>OY992791.1:28038614-28495614 GCA_963921375.1 Tiliacea citrago
TATAGAGCGACTGCCATCTGACCTCCACAACCAATATAGAGCGACTGCCATCTGACCTCCACAACCAATATAGAGCGACTGCCATCTGACCTCCACAACCAATATAGAGCGACTGCCATCTGACCTCCACAACCAATATAGAGCGACTGCCATCTGACCTCCACAACCAATATAGAGCGACTGCTATCTGACCTCCACAACCAATATAGAGCGACTCCCATCTGACCTCCACAACCAATATAGAGCGACTGCCATCTGACCTCCGCAACCAATAGGTAGAGCGACTACCATCTGACCCCCACAACCAATATAGAGCGACTGCCATCTGACCCCCACAACTAATATAGAGCGACTGCCATCTGACCTCCACAACCAATATAGAGCAACTGCCATCTGACCTCCACAACCCAATTACTGGGAGACTGTAAATAAATGCCTCAAGCATCATCTTTGAAAAACTTGTGTATGGGTTCAGTCCCCATGAGACTCGCTAGTAACTGTGTGTTTGAGCATTCTCTTCCTGTGATCTGAATCAAATGATGAGTGGACTGTATAACATGTATATATAAATTTTAAAGGGAAAACAAACAACTTTGTCGGTTAACAAGCTAACAAGCATAAATAAGGACGTTAATAAAACGCGTAAACGCCGCCGTGCGTGAAGGCGTGCAACAGCTGACTTGTGTGGCGCGGGGCCCGCGTCGAGCCGTGCGGCCGTCTTGCTCGCCGCTGCCCGCGCACCCCTCGTTCACTGCCGCCAGTGCGCGGCGATGTTGAGAAGGCTGGTCTCAACAGCGACTGATCCGCTGATGTACATTAGTTGGGCTTGATTATGAATAGTGCTAGTGCTCACTAAGACCTACTTCCAATAGTACTAGTCTGAAGAGAATATTTTTTTATTCTCGTACAAGAAAATAATGACGTATTAATTATAAATGGTTACCAAGCGGCGACTCACATAACAGAAAGTTAGCTTGCCGACAAAGTTCTGAATTTGCTCGTATTACACACTGAGTTGTTTGTTTTCATTTCAATATCTAAAATTATTTACGTTACCCTGTTGGAGTTGTGTCACGTAAACACTGCGTATGTTTTGCCTCCCAGGATAAAAATGTTCGTCAGAGCACCCAATTATACAAATTAATTTTAAAGCACTTTATCAACCAACTCGGTTATAATATTTGTTACAATAAAAAAATAAATAAATATACTTTAACAAAACAAGAATCGTCCGCAAGCCGTAGAGTGCCGGAAGCCGTAGAGGCCGGAAGGTTTTTGCTGTTATTTGATATTATTTCCGGCACGGGGCCTTTTTCACAGCCTTTTCAATAAAAGTGGAAAACAACTGCGGGATTTTTTCGTTCCAGACGGACGCAAGCGGGGTACACAGGGTGCGGGGCGCGGTGCGGGGGGGTGTTGCACGGGACAACTCCTTCAAAGAACAATAAAAGTTAGTAATGAGGCTGAGCTAATGGCCGGCAAATTAGGAGAACGTTTGGAAACAAAAATAACGAGCAGTGAGCGCCGACTACTGTGCCGCCCGCCGCCGCCGCTTCGGCCGAGTCGAGCCTTTGTCTCGGAGCAGCGACACCAAATATTTAGGCATCCTAATTAACACCTACAAGAATAGAGTCTGAAGTTTCAAGCTCTTTCAGGCTTTGTAGAAACGAAATACGACAAGAACTAAAAATGTGTTGTTTTATGTTTTTACAATTAAGGTTCTAATTAGGCATTTATATTTTATAACATTACCTAAAATTACCTATTAACAAAGTGAATAGGTATGTTCATGATTGTCATAGATACTAGAAGCGCCTGCCAGAAAAGATACGAGTCTCCAGAGATGAAAAAATCGAGATAGGTGCAGATTTTACCAGTATATGTATTCCAATTTACGCCAGTTCTGACCAGCTGCAACCGGCTCACGTTGGTTAGAATCGATCGCGAACGTGTTAACACAACAAAACACTTAACAGATTAAGTTCTCGTTACGTTCACTTATTTATAGTGAAATCAATTACTCTTTCACAACGTTGTGCCCTTTTCGACCCGATCGGATGCTGCTCGGGATGGTGCAAGTTCGTGGTACTCTGGGGATTTATATTGATCATAACATACTGCTGCAGGATATTAATGGGGTAGTAAAGTGGAGTCGTAGCAATAAGTTGTATTTTAATGTGGCCAAATGTTCGGTGTTATCATTTACCCGTGCGCGCGACCGTTGGTCTTACGGCTAGGAAACCAGTTCACGAACATCAGTGCTCTGAGATCGTTGTACGAGCCGCTTGAAAAAGTCATTTGGAATGCAATGCTGTCGTCTGGTCACCACATGAAGCTAAGTACAAACTAATGCTAGTACGTATCCAGAATAAATATTTGTGATATTCCTGTACTTAAATCAGTATGGTGTGTACCCAGGGTATCCACTGTTGTATCCTTCTCTTTTGTGCTGGGCATGGTAGGCTATAATAAACTGGAAGTAAGAAGGAAACTAGCTCTCGCCACTTACTTATTTTAGATTATGCGTGGTACAATACACAACCCAGGCGTGCTACGCACGGCTGGGTTGTGTGTACCTGATGGGCACGTGGGGCGACGGAGGCGGCCGCTGCTGCTGTGGGTGCCGCCCGCTCGCACCAACCTGCTGCAGCACGCGCGCCCTGCGTACACTCAATATGGTGTCACAACAGATTGATTGCTTCAATTGTACTCTGAGTGAATTCACACGGACCGCATTTTGTAATATTACTCTTTTGTTTGTTTTTTCTTTTGGTTGTTCATAAATATATGTCGGATCCGGTCATTAGTACGGACACGAAACGAATCGCAAGCTCCCCACTGGTGACATCACGTGATCTACCCACACCTCTAATGCGCTTCTACAGAGTCATGATGTTTTTGAGCCGATGGGCGAGGAGGACCAGGGGACATTCAGGATTCAGTGTCTGATCGCATCGGAGTTAAGACGTCGCGGAACTGTACTCGATTCGTTGTGCTCTGTTATTGTGGTAATTGTAATTTGTAGTGATTGTGTCAATTTGTGGTTTTAATAAACGCTGTGTATCGTACATCCGTACCCAGTGTGTTTTCATTGCACGAAACCCACCTTATACCCACATGATGTCTGAATCTAATAGAGTAAATCCTGACGTACCGACATTTTTAATAATTGTAATTCTAATCTTTATACGCTACTAGCTTTTGCCCGCGGCTTCGCCCGCGTGGATGTCGAAAAATATCTGACGAGAACGTACTACTGGGATCAAAAGTAACCTATAGGTTAATCCAGGTTATAAACTATCTCTGTGCCCAATATCATCTAAATCCGTACAGCCGTTTTGTGCAAACCGGAACATACATCCAAACAAACTGACCAAAGTTGAACCTGTCTCTTCCACTTAAGTTGATTTTTAACAAGTCAATTAAATCATCTACGTTCCCCTCGCAATGGAAAGTTGCTAACGTTGTGCCCATTTTTAAAAAGGGAGAAGTTGACGATTCTTCGAACTATCGTCCCATATCGCTTCTTTCCGTCTTTGCAAAGCTGTTTGAAGCACTTGTTTGTCCCATGTTAACTTCGCACATAAGAGCGCAGTTGGCTCCCCAACAGCACGGTTTCTGTACTTGCAAGTCCACTACCACTAATTTGGTACATTACGTTAATAACATTAGCAGATCTCTGGACTCCCGCATACAGGTTGACTCCATCTATACAGATTTCAGCAGTGCCTTTGACAAGATTAATCACAAGGTACTTATCACAAAGCTCGAACAGTTTGGCATATCTGGCCAACTACTCATGTGGTTTGTCTCATACCTATTTGAGTGGAAAAAAAAAGTGGTTGTTAGGGGTTACGAGTCACCATTGTATCTTTCCACCTCCGGAGTACCACAGGGATCTCACCTGGGACCGATTCTCTTTTTGATCTTCGTCAATGACATTGTTCATTCAATACGGCACTGCAAATGTTCCATGTTTGCAGATGATTTGAAACTGTACAGGGAAATTAAAACAGACTGTGATATTCTTCTGCTTCAGGAAGACCTGGATGCGGTGCATGAATGGTGTCAACTTAATATGATGACTCTCAACGCAAGTAAATGCTATCACATAACTTTTACGCGAAACAAACAAGTACGATTATCGTCTTATAGGTTGGATGGAGTTCGTCTGCAAAAGGTTGATACCATTCGTGATTTGGGTGTCCTACTCGACAGCAAGCTAACGTTCATCAATCATATTGACGCAATTGTCGCCAAAGCTTCGAAAATTTCGGGTTTTGTGAGGAGAACTTGTTCGGAGTTTCGGTCCACATATACACTAAAAGTGCTTTACTACACCCTTGTCAGAAGCATACTGGACTACGCATCTCCAGTTTGGAATCCCTTATATCGTGTCCATATTAACAGGATAGAACGTATACAGATGGCTTTCACGAGGTACTTACGTTTTAAATGCCCTAGTTGCCCTCGTGACGCTAATTATTCCCAAAGGCTTGATCACTTCAATATGTTACCACTTGAACAACGTAGAAGCAATTCTGATCAGCTCTTGTTTTACAAAATTATCCATAACCTGGTGGATGTACCTGAGTTATTATCTGAAATTAATATAACTGTACCTAGGCGTACCGTAACTAGATCTCTACACAAAATAAATACCTTTGCACCATCCTCATCAAAAACCAACCTTGGTATAAATGCCCCATTGAATCGATTAATGACTAATTATAATAAAATAGATAACTGTAACAATATTGATATATTCACAAACACATTTTCCCAATTTCGCAGAAAACTGATAACCATTAGCGACGAATCACAATCATAATTTCTTAACCTACTTTTTATTTTATTTTTTACTATTTGTTTTTTACTATTTATTATTTTGGTTTTTTACCACATATATAATTTGTGCCTGCCACTTAAATAATTTTGGAATGTTATCTTATTGCACTGGTTATCACGTTCTACCGTTTTGATTTTTGAATTTGAATTTTACTGTTTATTTTTTAATTTAATACTAATGTTTTAATTTTGATTCTAATAATAATTATGATTTTAATGTTTGATTCTAATTTGGATTATGATTTTGTTTTTACTTAATGTTTTGTTCTTTGTTTATAATTAATTTTTCTATCCTCACTACGAGTAAAAAATCTTGTTTAAACATATATTTAAGAAGCAATTTTTTTATGTAAGTGCTGTGTACGCCTGTAAGTGGCTTATTCACCATAACTCAATGTATATGTTATTTTTTATTATGTTAATGTTCTAGTGAATGGGTCGTTGGTGTACCTTTCAAATAAAATAAAATAAAATAACCCGGGTTTCGCCACAGTCTGTGAAGCCTGACCGGCCTTTGACCACGACCTTTTTCGCACGTTCTTGTCGTACATGATCCACTTCTCATTACCAGTTATCAGCTTCTTCAAAAATGGTTCGGTTTCATTACGTCGTAATAAAGAATCACAAATGAATACACGGTTCATTAGGTTTCTATCAGTGAGCTCGTGAGGTACCCAAATATCGAGCTTTTTTGTGTACCCAGTTTTTTTCAAATGTGCCAAAACTGTTTTGTGGTCAATTCCCAGTTCTTCAGCTACGTCGTAACTACTGATATGGCATCCATTTTATCCGTAATAGGGCGACCAGAGCGACGTGCATCTTTGACATCAAAATTTCCGGATTGAAAACGCTTAAACCAAATTTGTGCTACTCTCACAGACACTGCACTAGGTCCATCAACATCGCAATTTTTATTCGCGGCTTGCGTTGCATTTTTACCTTTTTTGTTGTAAAATTTTAAAATGTATCGAATTTCTTCATTAGATTCACTCATCTTGACAGTACGAAAAATAAATGAAAATCACACATTTTCCTAATTTGAATTTGGAATTATGTTCTTTAAAATTTAAACTTTCAATGATACCAAAACCAGCCAGATACAAATAGTATAGCCAAAGAGATTTTATTACAAGTTCATACATACTATAATACGAAAAGACTTTTTCCCCAACCTAATATAATTAACTGTATCAGATATTCTTAAACTACTCTTCGTAGATGTAACTGCTTGAACACAATTTTTTTGTTAGATTTCTATCAATACTATAATAATTTGTGATCTGTCTATTGTAAAGAGCCCAATAATATAACCAGTAAATGGATCAAAGACAGCTGTTCGCTAGGTAACGATGCAGCCGACGAACTCGCCAGAAGGGGGTCTAGCATGGCACCAGTGGGATCTGAACTCATCGTGCCACTCCCCTTCACTTATCTACGCACTCTGGTAACGAAACGAACCGGGGACCAACATCACAAACTATGGTTGGACCAAAGTGAGTGCAGGCAGGCGAAGGAGGCACTCCCTACTATCGACGGCCGCCTCACGAAACGGGTTCTACGACTAACTAAACAACAGCTGCGTACAGTTACAGCGGCTATAACTGGCCATGGGTCATTTAATAAACACCTCTTTGTTATAGGAGTCACAGACAGTTCGCTGTGCAGGGCCTGCATGGAGGACGACGAGACAGCAGCTCATGTGCTGATAAACTGCCCGGTGGTCGCCATATACAGGGCAAAGTACTTCGGTAACCCAGGTATCCTACGTGAGATTGTCAGTAACACCAAAGCGTTGCTGGCCTTCATTGAGGAGCGGGGGTGGATCGAATAACCGATTTTCCCACCCGTACGCAAAATACGCGCATCGACGTGGAGTTGTGGACACCAGCCCGTATTTCACATTATCACCTATTACCTATTACTTAAGAGCCCAAAAAGACAGGTCCTCTAAACGTCAAGGAAATAAAACGTTGCTAAATTGAAGAGTACAACTGTGACGTAGCATGACAACTGAAGTGACAGGTATTACGTTTAGCTGGTTACTTGACAGCTCTCTCGTCACGTGGTTTTTTTGTTTACCTTTATTTAACTACCTAAACCAACTGAGTATAGTTTTCATTTAATTTGTGATCGACACAACAGTAAACACATACACAACAATGACGTTTCTGGACTAACAACAGTGCTTCCTATATCGACTACCTATAACGAGTTTTCAGTTTTGAATCCCATTAGTTTGCTGTCACTAGCATATTATGTATTTTAGTGAACAGACTTCACACAATATCAGTTTATTTAATTTCCAGGAGAAGTGCACCGCGCAGCTTGCCTTATGAATAATCATGTTCTCTGCGGACGCATCGCTCACCACTAATTTCCATGCGGCGGCGCGGCGGCGGCGCGGCGTGGCCATCGCCTTAGGTTTCAGTTTGCTTTGCTATCGCTACTCGCCTTTTATGCATGCATGCTTTTTGCCGCCAGCAGAACCTCGTTACCTCGTTTTGTCGTCGCTACATCGCTGCTTGCTTTATATGCATGCGTGGTGGCTTTTAGCCAGCTTGTTTTGTTGTCGCTGGGGTAGTACGCGCGGTTACTTTGTATGTACGTTAGCACGTATGGTCTGCGGCCGCACGCATCCAGTTATTTTGCCGACGGTACGCCACCGTGTACCGACGTGACCCAAAAATGTTTTCGTGAAAAATGATTTAGTGCGACACTCGGAGCTGGATAACATTCTCACTGGGAACGTACATGTTCCTGCAAAGTTATGTTTTTTGAAAACAGAGGGCTCGCTCGGGAATTTTTAGTATTTCGAGATATTATAGTGTAGAAAGAATTATGTAGAGCAAAATTTCAGGCACGACAATTACATATAGGTACGACTTAGGTTCATGTTTGAGTATTGGATACACGTTTAGGGCTGTACGTTACGGCGACACTATCACCCGTATTCAAGAACGATGGTATGAGGTCTCCCAGTGCACATCAACGCATAGGGCCGGTAAATCCGAGTCTTAAACAATAGTTGAGTGATGTGCAACGCTATGCGATCACTTAGAAGGGCCCTTACGTAAATTAGCTGGACAGCTATTTTAACCGACGCGACGCATTGTGTAGCTTATTGCAAAAATAAAGGTCTGTGTCAAATGTGGTCCACAGATGTGGTTGTTTGTGTATGTTTTGTATCCATTTGTGATATTTTATTTTATTACCTATTCATTTTAACTTTTTTAATTCAATATTGCGTGTGTCCGTGTGTCTTCTATGATAGGCCGCTCCCGAATTAATGCTACAATGAGATATCGTTCCGAAGCAGAAAACGATAGCTTCTTAAAACTGAAGCAAAATAAAATTATATTTAATTGTCATTAAATAGATAGAATAGATTTTATATTATTGTAAATAGTAAAGTTGTAAGATGTATAGGGAATTTAGGTTCCAACATACAAACCCCCAGGCTGCTATAATAACTTTTCTATATAAAAAAGATCTTAAAATTAACTCAACAGAAGATCTCTGGGCCATGTCTGTAAAAGTCTGTAGATCTATCATAGAAACCATTGCGCCCTATTTAGCTTTTATATTTAACACCAGTGTGGACCAAGGAGTCTTTCCGTATCTCATGAAACACAGTAAAGTAGTTTGTTCAAATCCGGAGATAGTAAAGAACCCAACAACTATAGGGTCTTCTTCATCTTTTATGGGGTACTGTGTTAAATGTTACAACAAAATACCTTGTGATGTATTGCAATTAAATGAGAGAAAATTTAAAACACATATTAAAAGTACACTTTGTAAACAAGCATATTACAAGTTAGAGGATTATATCCAGGACAGGAATGCTTGGAAACATGCTGGTCCAGCTCCATAGGGCAATCTAGAGTCTAGACAAAATCAAACTGGTTGTTATTTTTATTGTAAAATCTGTTATTTTTATGATATAGATTTTACATTCTGTGATTACCTATACTCACACACTGACTTACTTTTTTTTAGAAAAACATACTTTTACGATGTTTGAGCACCATGTATCTATCTCGTATTTAAGTTATTTTTCATTGCTTAGTTTTTAATTATTTATACCTATTATGGTATAGTAATTGTATTCTAGGTGCATCGTCTTCACATATAATCATATAATTAATGTACTCAAACAAAATATTGTAAAACATTTTTAAAAGAGTAACGTTGGAGTTTCTTGCCCATTCTTCTCCATACGAAACTACCTTTTGGAGGGGGCAACTAGAATCAATACTATTTTTTTGTTAATTTTGACGTTCAAAAGTGCCTCATAGGTGCCTATTTGAAATAAATAATTTGACTTTGACTTTAACAATTATGTAAAATTTAAATAAATTATTATTTAGTAATAATACTATAAAATCATTAATATTTAAAAAAAAAACAGTAAATACCATGACGGCTTCGTTTGTTTTTGGAGAATTCGAAATCGTATGCACATCAATTGTTGACTAATCAATTGAAGAAAACTAAACTATTTTTTGTTTGTCGATCCTTGAAAACAGAGTACTTTTTATTATTACCTAAATCACCACACTTGATGGTTCATATTTCACAACTGCCAACAGGTTTATAGGTTATATTTACGTCGTCCACACATCTGCCAAACACTAAAGCGAACTTAGCAACAGAAACAGACCAATCACAGATCTATAATTGACGCTGTGCGTTCGCATAGTAAAGTGTCACTTGAGTATTGTTTGTGAATTAAATAGCTTGCCATGACGAACGCAGTGAGAAATGCCTTACGTAACATAGTATCACTGCCATACTTATGTATGTATCGTTCTTGAATACGGGCGTATGAAACCAGCGGGATGACAGCGGGCGGTGCGTGACGGAGACGGAGAGAAGTGTGTCCACGCGTGTGCACCCGCCCAGAGCGATGTATTGCGACAATTATATCGGTGTACTCCATCTTTATTGGACAGCGACAGGTGATCCAGCTAAAAGAGCTGTTCCTATGTCTGCTATAACCTATTCATATCGACTATGTTTGCAGATAGGGTGTTGAGTGAGGCCCTTTTGCAGGTTCAAGAGAGATAACACGTTTGAAGGGGTAGGTGGCTTTCAACACCCAGGCATCCTGGCCGAGGCTTTTAAAGAGCCGGCGGAGACTGCGAAGTAACATCCTGAAGGTTGAGAGTAAATGGGTGTAGAAGAGTTTGTCATGTCAGATCGCCTGTTGCTACCAAGCTGAGTTGTCTTCGTCTTCATTGAATAAACAAGGTTGTCCGCAGATATGTGATAGTTTTGGGTCTCCCTTGTTTTACCGAAAAGAAATTGCCAAATTATCACTTCCCAAACAAATTTTCGCATAATTGCATTTGCCAAATTATTACTTACCAAAAAATCTCTTTACAAATAATTGTTACGAAAACCTGTTTGGCAAGTGAACGTTTGAACAATAACTTGTTCACCAACTAGTACTTTTACCATTTTTTATCTAGTCAAATATTTCAGTTGTAATAACAATTTTTACGCAAAATCAAATAAGCCAAATATTTAGTCTAACTAGGGTAACCTACCAAAAAAAAAGTATTTTTTCTATTAATGCAAGTCGTTTCTGGCACTCGCCGGCCGCTGCCGCGGCACCGCTCGCTTCGCTCGCTCGGCTCGTGCGTAGGAGGTCACAGTTTTAACCTAACCTAGCCTACCCATTTTTTTTAAAGAAGAAATTAACCTAATTTAATAATTGAGCTCCGGGTAACCTACTAAAAACCTAACCTAAAAATTTCACCAAACGTTTATTGTCTGAAGATTGTTTGCTGTAATAAATCATTTGATTAAAGACCAAATGCCATATTGACATTATACTTAGTAATATTTTGCCAAGTAAAAATTTAACCAAATGAAAATATGGGTACTAAAATCATTCGAAATATTGCAATGGTATAAAAAAAGGTTGCTAAAATTTGTTTGGGTAATGAAAATTTGGCAAAATCTTTTCGGCAAAACGGCAGGATCCCGATAGTTTTACTAGCAGTAGTAAATAGGTTTACCTTTCCAAACGATTTAAACATTGTTTAAAGTGTTCACCATAACAAGATCTTCGATATAATACACATAATAATAACATTCATTACAAGTTGCAAAATCTGTACAAAATGGATAAGTATAACCTTGACTCTTGTCAAGAGACAGTGTTCGGCCAAATAATTATTTAAACATGATTTAATACAGCAAATGAACGGTGTTGATGTTATTCAACTTCTATAACTTTGTTATGTGTAGTGTAAATTAAATGACATGTCGTGTTACATACACCTTTGAGTTTATGGTTGGGGAATATAAGTGCCAAATATAAGTGCCTAATTGAGTGCATTGTTAATGTAACAGCTGTACTACTGCCTGCTGTGTCCGATTACTAGGGGATGTATACGAGTAATATGTGAGCAAAGACTCCATGTAGGCATAGTCCTTTTGTAGTAGCCACTCTGTAGTATTTTTTAGTATATGTGTGTAGGTACCTATTATGTAGAATTGGCGTTTTGTGTTGGGTTCTTGAAAGGAGATTTACTCGCTTATTTGGGTTTGGCGGAGGCAGACCGACATGTGTTCTAACAATAGATTGGAGCACAAAGAGTTGCCGTACTGGAAGAACTTTTCAGTCGGAGTACAGTTCCGTGGTTGGATACCTGTAGGGCTTTTTTGATAGTACTTTGTGTACGGCACTCTACGCTCTTTCCAGAGCTTCATATACCATCCTTAGTGTATCAGGACTAGCCGTCTCTAAGGGACTTAAAGTAAAAAAAAAAAATTGTTTATGCCGTAATAATAAATACAAATTCATTTATTTCAGGTAAAAAACACCCATTGACAAAAATAATTAAATAAACAAACCATAGCCGCACTCACACATCCAAATCACAAAAAACAGTATAAAACTAACATAAAATTGTGACCAATAAAATAAAAAAATAAAACAAATTATAATTAATTAATGAAAAATTGCCAACATAAAATGTCAGAATCTACAAGAAATAAAATGTCAAATATAAAATAGTAAAAGTTAAACTGTAAAAACGTCAAAATGTCAAGATTTTAAAATAAATAATATTTATAAAAATTAAAAATTATAAAAAATCTATAGCATTTTTTTAAATTCTACCTGCCCCAAGCCTGATACACGGGTGCATGTAAGGCTTGCCAGTGCTTCATGAAAGGCCCGTCCAACCGTTTGGCCACAACGGTAAGAAGACTGTTGCCGCTGCCCCGCACTCTACTCGCCATCGAGGCCGCCCTCTTGCGCATGCTGGCATAAAAACAGTCAATGCGGACGCTCGCGAACATTCCCGATGCGCTGCCGAAGCGAGGCAGCCGCAGCATCGCCCTCAGCGCGTTATTATATTGGACGCGGAGAGCGCTGTAGGATTTCTGCAAATATGACACCCACAGACTACTCGTATAAAAAGACGTGCAGTAGGCTCGAAACAAGGTGATCTTCACATCCTTGGAGCTACGAGCAAACCTGCGTGCAATCATATTCGCCCTCACCGACAGCGCCCTCCTTTCTCGCTCAATATCAGCATCGTCCTTCAGATCGGACATCAGAATATGGCCCAAATACTTAAAAGTATGTACCCGCTCCAAGGGCACCTCAGCCAGCCTTACTGGTGGAACCTCCGCCGGACACTTAGAACCCGCACAGAAAACCATAAGCTCGCTGTTTTTTTAAATTGTAATGTTCTTGTGGTAACGACTTCGATTTACTTGTCCCATCTTAGTCCGCTATCAACCTGCACTCCTAGATACTTTACGCTGTCCGCTCTGCAGAGTGCTGGACAACCACAGGGTCCGAGCAAATTTGAGCACAAGTGAGCCATTACAGACTACACCACTACTATTACACTATGACTAGCTGACACACTCTGTGAACTATGACACTGTGAACTATTACACTATGACTAGCTGACACACTCTGTGAACTATGACACTGTGAACTATTACACTATGATTAGCTGACACACTCTGTGAACTATGACACTGTGAACTATCACACTATGATTAGCTGACACACTGAACTATGACACTGTGAACTATTACACTATGATTAGCTGACACACTGAACTATGACACTGTGAACTATTACACTATGATTAGCTGACACACTCTGTGAATTATGACACTGTGAACTATTACACTATGATTAGCTGACACACTTTGTGAACTATGACACTGTAAACTATTACACTATGATTAGCTGACACACTGAACTATGACACTGTGAACTATTACACTATGATTAGCTGACACACTGAACTATGACACTGTGAACTATTACACTATGATTAGCTGACACACTCTGTGAAATATTACACTATGATTAGCTGACACACTCTGTGAACTATGACACTGTGAACTATTACACTATGATTAGCTGATACACTCTGTGAACTATGACACTGTGAACTATTACACTATGATTAGCTGACACACTCTGTGAACTATGACACTGTGAACTATTACACTAAGATTACCTGACACACTGAACTATGACACTATGGACTATTACACTATGATTAGCTGACACACTCTGTGAACTATGACACTGTGAACTATTACACTATGACTAGCTGACACACTCTGTGAACTATGACACTATGAACTATCACACTATGATTAGCTGACACACTCTGTGAACTATGACACTGTGAACTATTACACTATGATTAGCTGACACACTCTGTGAACTATGACACTGTGAACTATTACACTATGATTAGCTGACACACTCTGTGAACTATGACACTGTGAACTATTACACTATGATTAGCTGACACACTCTGTGAACCAGTAGCGAAGCTACAACTTCCAATTGAGGGAAGCCGAAGAAAAAATTGTTAAGTGCTCATAAACACAAGTTATCATCTAAATTTGTTCCCTCCAAAATGATTTAATTTTTGAGTTAATAAATTTCTTAGTTTAACGCCATCTATGGCCAAGTAGTAGAACCAAAGAGACGCTATTACTACACAAACAAAATTATCAATTTTTTGCAGAAATAAAACTATAATAGGTATTATCGATTATGATGGATGGACTGTGTGAAAGATGATATGGCTAGAAAGGGGGTGACTACCGAGATGACGACTAATAGAGAAGTATGGAAGAAAAGGACACGTTGCGCCGACCACAAATAAATTGGGATAAGGGCAGGAGACTGATGATGAGGTCTTATCGATTATAGTTTAATTTCTGAAAAACTGTCTATTACAATTATGTTCTAAAATTATGTTAGAACGAATAAAATGCGAGAAACGGGTGAAAACAAAACACACGTGAATTTATGTGTCAAAAATCAACACGACAAATCTACGAAATGGAATATTATTAATTCTATCTGGCTCTCTATTCTTAACAAAATGACAACGTTTTAAACAAATTTCACGTAAATCAAAATATTATCACTGAACGGCACAACACACGCCAAAACTTTCGGCTGTAATAGGTACCTACTATAGATTTTAAAATTATGTTGAGAATGTAACTAACTAATCAAATGCAAAAGAAAAACAAAATAAAAGTTTATTTATCTGTCAACAATTCGACTCAATAAACTATTTGCAAATCTACGAAATTCAACAACACCTCATTCTATCTCGTTCTCGCATTTTCTCTTTCGCTCCCGGTAATAACTCGCTCGAGAACGGCTTACCTCGCACCGTAACTAGCAGTGTTTGGGAACCCCCGATTGCTACCGAAGTGTGCCCGAAGTAGCGTGGTCAGAACTACGATTAGTACTGTATTCTGACACACCACGTGCGGCTTATTGGCGCTAGTGTCTGAATAAGACAAAAAATGTAAAGTGCGTTCGCGATTTAGGATAGACTAAAGTTACGCGTTGTTGTAATGTTTTTTTATCTTATGATGTATTAAATACTTGTAATGTGACTATGTATGTAGTACCATATTATTTGGTAATAGTAAACTCAAGTAGAGTCGTTGTTCCGAAGGGAAGCCGGTAGGAATGGGGTTGTTTGAAGCCGTCGCCCCTGCTGTGAACTATGACACTATGAACTATCACACTATGATTAGCTGACACACTCTGTGAACTATGACACTGTGAACTATTACACTATGATTAGCTGACACACTCTGTGAACTATGACACTGTGAACTATTACACTATGATTAGCTGACACCCTCTGTGAACTATGACACTGTGAACTATTACACTATGATTAGCTGATACACTCTGTGAACTATGACACTGTGAACTATTACACTATGATTAGCTGACACACTGAACTATGACACTATGAACTATTACACTATTATTAGCCGACACACTCTGTGAACTATGACACTGTGAACTATCACACTATGATTAGCTGACACACTCTGTGAACTATGACACTGTGAACTATTACACTATGATTAGCTGACACACTGAACTATGACACTATGAACTATTACACTATGATTAGCTGACACACTGAACTTTGACACTGTGAACTATTACACTATGATTAGCTGACACACTGAACTATGACACTGTGAACTATTACACTATGGTTAGCTGACACACTCTGTGAACTATGACACTGTGAACTATTACACTATGATTAGCTGACACACTCTGTGAACTATGACACTGTGAACTATTACACTATCATTAGCTGACACACTCTGTGAACTATGACACTGTGAACTATTACACTATGATTAGCTGACACACTCTGTGAACTATGACACTGTGAACTATTACACTATGATTAGCTGACACACTCTGTGAACTATGACACTGTGAACTATTACTATTTAAAAAATATTATACCATTAAGCTAAAAAGTTCCGTGTGATGCCAGACGTAACGAATGGCATCACCCTATTTCTTCCCGTGGGTGTCGTAAAAGGCGACTAAGAGCAAACCAACGCAAAGCAAGGGGGCTAATGGGCAGCAGCGATCTCTATGCAAATAACAGCATACTGCGATCGCTTACCCGAATTACAAGCGTGGTGATTATGGCAACTCCCTAAATGTTGGGCAAGGCCTATGTCTAACAGTGGACGTCTTTCAGCTGAAATGATGAATGATGATACCATTAAGGACGATTTAGAAGACAAATCAATAAAATCTGTAATTTGTAAGTTAGATTAATTGGCATCGCTGATTGTAAATACATTTGCACGCCATGTTATGGCAGGGTATTTTGAAACTTTTTAACTGTAACACCTTATTCTATCAAGTAAATATTTAATATTCTAGCAAGTAAATATGTTTGATTTTATTTGACAAAGTAAATAGATTGGCTGACTAGCTAGTGGGCTCGGGAGCCGGGCGGTGCGGGACGGTATCGATTAATTAAACATTTAGCGGGTATCGGCTCATCAGAACTACTAAGAAGTACTCCATTGTCATGCGGTCCGTCTTTGTTCTGCGCTCACGGAATTATTAAATACATTCATTGTACACAGTACACCAGAATCTACAACAGAATGAGATGAACTCAATTATTCCGTCGAGTAAAAACTCGTCTCCTAAGCTATAGCGTGAGTATATTTGCCTAAAGCCTTAATATTACTAGTACCTACGGAATTTGTACGAAATAAGTTCCATTTGGAGAGAATGAGGATTACGCGAAAGGCGCATTCGGTAAAATTGAAACGAGATTGCATGTAAATGTGCGCGAGGGGGCGCTGGCGGTGCTGGGCCGCTGTAGTGAGCTAGTGACGTACCGAGCCACAGCAGTAGCGAGTCGCAATAGCCGAACACATTCGTTTCGTGATCCTTTCTCGTCATTTCCTTTGATACACCATGTGACACTATACTTGGGTAACTTGTGTTTGCTCGGCAGGGCTAACATGGCACACGCGACAATTACTCACTCTCGCGTGAGTAATTCTTGTCTATTTTTCTAAATCTCGTTTTCTGACAGCGCTGCCATACGCGACGCGAATGCGTACATACGCGACGCCATCGCCAGTCTGATGCAACACGTCACATTAGCATTTCGGTAACGCGGCTAGCATTGGTGGCGAATCTTTAAGCATGTCTGTGACGCAGTTGGCATGTCGGGGACGCTGTTAGCATCTCGGTGACTAAGTTAGCGTGTCGGTGACGCAGTTAGTATGTCGGGACGCCATTCAAATGGCTATGACTCGGGCAGCAAGTCGGTGACGGTAGTATGACGGGGACGCTGATAGCATGTCGGGATTCACTGAACGCGATTCGTGGCGTAGTTAGTATATCAGCGTATAGCATGTCGGGACGCTATTAGCAGGTTGGTGACGCCATTGATGTGTCAGTGACGCGGTTAGCAAGTCAGACTCGGTTAGCAAGTAGGTGACGCAGGTAGCATGTCAGTGATGCAGGTAGTATGACGGGGACGTTGATATCATCTTGGGACTCTGTTAACAATTTGGTGACGCAGTTAGCATGTCGGGACGCTTTTGCATGTCGGTGACGTGGTTGGTAAGTAGTGCATTGGTTTACATATTGGGGACGCTGATAGCATTTCCGTTAAGCTGTTGATATGTCGGTGACACGTTTAGCATGTCGATGACTCGGTTAGCACGTTGGTGACCGGAACTCACAGAGTTTGCCCCTACCAAAAATGGCTCACTCATTTTCATTTTCGTCATTTTGTTTTGTATTTTAATTTCAGCATGCCAAAGAAAAACATTTAATTTTAATTAAAAAAGTCTGTTACACAAAAAACTAAACATATACTAAAAGAGGTGGATGAAAATCATAGAAAATTACAAGTTAAATCTCAAACTAAACAAGACAAGACTTGAACTATAACTAAATAAAAGAAAAAGAAACAGAACGTACTAATTCCATGCGTAAAATCGAATAAATGAGCCAATGTTGTTAAAATAAAAATTATTTGTTTTTATTTATTTACTGGAAAAAATAATATATTACAATTTATCTATAATTAAAATATACAAGCTAACTCTAAAATATGTATAATATGTACAAGTAGGTATATAATAAAATAATTAAAAAGTGGAAGTGCTAATTGGGCATCAAAATATTCGTCCGCATCGCTGTCAATGGGAAAAGTGCCCAAAAGGCTGGCAGCATTGCCACGTTGGATGGCAATACTGATTCTTTGGGCTAAAAATAGGCCAGCCCTCTGGTCCAGTGAAGAGTCGACCAACCGCTTGGCGATGTCCCGAAATACTTGATGAGCACTCGGACCCCAAGGCCCTAGTGTTGAGTGTTGAGTTGTTATATTTGCGCCGTTTGAGGTTTTCTGCTCCTGCAGCGGCCGCCACAGCACAAACAGCCGTGCCAGGAGGATGGGATGGCGCGAGGGTGTCGACACAGGTTGCATCCCACACCAAAGGCCTACCCAACTTCCATGGCATTATGGTAATTCCGTCCGGCCTCTTCCCATCGTCGCGTGCTAAGCCATTGGGTTCTAAAACAGCTGGCACTCCGGCGGTGACAAGAGCCCGACGGATGATCATTAATACTGGCGTGCCGTGCCATCCGACCAGCGCTCTTGCTGCAGGATAGGCCATGGTGTCCGAGGCAGTCGACTCCTTCACCGCACTGACAGCGATGTGGAGTGTGCAAGGGGCGCCCAGACGCAAACATGTAGCGAGCCGGAATGTGGTGTCACCCAGCATGGTGCCTATGTTGGGTGACGGTAGCGCCTGAAGCCAGAGGCCCGACTCCCATTCACCCACAGCCAGCAGGCGGGCACGCTCAGCAGTATTGGTGGACGTATTAATGAGTTTATTCCGTACCAACCTGCAGAGCGGCTCATCCCACTGTCTCTGGGAAGACGGGTTCTCGGGCTGAACCGTATCCGGGCAAGCCACTTTCCAGGCGTTCACCGCATCGGACAAACACGGCACTTCAGAGTCAACCTGAGAAGGGGTTAAGATTCTTGTGGTTAACTTTTCGGTGCTGTGGACCGAGGACAGGAACGCCGGTAGGCTTACACTAGAAATTTTGCGGACGCCGAGCCCACCAAAACGAATGGGTAGTGTGGCTTGCAGCCACGCGCGGTCGTCCAATGCCACATTTAAAATTGATGTTAGAGTTGTTCGAATAATATGATATCAGATATCAGATAAATTGATATCAATTTTGTCTAAAAGTTGTGGCCATAAAGAGGAAGAGCGGAGAAAATACATAAAATTTGGTATCTCGGTATCTCGTCGCGAGATAAAGAACTGTCAAAGTGCCTTTTTCGAGTTTACTCAAGCTTAGCGATCATGTTAGGATGACGTCAAAATCGTCGACAAATCGAGATTGAGAGCGTTCTCGCGCCTGACATGTTCGCTTGTTCACATCAAACCGTCATGACTGGTCCTCGCACTGGTTTTAAACTTAAAACGGATTGTGTGTGAATGTGTTTGTTTGAATTTTTTCATGTATGTTTGCAAATAGGTTTATATTCAACTTTGTGTGCAAATCTATTGAAAATTCTATGTAGTATGCATATTGGATTTTCCAACCCATTCTATTTAGTTTTTAGCTCTCGTCTAGCCCGGAGGCACATTTGAAAAACATTTGATTCAGCTCGGCGTATAAAATTGTATTTTCCAAGTAAAAATGAAACGTTCGGAACTTAAAGCGACTGTTGTTATAATAAAAATTCAAATGAGAGTGGAGTCGACCTCATGAAAGTGACATTAGACTTGACGTTCAGATTAGCGGAATAAGAAGTTTATGTTATTTCCCGTTCCTTGTTTTTGGGCATTTTTATTTGTTTCCCAAGTTTGAAGGTAACTGTTTCGCATTGCCTGGCCTTTGACAGTCACTACTATATCTTATAAGTAGCTCTGGTGAGCGGTTCCTTTTAACGGACTTCCAAAAAGGAGGCGGTTAATGTTCGGCGGGTGTGTGTAGTAGTGTTAAACGTTTGCGTGAGGGTGTGTTGAAGTGTTTGAGATTGTATTGTATTTATGTGTTGCTGTTCAAAATAAAGTGAAAAATTGCAAACGACAGTAGAACATATTATTAGCAGTCTTTTGCATTTTTCCTTTAATTTAAATAACAACTACTTAGTAGGTAACTACAAATCAACTGAAAGACCATCGTTTGATAACGTAATTTGTAAGCAGGGCCCATCCTATGAGCAGCCGGCGGCAGTAGTGGGACACAGAGAACCTTCCTGCTCACACAGTTTGCATTTTAAGCACATCACGATAGTTGAAACTAACTGGCTATTTCCATCAGATTAGCGTCGGTCGGTGTCGTCCGAGCAGCGTAGCGCAGCAGTGTCCGAGCAGAGTAGCAGTGTGGAGCCTTCAGGGGCCGTGTAGCAGTGTGGAGCCGTCAGGGGCCGTGTAGCAGTGTAGCAGTGGGGAGCCGTCAGGGGCCGTGTAGCAGTGTAGCAGTGGGGAGCCGTCAGGGGCCGTGTAGCAGTGGGGAGCCGTCAGGGGCCGTGTAGCAGTGTAGCAGTGGGGAGCCGTCAGGGGCCGTGTAGCAGTGTAGCAGTGGGGAGCCGTCAGGGGCCGTGTAGCAGTGTAGCAGTGGGGAGCCGTCAGGGGCCGTGTAGCAGTGGGGAGCCGTCAGGGGCCGTGTAGCGACGAACGGCCCGCGCGGTCACGACTATTAGTGGTCGAAGATGGAGACGCACGTGATCAGCTTGACTCTTACCTACACTTACATGCAATAACACAGTACAAACTTATGGAGTATGTTTTTGTTTTATAATAAGACTGTCACAAGTATGAGACTAGAGACGACGCACTACAAAGTCGAACTTTTCCTAGAACTCGGCGTGTTGAGTTAATTCCCGGCCGCCGCGCTGTCGCAAGTAATACTCCGATATATTACGTAGGTAGCTATATACCGCTCTCGGAGGCGCGGTGCAGCGCCGGTGTAGGGGCTTCCTGTAATGACAGCCGGGAGTGCCAGGTACATGCAAGCGAGCAAATAAATATCTTCAAGATAGCATCTGTAAATGTTTGCTGCGAAACACTGCAATATCAAACTCAATTAAAATTGATGCTTTATTGAGAAAGCTATATCTATGATGGTTTAAAATTGCGATGGCGGGTCATATCTTCAGTTTTTTTATGTGCTTATCTATGCACACACAATGAATCAATGGTCAATTTTCTTGTTAGTAGTCTCTTCATACCGGGCAAGAGACAGGTCTGATGAGAGCTCACACAACTAAAGTATTGCCAGACTTTCATAGATCCGATTTATTGCTGAAAGTGATTTAATTAAGAGACTCGTCCCTGTTGTACTTATACATTAAAACATTTCTCAAATCGGTTACATCGTACCTGCACTTAGCCAGTAAACAAATAGCAATATACCTGAGTATTGTATGTTTTACATATTCCATGTAAAATATCTAAATATAAAGCGATTTCAAATTGTAATGAATTTCCCAGTGATCGTATGTGACAGCACTTTGCAGAACACGAAGTTATTTAACAAACGACGCTGTTCGTGTGAATACAATCAGTAACCGACGCAACTCTGCGTGCCTCCAGTAATAATTAGCAACTGCACGTGCAGCTGGCGCATGCGATGTTGAGCATTATTGCACGTAAAATAGTGGCGGTGAAATATGCACGTGCAGGTGGTTGGAGTAGGCATCGGAGGTACTAATTAGGCGAAGTTGTGAACGCCTGCGAATCGTGTGAGTCGCAACACCGCGCGACACCGGACGGAGAAGCACAGAAGACTCACACAATAAGTACCGTGCACTACAATTAGTTCATCATATTTTCCTTATCTGTTACGGTTCCGCGGGACATCAGTGATTGAGGCGATGAGATCTTGCTTTGATTACTATGCTGCCATTACCATCAAAGCGTATTTATTTATTTACAGTTCCGTAATTAGTAAATTGTCATCAGGTAATTTCGTAATCTGCAACATACTCAATACTTAACACTCAACATCTTGAATGTGTACTGAGGTGCAACACACACATGCATACACACGGAACATTATGGAGGTAGATTCAAACAGTATTTGAAGTGCACCTTCCGTACATAACTGACTGAGTTTTTCGCTCAGCCGCTTATTTCCTAATTGAAAAGGATATCAGTTTGGTGATTGTTGGTGTTTTTAAAGACAATTATATATATATATATATATTATATAGATCGGACTAAGTTACCTGATGATCGTCCTCGTTGTGTACATGTAGATGTTTAAAGAATAAAGTTGTGTTGGTAATACATTCATCATTGTTAATAGAACATTGTAACTTAACATGTTATCCTAAGTTTGTTACTTACTCATGATTAAAAATGTGTTTCTATTTAAGAATCAGTCTTCCGTTAAGGTAAATTGTTACCGAATTTAATATATAATTCTCTAATTACTATTAGTTCCTAAAATTCTTATTCGGTCTTGAATCAACTAGTGTCATTAATAATCTAATATGGCACTCATCAACTACTTATAATCTTACAATTAACACTGATAATAAAATGTAATAACTTTTATGAACAACCACTCTATATAGAGCAAACAGCTCGTGCAAAAGCATTAGGATTACTAACTATTGGACTTTTATAAAAGGGAGCTAGGGTTGAGAAATTTGTGGTTCTTATGAACTTAATATTGATACTTCCTTCAGAGGTCTTGAAGTAGAGGCATGTCTGTATACTTATGTGAATAGAGAGGCATGTCTGTATACTTATATGAATTTAGAAATACCTATTCCACTACTACGTATGTTTTGTTTTATCCATCTATTAATGGTTACAGTAGAGGCCGCATGAAAAGGTTTTAATGAATGATTTACAATATTGTTTTATGATATACTCTTAGTAAAATCTAGATATAACAAAAGGGTTGTGGAAGGGCAGGTAGGTAAATTCTCCTTAAGAAATGGTAGTATCAAGTTGGGTTGGACCTGCCAGGTGCAGAAGTTTGAATAATTTCTGGAATCTTTAAGTTAGTATTGTCCTCATTTTAAGAAAATGTTATCTATACCTACTACTGTGTGACAACTGACAAGGTTTGAATTCTGTTGAAATATGAGACAATCATGCTTTGCAAATATAGTGTTTTAAATTTGATTCTAGTTCTGTCGTATTTGCAAATAAATGTTTTTGATTTCAATGGTCTGAATCGTTTGAATGGTTCTAGACTTGTTTTTTTTTTTTTGAGGCTACAGTTTAGTGACTTTCCATTATTTTGGTGTAAAGCCATTTATATTCTACAGCTGGATGGGTGGCAACAAGTCTTAGAATAGAATAGAATAGAATACTCTTTATTATGTACACCATAAAAGTTACAGATATAAATGTTGAAATTTTACACAGGGTGACACAATGGGCGGTCTTATCGCTAAAAGCGATCTTTTACAGACAACCTTTGGATGGATTAAAAAGAGAAGGAGAGACAGTACTGCAGGTCTTAGTAATTAGGAAAACTCTATTATTTTGCATCTCTTTTTATACTCAAAATTATTTACGGACTAAAGGATAAAATATATCTTTTTCTGAGGAAGTGAAGGGACAAACTGGACTAAATCTAACAATAATCCTAGACACTGGCAGCACTATCTGGGTTCTAGGGCACTCTTCCCGGTATTCACAGTAAACCCTAGATTTTTTAACGCAGTTTCGGTAGTAGACACACTTCGCATAATCATCATAGTACAGTAGAGTAGTAGTCACATTTCAGCCGAAACACGTCCACTGCTGAACATAGGCTCCCCAAAGGGGAGGTTTGCCATAATCGCCACGCTTAGCAGGCGGGTTGGCGATCGCAGTATGGTGTTAAAATGCATAGAGAATGCTGCTGCCCATTCTCTAGAAAGTCCCTTAGTCGCCTTTTACGACGCCCACGGGAAGAAATAGGATGGTGCTATTCTTTACGTCCGGCACCACACGGCACTTTGCATATGAATCGGCAATGCACAGAATATTGTCAAGATACTCGTATATGACAGAGACTCAAACTCAAAGCATTTACTTCAAATAAACCAATTACAGGCACTTTTGAATTGTCAAGGAGTCGGTCAGTCAGAAAGATGAAGTTGCACATTCCAAAGCGTAGTAGGTTCCTATGTAGAAGAACGGGAAAGTAACTCCACGGACACTCTTTTAAATTAACATTTATTATGGTTACAAAATATTGGTTACATCATTCGTCGACAGCTAACAGCTGATTTGAATTTGTTCTTGTAATTTTAATCTTAAATATTAAATTTCTTTGTTTTTTATGGCCTATTTCCAATTACTCTTCAAGTAAATAGGATAATAATGTGTATGGTGTATTAGCATCACTTATCAAGTGCAAAATAAGTGTAAATATCAAAGTGAATCGGTGACAGGTTAGGTACTCCCGGCACAAGTGACTTTTTGCATTGTCATCTTGTTAACAAGTACAATATTTCATATTTTACTTGTTATTAGTTTGTTTACGTACTATAATTTCTACATCAATTACTTTGTGCATTTTTAGTACGGCTTCTTACTGATGCCAATGACCTTTGAACGTAAACATAACCTTAATTTGTGTTGGTGACAGAACTCCTGTACATCTAAATTTCATTTTTCTTTTATACTAATCATCTCTTTAACTGCTGTCGTGCCACACCTACCTACTCTCTTCCATTTTCTTGTCGTTTACTTATTTGAGTTATAATCATGATTATGACTCGCAGCGCCCGCTCGCCTTGAAGAGTCCAAACTTAATCAGGCTTTGAGCGAATTAAAGGCGTCAAGGGAGTTCTGTGACCAACTGAATAAGGAAATAGATGACAATGAAAGGGTGCTCTTTGATGCCCATGAAAAGAATAGGAAGCTGAAAATCGAAATGGCTCAGGTATATACTCAATTCACTGATGCCATAGAAGAACGGGATAGACTTCAGCTTGTTGTGGACAGTTTCAGCCAGTGTAGCATAGAGTATGAACAAGCTCTTAGTCACAAGTATTTATTACAACAGCAGCTACATGAGGCTCAAACTCAAATAACAGAACTTCAAACCACAAATCATAACATCACTGCCTCGCTGAATCAAAGTCTGTTCAGCGAGTTGATGCCTGTTGCCCCGTCAATGGTTTCTGCCATAAACCCCTCCTACACTATTGATTTGACAGGTAATGATGAGTCAAAGTCATGTAATTCAGTGCGGGTAGTCACCAGTAAAAATAAACTTAAAAAATACATTAAAATGAATAAATACATTGTTAAAACTCAAAAGATGGTTAAAAGACAAAAGTTCTTTATTAAAAATGTTAAACTTAATAGAGAAAGGCTTAATTTACTAAAACAATTAGATATGTATTCTTTTAATTTGGAACAAAGTACAAGGAAATACAACATTGACACAGAGTACTTGCAATCTGAACTTGACTATTTACAGGAAAATCTTAGTTCAATGATTATCAAATATAATACCTGTGAAGATCTAATGAGGGAATATGTGTTGGCAATGAATGAGCTGGTAAACTCACAAACAAGCAACTGTGAGCAGTGTCAAATACCATCCAATGTACTTACACCGGACCATTCATTGACAACATGCAATGCCACCTTACCGCAGCCCTGTGTTGATTTGATATTTCCTACTGTAAAAATTGATATAGTGTTATTTTGCGATGAAATTGGAAAGGACTTGGGCCACTTGCTGACAGATGAATATCCGGGACACTCCATAATAAATTACTGTATGCCTGGTTGTTCTTTATTTGTTATTATGAAAGAAATTATTAAATGTAACTTTAACCAGGACACTACATTATTAATTTTTATTTGCGTAGTCATAAAATAAAAATACAATTACTAGAATACCTTAATAATATAAACACAAATAAGCGCTCTTCCTCCTCTCTCCTACTGTGCGGTGCCCGACAGGGGCCATAATTGTGTCTTTAATTTTAAGCCTACCACCTGTTTTACTAACATTATGGAATGCAATAAAGAATTGTGAATTTATATTAGTAATAGTGGCTGTAATTAATATCTAGCGGCTGCCTGTGCGCGGTGATACCTGATAGTAATAACAGTTAATATTTGACAGCTTAGCTCGTGACGCTCGGCGCCGCGCTAATTGCGATGCCGGCCTCGCGCGGCTAATTACTCATTAATACTATATCACGTACAATATCCTAGCTAAATACTGACTGTTTGTGCCGTGCAGACTGTGCGGTGATAACACTAGAGTGCTAATGTGTTCGCTGTAGTGTAGCTTGTGTATGTATGTAACAAGAGGCTAACAGGATGCGCCTCTTGTTGCATACTTAGGTATACAGGTACGATATAAAGTTTGCGATTACCGAAATTAGATGTCCGTAATGGTAGCTAGAGCAGTTATGTAGGAGCAGATTGTATTGCACATCTAACTATAATCTTGCCAACGTTGTATGTGCACATACATGGGACTTCTACACATTGGCGCCGCTTAACCGAGCGAACGAGCGCGACTCAATGCCACTGCGCCGCCGCGCCGGGGCGCCGCCGCACAGTGGTCTGAAAATCGCGCTCGTTATTCAGAAACTTAAAGTAAGGAATTTGAAAAAAGTGAGATATAATTTAATGTCAATGGTGTTCAATGGTTAATGCTGACGCCATTAGTACTCGTATCTAATTATAACTAAGCCATAATCACGGAGATTAAAAAATCAGTTACCTATAGTTCTTGTAATGAAATTTTGTAAAAAATAACGTTTACCAATACCTTTTTTTAATTATTGTTATCATAAAGGTCATTAGCAGGCTATAAACTAATGATACTGTAAGTAAATCGATCGGAAACTTCATTTACCACGTCGAAAATTTCAAACATCACATAACGAAAATACAAATTTTCAAAATTTGCTACGCGCAAGGCGGCACCCACAGGTGCATGAATTGTATGTTATATTGATTGCCGTGTACCTATGGTAATAGCTCGTGTGAGCACCAGCTCTTCAGTTCCATTCAGTTAAAAAAAAAATACTTTAGCCATACAAAAAAAATATTCTTCCGCTACTTATACCATCCATACGTTAATATTACGTAAAGGGAAGTATTCCAGAGACGTTTATTTTTATTCCTTACTTTATGTTTCTATGCGTATGGAGCTCGGATTTTCAGACCACTGTGCGCCGCCTCGGCACTGCCGCCATGCCGCTGCCGCTCCGGGCGCTGTAAAACGATATAAACGTTTAAAATGGGCCGTCTCGCCTCCCACGCACCGCACCGCCCGCGCCCCGGCCGCGCCGGACGCCATTTAAATATAAAATAAGATACATGGAGCGGCTCGCTACAAACGTAACATAATTTCATACATATGTATGAGTGGATTCTTTCGTGAACACGATAATCATGTTCATTTATGCCAAACCCCGCCCCCCTGGTGCCCGCTCCGCTAACATCCTGCGTAACACCGTGACGAGGTATCACAACGTTTGCCGCGCGTCTCCTCGCGCGCTACACCACACGCGCGTCTCCTCGCGCGCTACACCACACGCGCGTGTCGCTCATAGCCGCGCAAAGCAACGAACATATTTCTCAGTCAAGTCATATTACAATAATTAAAAAGAAAATTCAATTCTTTGATATTTATGTAATCATTTGTAACGTTAACAGAACCACTGCAACTGTAGCGTTTGTTTTGCTCTCGCTTACCTTTTAACTGTAAATAGAAATATGTTGCTCATTAGCCTTCTTATCTCGAAACTGTGCGATATAATAGCAGGCTTGGGTTTTAGGGCTGGGGGTTGGGGGGAGGGGGGTTCTCATTTTATACATATTGTATTACACAATTGGAGTTTACATTTTAACGCGAATTTTCAGAGTATATAGGTCATGTCGATGTAGTCACGATGCAGAATATTTAGTTAGGTTAAATAAAATTGCGTTACGTATAAATTCGTAGGCCGATAGTGAAATTTCCCTGGGGCGGTCTGCACGCGGCGCCCTTACAGCACATAATGTACTCACATATTATATGTACATCCAGAGCGCGGTGCTTCGTGTACGAATAATGTGCCGCGCGCCGCTTCCTTTACATACGAGCCCAACGATGTTATAAGTTATCATTGTACGTGCCTACATAATCATATCAATCCATGAAGGATAAGAATGAATTTCAACAACTATGATTTATTACCTAATTTTAGTGCAAAATGTTGTTTCTAAATTTTTAATAATATAAAATGTTGATAGGCAAGAAATACGTACTATCGGCCAAACTTCCGCATGCTCACCTTTAAAGCAATAATCGCATAGCATGGCTCACGACTCGATTGTCCGATGCATACTTTTTGACCAATAGAATGCGTCGCTAATTGCGCTCGCCACAGAAATATTTTCTAAACTGAGCATGCTTAAGTTTTGCCGATAGTACCTATTCAATTACATATCCTGAAAGTCAAAAATCCTCTAATATATTGCCGACACCAGAATTGGTAAGACACCAAAATTGATATCTGACACCAGAATTAGAAATATTGACACAAGAATTTTATTTCTGTCTGCACAATTAGAACGTCTTGACACCAAAATGGTTTTAGTACACCAAATTATGAATAAAATAACAATATGAACCTTTTTTATAGTGAATAAATATTTTAATTAAATAATAAAAAATAACATAAATGAGATCAATTTAAAAAAATACAAACACCAATTTTTAGATAGGTAACTTTTGTTATTTTCTCCTCGTTTCTGCCATCCGTTTTCTCTCCAAACACTCTGCGTGAGTCTACTTTGAACTTTTCTTTATCATGCTGGAATACAAATAATACCTAACTTAATATTTTTTAACTAATGGAAAACCTAAGTAGAGCAGCGAGCAAAACTTAAAGCTGCTTTAATTTGTGCTCACTGCGTAATCACACTAATATTATAAAGGTGAAAGTTTGTGAGTGTGTGTGTGTTTGTTACTTCTTCACGCTCAAACGGCTGGAACAATTTTGACAAAATTTGGTATGGAGGTAGCTGACACCCTGAAATAAGACATAAACTTTTTATCCCGATATTCCCACGGGATCGAGACTTACGCGGGTGAAACCGCGGGGTGCAGCTAGTCTAATATATTATAAAAATAAGTATTTGTTCGTTCGTTTCTCTTATATGCGTTTATATACCATTTATCCGATTACGATGAAACTTTGGAGAGTTATATTGTATCTATATTATAGAAAGCGTTTTTAATATAGGCGTACAGTACTCGCACGTCTTAAAGGAATGACTAGTGCAGAATTATACAATTCCTTGTACTTTATAACTCTCAAGCAACTCGTATAATACTATACTCTACTTCCAGACCAAGCTATCCTATTACTGTTCTTTATAACTCTCAAGCAACTCGTATAATACTATACTCTACTTCCAGACCAAGCTATCCTATTACTGTTCTTTATAACTCTCAAGCAACTCGTATAATACTATACTCTACTTCCAGACCAAGCTATCCTATTACTGTTCTTTATAACTCTCAAGCAACTCGTATAATACTATACTCTACTTCCAGACCAAGCTATCCTATTACTGTTCTTTATAACTCTCAAGCAACTCGTATAATACTATACTCTACTTCCAGACCAAGCTATCCTATTACTGTTCTTTATAACTCTCAAGCAACTCGTATAATACTATACTCTACTTCCAGACCAAGCTATCCTATTACTGTTCTTTATAACTCTCAAGCAACTCGTATAATACCTATACTCTACTTCCAGACCAAGCTATCCTATTACTGTTCTTTATAACTCTCAAGCAACTCGTATAATACTATACTCTACTTCCAGACCAAGCTATCCTATTACTGTTCTTTATAACTCTCAAGCAACTCGTATAATACTATACTCTACTTCCAGACCAAGCTATCCTATTACTGTTCTTTATAACTCTCAAGCAACTCGTATAATACTATACTCTACTTCCAGACCAAGCTATCCTATTACTGTTCTTTATAACTCTCAAGCAACTCGTATAATACCTATACTCTACTTCCAGACCAAGCTATCCTATTACTGTTCTTTATAACTCTCAAGCAACTCGTATAATACTATACTCTACTTCCAGACCAAGCTATCCTATTACTGTTCTTTATAACTCTCAAGCAACTCGTATAATACTATACTCTACTTCCAGACCAAGCTATCCTATTACTGTTCTTTATAACTCTCAAGCAACTCGTATAATACCTATACTCTACTTCCAGACCAAGCTATCCTATTACTGTTCTTTATAACTCTCAAGCAACTCGTATAATACTATACTCTACTTCCAGACCAAGCTATCCTATTACTGTTCTTTATAACTCTCAAGCAACTCGTATAATACTATACTCTACTTCCAGACCAAGCTATCCTATTACTGTTCTTTATAACTCTCAAGCAACTCGTATAATACTATACTCTACTTCCAGACCAAGCTATCCTATTACTGTTCTTTATAACTCTCAAGCAACTCGTATAATACTATACTCTACTTCCAGACCAAGCTATCCTATTACTGTTCTTTATAACTCTCAAGCAACTCGTATAATACTATACTCTACTTCCAGACCAAGCTATCCTATTACTGTTCTTTATAACTCTCAAGCAACTCGTATAATACTATACTCTACTTCCAGACCAAGCTATCCTATTACTGTTCTTTATAACTCTCAAGCAACTCGTATAATACCTATACTCTACTTCCAGACCAAGCTATCCTATTACTGTTCTTTATAACTCTCAAGCAACTCGTATAATACTATACTCTACTTCCAGACCAAGCTATCCTATTACTGTTCTTTATAACTCTCAAGCAACTCGTATAATACTATACTCTACTTCCAGACCAAGCTATCCTATTACTGTTCTTTATAACTCTCAAGCAACTCGTATAATACTATACTCTACTTCCAGACCAAGCTATCCTATTACTGTTCTTTATAACTCTCAAGCAACTCGTATAATACTATACTCTACTTCCAGACCAAGCTATCCTATTACTGTTCTTTATAACTCTCAAGCAACTCGTATAATACCTATACTCTACTTCCAGACCAAGCTATCCTATTACTGTTCTTTATAACTCTCAAGCAACTCGTATAATACTATACTCTACTTCCAGACCAAGCTATCCTATTACTGTTCTTTATAACTCTCAAGCAACTCGTATAATACTATACTCTACTTCCAGACCAAGCTATCCTATTACTGTTCTTTATAACTCTCAAGCAACTCGTATAATACTATACTCTACTTCCAGACCAAGCTATCCTATTACTGTTCTTTATAACTCTCAAGCAACTCGTATAATACCTATACTCTACTTCCAGACCAAGCTATCCTATTACTGTTCTTTATAACTCTCAAGCAACTCGTATAATACTATACTCTACTTCCAGACCAAGCTATCCTATTACTGTTCTTTATAATTCTCAAGCAACTCGTATAATACTATACTCTACTTCCAGACCAAGCTATCCTATTACTGTTCTTTATAATTCTCAAGCAACTCGTATAATACCATACTCTACTTCCAGACCAAGCTATCCTATTACTGTTCTTTATAATTCTCAAGCAACTCGTATAATACTATACTCTACTTCCAGACCAAGCTATCCTATTACTGTTCTTTATAACTCTCAAGCAACTCGTATAATACTATACTCTACTTCCAGACCAAGCTATCCTATTACTGTTCTTTATAATTCTCAAGCAACTCGTATAATACCATACTCTACTTCCAGACCAAGCTATCCTATTACTGTTCTTTATAATTCTCAAGCAACTCGTATAATACCATACTCTACTTCCAGACCAAGCTATCCTATTACTGTTCTTTATAATTCTCAAGCAACTCGTATAATACTATACTCTACTTCCAGACCAAGCTATCCTATTACTGTTCTTTATAATTCTCAAGCAACTCGTATAATACTATACTCTACTTCCAGACCAAGCTATCCTATTACTGTTCTTTTTTGGTTTTTCTTTGAGGTAAGTTACTCTAAAAACGAATTAAAATTACTTAGCACACAACATTAGTTTGGTGGTATTTACCAATGTAATACCACCAAAACCACCAAAATTAGAATCTTGGTTAATGTTTATTTAAACAAATTACACTAAGGTTATAATAATTATATTTTTGTATCATTTTGAAAGCATACCAAACCTTTTTATGATAAATACTCGTAGTATATTACAACACGGACTTAGTTAAAAACGTTTTAAAAAAGTAACACCAAAACTGCCGGTTTCTTTTTTGTTCGATTACTAAGAAAATACTTTTTAGTGGGAAATCATAACAGGATGGCACATGTCTGTCAATGCTGCGCGTAAACGATGGTAGTGCCGTCCTTCTGGGTGTATTCGATACGAGCCACTTAATCATTTCATTATATATACTCCCACCAAAATATAAAATTTCGCGGGGATAGTCCTGTTCGATTTTCTCTAGGATAATTACATATTGCACTAAATATAAGAATAAAACTGTCATAAGATAGAAAACAGTAGCTGAATACAATAGATTTACAAAAAGGGACCCCACCAAATTAAAAAACCTATTTTGTAACAGCACTCTTCACTACAGAAACAGCTACCTTATGTCCATAAAAATGTACAACCATATTCCAAAACGAATAAGAGAACTACCATTTAATTTCTACAAAAAAAGTCTAAAAACATGGCTTCTTCAAAACAATTTATACACAGTAAATTTTCACAAAAAATTAGATATATTTAGTTTTTTTCATACAAATGTTGTTGTTGTAGTTGTGTTTTTTATATTGTTTATTAGAGTTTATATGTATCTTTGTGTCTATAGTCTAAGTGTTTTGTTTTGTAAAATAGAGTAAAAGTAGTAATTGTATAGGTGAGTTAGGTTTTATGCCCATGTGCAATATTTAATACTAGCTGCGCCCCGCGGTCTCACCCGCGTAAGTCACGATCCCGTAGGAATATCGGGATAAAAAGTAGCTTATGTCTTAATCCAGGGAGTTAGCTACTGGGCACGCCACAATTGTGGCGATAAGTCCCCTCTTTGAGGAGTGGCTGGAGAGGCGCCACGGCGTCCTCACCTTCCGCCTGACGCAGGTCCTCACCGGACATGGATGTTTCGGGAGGTTCCTGTTTAGAATTAAGGCCATGGTTCGGAGCGAGAGTGCATGGGAGGCCGTCACCTTCTTCTGCGAAGCAGTTATGCTAGCGAAGGAGGAGGCGGAACGCGTGAGGGTGAGACAAGGTTCGCGCCCTCGCGCCTTTAGTCGCCGCAGGAGACGCCCCGGGCGTCGGGAGTCGCAAGCCGACTTCCGGCCACCGTAGGCGCGGGCCTGCGGACGGTGAGCGATGGGTAGCTCGCCGTCCGATAAGGACCAGGCCCGGGTCAACAGCACGTTGTGTTCCACGCGCGCCTCAAAGAGATGTCAGCACAAACTGACGGGGTCCGTTAGGACCAATGCCTGCCAGGGTTGCGAGTTTGTCCGAAAGGGATATCGTGGCCCTGGCACACAGGCAACGGAAGGAACACGGGTGGGTTTTAGTCAGTAAAAGTCTGACACGCAAGTTATTTGATGATTTCCCACCAAAAAAAAAAAAAGGGTGTTAGCTACCTCCATACGAAATTTTATCAAAATTGGTCTACCCGTTTGAGCGTGAAAAAGTAACAAACATACACACACACACTCACAAACTTTCGCCTTTATAATACTCGTATTAGTGTGATAGTGTGATTCGTATGTCGCTTGTAGCGGTGGATGTGTCCTGAACATAACTCAATTATCCAACTCTGTACCATATCCTACGAAACTAATACTGAATTCAAATAAAATGAGTAATTTCTAGTAAACTACTGCAGTTTCGTTTAAGCAGTGGTAATTCCCAGAAAAAACAGATCGTGGACGCCCCACCAAACTTAGAATAATGCTAAATAACGTAATTTTAACTATAAATATGTTTTCTACTAAAATATTTACGGCCTGATCAAGATAATACGTACGTCTACTTTATTTAATAAAAAAATACTTTATTGTACGTTTGCTTTAAGATATGATTTTCAGTAGAGCCTCCTAAAAATGACGCTTGAGAAAATCACTCAAAAACGTGATTAGCGAACGTGTTCAGGGATCACCATCTGTCAATTGCCTTTAAAAGACGTGTACGCATGAACGAACAAGAATATGGTGAACGTGAATATAAATTTCTTACCACTAACGAATATCAAACACAATGTTCGTCAATAATATTCGTGGCGATCCAATTTTGTCTTTCTGTGCGGACGGTGTTCAGAGAAATTTGATGCAACATTGTTCGTACCGAACTCGAGCGGTGAGCGCACGGTGGCACGGGGCATCAGTTCTCAGCCACTTTTCCAACAGTGTACCACTTCCAACGGGGAATCCATGGCTACTAATGGCCGTAAGATCAAATGCAGTTTAAACTATGGATATCCAAATCTACGATAAAGTAATACTGTCTTAAGATCGAAAGGAAAATATGAACAGATTAGTTAAACTTCGATTAGTCTTTTACACATGGCAACATTCTCTATTTTATTCGAAGTTCGTTCATCTGTTCATTCAAATACTTACAACAAATAGATCCATTTGACATTGACACGGACACATGATGGCGTCTGGGACTCTGCGATGTTTTATTATTATTCATGACTTCACGTGGTATTTTATTTCTTTGAAAATTATTGTTAATTTAATAATAGGTATCAGCTTTTATTAACTATAATATTAATATTAAGTTTCAAAGAAATTAAAAATAGGACGTATCTCTAGAAAAAACTCTTAAATGTTTATATTATTTACTGTCATTTGTATTGATAATTTACGGATCAGGTGCGCGTCATTCAACACAATCATAGGTTGGATGACGCTACACTTGATCGGCTGCGCTCGGAAATGCAAAGTAGCCCTGCTAACGACCTTCCCCCACCCCAGAATTTCGTACATGCGCCTGCCGAAGTTGCACTGCGGGCAAACCAGCATGCTGTGGAGGAGGACACCAGGGCTATTTCTACAGATAACCTATGCAATGTGGAATTAAGGAGCGTACTAGAGGATGCAATCCGTGAGTATCGGTTCACATTACCTGACCTTAGACCACGGCTACCACGTTTGCCCATGAATAAAAAAAACAGAGCACTGGTGTGTGCCCTGGATGCGCTGTTACCAAATTTTATTGAAAGCAGCGCAGAGCTTTGCGATACACACTCAATCTTGTATTGTACGGCTGTTGCGGCATGTCGTATAGCTCGTGTTAAATTTCCAAACACTGACCGAGCTGTACGACCGCAACCCGCCGCCCCAGCCAGCAAAAACAACTTGAGATTATGGTCGATAACAAATTAGTTAATAATGCAGCTGACGTAGCTGAAGCGTTCAATGAGTTTTTGCCAACATACCTATAACTACGACTCGCTCCTTAAATTCATCCCCGTCTAAAGCTGAAAATCTTTTGCATAGTAGTGTGCCCAAATGTAGTCGTTTATTTAGCTTCGAACATGTAACACCTCATGATGTAGTTAATGTTTTTATCACACTTAAATCTAAAAACACTGGTGATTACTGGGGCATCTCCATTAAACTATTAAGTAATATAATAGACATCGTAGCCCCCTATCTAGCTGTTACTTTTAATAAATGTGTTGATTTAGGAACTTTTCCTGACCTTATGAAGAGTAGTAAAGTCATACCTTTATTTAAATCAGGTAAAAAAAATGACGTTGGCAATTTCAGGCCTATTTCTATCTATGTATTTAGCAAAATATTTGAAAAGTTAAATATTCAAGTAAAATACTCAAGCAGTTGCTAAGACATTTTAATTTAAACAGCCTCCTTCACAATTAACAATATGGCTTTACAAAAGGTCGTTCGACTACAGATGCGGGTGTTGCACTGCTGAAACACATATTTAACGCATGGGAGAACTCGCAAAATGCTATTGGAGTTTTCTGTGATCTCTCCAAACCCTTTGATTGCGTGCACCATGACACGCCTTTGCGTAAACTACGTCATTACGGCGTCCAAAATGAAGCTCTTAAAGTAATAAATTCTTATTTGTATAATAGGTTCCAATGTGTAGATGTTGATGGTGTGAAATCTTCTGAGCTACCAGTTCAGTTAGGTGTACCTCAAGGCTCAATACTAGGCCCATTCTTATTCTTAGTGTATTATAACGATTTACCATTCTATATAAAGGGTATCTGTGACATTGTACTGTTTGCAGATGATACCTCTCTTATTTTTAAAGTAGACCAGAATAGACTAGATCTTGACGACGTAAACATTGCACTCTGAATGGTTACGGATTGGTTTACGACAAATAACTTAGTTCTCAATGCCAAGAAAACGAAATGTATAAAGTTTTCCTTACCAAATGTTAGAAATTTAGGTCCCAACATCGTTTTAGATTAAGAGGTGCTTGAAACTGTAGACTCGGCAGTGTTTCTGGGTATAACAGTAGATGCCAAACTTCAGTGGGGACCTCATATATCAAGCCTAGCGGGAAGGGTCAGTTCGGCCGCATACGCCGTCAGGAAAGTAAGACAATACACTGACGTTGATACAGCCCGATTTGTCTATTTTAATTATTTTCATAGAGTTATGTCCTACTGTATTCTGCTGTGGGGTAAAGCAGCTGACGTTCAAAATATATTTGTACTTGAAAAACGAGCTGTTCGAGCAATTTACCAGCTGGGTGCCAGAGTTTCTCTAAGAGATTTTTTTAAAGATATTGGTATACTCACGGCGGCATCACAATTCATCTTCGCCAAAATCTTATATGTCAGGCAAAATATACACTTATACACTAAAAACAGTGATATTCACAATATTAACACCAGAAATAAGGATAAATTACTTGCTCCTTTTCACCGGCTTCATAAGGTACATAACCCATTTGTTGGACTTGGTATAACTTTTTATAACAAGCTACCCTCTTCTTTGTTAGATTTGCCTTTTAATGCGTTTAAAGTTAAAGTTAAATCCAATCTTTGTTCAAAGGCATACTATTCTATCAATGACTACTTAAACGATAAGAATAGTTGGTCGCTGTGATTAACTCAAGACAATGTTCATGTTCTTTCTCCAGAATTAGCATACCTACTGACAGGTTACATGAGTTCATATAATTGTTTATTTTTATTTGACTGTCTAAGTCAATTTATTTTTATTTATTAGTGACATAATATACTCATGAAAATGTTTTTTTTTATGAGTTGTATTGCAATAAGTGGTTAGCTAGCGACCTAGACAATTGATTATATTATTCTTGCCTGAGCAACCGGCAGCAAGTTCGTCATGCTCCCTTAGATGTCACTGCTTGCGGTAGCGTCGGGGGTCGGGTTGCCTCCTTCCCTCAAATATGGCGAGGGGGGTGATGGCTGATCTTTGCGTTATGCTCGTGAACGGGTGCTGCTTGTGGTGACTGGTCGTCTTGCTGACCATGGTTATATTATTGTTATTAATGATTAACTGTTTTTTATTTTACTACGATGGTGCTAGTTTATCATTTTTGACGTCGAGTTACAGCTATAGCCATTATGCCTGGAGGCTTTTATTTCGGTACGTTCTGTTTACGTTATTTCAGCTTGAGTATAGTTTTCGACGATTTTTATGTTTTTTTTTTGTATAGTGGCGTGTGCTAGCTAACATAAGGCAAATAATTTAATTTAATGTTGTGTTGCGTAATGCAAATTCTTTTACATTTTATTGTATAGATTCAAGTTTTATATCTGAACAGACAGCTGTGCTGCTGGGGAGTTTGTTGCGCCACTTCTTCTTCCCAGCGCTAGGAAGTGGTGAAGGGTGGGCGTTTTTGGGGGACTGTCTTATGTAATTTTTGACGTTCGAAAAGTGCTGATTCTCAGCCTAGTTTGAATAAATGACTTTTGATTTGATTTGATTTATTAGTCCCCTAGAATATCTATCCCGTGTCACAGAGCGCATCGACTTCCTGAAGCAGAAAGTTTATGCATGGGCAAACCGTATCCGTCGGTATAAGCGAAGAGTGAATCGGTACACTCAGAACCGCATGCTCCAGAGCGATGAAAGGTGGGTATACAAAGCATGGGAGCGGCCTATTCCCACTCAAGGTGAGACTGACGTGCGTCCACCGGATAATGATGCCATGAGTGGTTTTTGGCGAAGCATTTGGTCGGTGCCCGACAGTCACACTGAAGGTGACTGGATGCGTGTTGTTGAGCAGGCGTGTGATTCAATACCAGACATGGAGCCTGTTACTTTTAGTCCTCTGGATGTGGCCCATGCAGTCCGTCCGTTGCCTGACTGGAAATCTCCGGGGCCGGACGGACTACACAATTTCTGGATTAAATGGCTACAAAGGTCACACGCCTGCTTAGCCTCGCAATTCCAGTCGTCTTTAGAGACTGGGTCGCTACCACTGTTCTTTACAACAGGAGTTACCCACCTGCTCCATAAATCAGGTAGTACTACGGAACCTAAAAACTATAGACCAATTACATGTTTACCGACGGTCTATAAAGTTCTTACATCTATTCTTAGAGCAAAGATTTCACATCATATTGACAAAAATTCAATTATGTCTATGTCTCAGAATGGATGTAAGAATGGGTCCCGCGGTACTAAGGAGCTGCTCCTTATAGACATGACCATAAGCCAACAAGTTCGTAGATCCCGGAAGGATTTGTCTACATGTTGGATAGATTATATGAAGGCCTATGATTCGGTGCCACATACATGGCTCATGAGGGTGCTGGAGTTGTACAACATAGATGCAACTCTGCGCACCTTCCTGATGTCGTGTATGGGGCAATGGAGGACGATCCTTCTCTATCCTGGTTGTCGATAGTTCCGGGGGATCGACGAACCGATCAGGATCGAGCGGGGAATATTTCAGGGCGATAGTTGGAGTCCGCTTTGGTTTTGCTTAGCCTTGAATCCACTAAGCACACTGCTGGAAGATTCAGGTGTAGGCTATCGGTTGAGAAGAGGTGGTCAGGTGATATCTCACCTCCTTTACATGGATGACTTGAAACTCTTTGCCCCCAACAATTTGCGACTGATGGAGTTACTGAAGGTAACAGAAACGTTCAGTAACGCCATCAGGATGGAATTTGGTATGTGCAGTTATGCATTTAAGGCGAGGGGAGATTATGGAATCCGTGGGAACCAAACTCTCGGATTCCATACACTGTAGATCCCTTTCCTCAACCGAAACCTACAAGTATTTGGGTATGTCAGAAGCATTAGGCATCAATGTTGCCGACATGAAACAGTCGTTGGGGAGCGCTTCTTTGGCCGCCTGAATAAAGTAGTAAATAGTTTTCTATCAGGCGGAAACAAGGTACGTGCCTTCAACGGTTGGGTCATGCCGGTTTTGATGTATTCTTTCGGCATACTCAAATGGACTCAGACAGAACTTGATGCCCTGGATAGGAAGGTCCGTACATTGCTGACGGCATATCGAATGCATCACCCACGGTCATCAGTGATGAGACTGTACATCCCGCAGAACTGTGGGGGCCGAGGTTTCTTAAATGCTAAAACCCTCCACAACCGCGAGATTTGCAGTCTCAGGGAATATTTCCTTCAAATTGACGTGGGGATGCACTGAGATGTGGTTGCAGTGGACAAGGGCCTCACTCCGCTCTCCTTGGCGAAAGAGAACTGGCGCAAACCTACAGTTCTTGATACTAACGATCGTAAGGAAGTATGGCAAGGCAAAGAGCTTCATGGACGCTTTTTCCGGGCCCTCCATGGGCCTGATGTAGACTTTCTGGCGTCCGTCCCTGGCTGCGTTTCGGATACCTATTCGGGAAAACCGAAGGTTTTGTCTGTGCGATTATGGATGAAGTTATTATGACGAATAATTATCGGAAATACATTGTCAAGGACGGTACGGTTGACACCTGTCGGGCATGCCACCGTCCCGGTGAATCAATCCGACATATTATTTCTGGTTGTTCTCGTCTTGCTAACTGCGAGTACTTGCACAGACACAATCTAGTGACTAGGATTATCCACCAGCAACTTGCCTTGCAGTACAACCTTGTGGAGTCCGAAGTACCATACTACAGGTATGTGCCCGACCCAGTTCTCGAGAATGGTCTCGCCACATTGTACTGGGATCGATCTATCATCACTGGCAGGACTATTGTAGCCAATAAGCCTGATATTGTGGTGATAGATCGACTAGAGCACCGTGCAATGATTGTTGATATTGCTGTCCCTCATGACGAGAATCTCGTGAAAGCTGAGAAAGATAAATATATAATATATAAATATAAATATAATATAAAGATAAAGATAATATATAATAATAGAAAGATAAATATTCGTGTTTGTGTTCGCTTTCCTAATTTACGTCCACACGTACGAACCAAACGTTACGTGTTTATCATGTTTTGTTCGTTCGTGCGTACACGCCTATTAAACATTGTCGTGTGTTGGACAATGTGCCCCTCGTCATACAAGGTTGGTTACAATTACGCGTAGTTCACCACATAGCACTGTAGCCTACCGCGTAGTACCGTAGCTTACCATGTAGTACCGGAGCTGGCTGCCCGCGTAGTACCGTAGCTTACCATGTAGTACCGGAGCTGGCTACCCGCGTAATACCGTAGCTTACCATGTAGTACCGGAGCTGGCTACCCGCGTAGTACCGTAGCTTACCATGTAGTACCGGAGCTAGCTACCCGCGTAGTACCGTAGCTTACCATGTAGTACCGGAGCTGGCTACCCGCGTAGTACCGTAGCTTACCATGTAGTACCCGAGCTGGCTACCCGCGTAGTACCGTAGCTTACCATGTAGTACCGGAGCTAGCTACCCGCGTAGTACCGTAGCTTACCATGTAGTACCGGAGCTGGCTACCCGCGTAGTACCGTAGCTTACCATGTAGTACCCGAGCTGGCTACCCGCGTAGTACCGTAGCTTACCATGTAGTACCGGAGCTGGCTACCCGCGTAATACCGTAGCTTACCATGTAGTACCGGAGCTGGCTACCCGCGTAGTACCGTAGCTTACCATGTAGTACCGGAGCTGGCTACCCGCGTAGTACCGTAGCTTACCATGTAGTACCGGAGCTGGCTACCCGCGTAGTACCGTAGCTTACCATGTAGTACCGGAGCTGGCTACCCGCGTAGTACCGTAGCTTACCATGTAGTAACGGAGCTGGCTATCCGCGTAGTACCGTAGCTTACCATGTAGTACCGGAGCTGGCTACCCGCGTAGTACCGTAGCTTACCATGTAGTACCGGAGCTAGCTACCCGCGTAGTACCGTAGCTTACCATGTAGTACCGGAGCTGGCTACCCGCGTAGTACCGTAGCTTACCATGTAGTACCCGAGCTGGCTACCCGCGTAGTACCGTAGCTTACCATGTAGTACCGGAGCTGGCTACCCGCGCGGCACGCACCGTAGCTTACGGCGTAGCACCGTAAGTAACCGCATAGCACCGTATCATACGATTCCATCCGCGATGCACAAGTAACGAAGAGACAATGCCGTGCGTGCTGCAGACTGCCTGTAGGTACAGTCAGCCTCAAAAAGATGAGGACATCGTTAAGATTTAGTTTGAATTTGCGTTCGATAATACTGTATCAATGTGTAGCTACAATTACGTACCCGATGTGTAATATTATGTTTTGTGGCTAAACAATAAACATTTATACAATATTATGAAATAAAGTTTGTAGACATTAATTCAATGATTGTCGATGTACACATCTTTTTGAGGCTGACGTTCATACTGAGGACCCACTGCACAACAACCACTGAGCTGCGATTATAATACATTCTAAAGCAATTCCAAGAACTGTTTGTAACATTTTGATCTTTAACTAAAACTTGTGCCCGGAATGGTAACAAAGCACTGTACGGAGCATATTATTTTATTACGTTGCATGTTCCTCACCGACGACGGCTCATTGTATGAATGAAATGCAACTTTGTTCGCCGTGAGAATATTGGTTGTGTTTGTAGTAAATAACTGAATTGAAATACACAATGGGTAAGCTCTATGTTGTAGGACTGAACTAAAATCGCTTTGGAGTAAGGTCGAGGTCAAAACAGAAAATTAAATGATGTGAAGATATCGCCAGTATTTCAAACGTTTTTATTAAACGTTAATATTGAAGCGAGTGATTTTGTTAAGGCCAAAATCGAATACATATAAAGTCGTTAATCATCCTCCACACGTTGCCGTACATTAACGGCGGAAATTTTAATAAACATTTGACACTTAACAGCACTCGCGCATTTCTCGCGCACTCCGACCGCGATATATTACGTCACGGGAATTTACGGGATTTCTTACTTGCCCACTTTTTCACCTGCACACACTCCCCCTTTAATTGAATGTCGGTGTAACACCGCAATACTCCGTCCGCTCCATACATTACGTAATGTATGGACGACCATACAGAGCCCAAATGTGGGACACGCCAAATAAAACAGATGTCAACTTGAATAGAGCCGAGAGGGTCGAGAGGGGCGAGAGGCCGAGAGGGCTGAGCTGTGCCGATGAACCACTCATTAACAATACTTCTGTCAATGGGAGAAGTGGCGCTCCAAGAAAGATATTTCTGGAAAAAAATGTGTGCCATAGTTGATTTAGATTAAATAATAAACTAATTCTGTCATCTGCTTGCACCCATTTGAGGGAAAAAATATATTTTCTGAAAAATAAATACCTACCTTACGAGCAGTGTTCAAATAAAAGAAATCAGTCACCATTTTACAATCTAGTAACAAGCTATGACGATTGAAACTATAAATAAATAAGATAGCAACAGCGGACAACTGCACGACTCGGGCCAGCGGCACATACTATCGAAAACATAAGATAGCAACAGCGGACAACTGCACGACTCGGGCCAGCGGCACATACTATCGAAAACATAAGATAGCAACAGCGGACAACTGCACGACTCGGGCCAGCGGCACATACTATCGAAAACATAAGATAGCAACAGCGGACAACTGCACGACTCGGGCCAGCGGCACATACTATCGAAAACATAAGATAGCAACAGCGGACAACTGCACGACTCGGGCCAGCGGCACATACTATCGAAAACATAAGATAGCAACAGCGGACAACTGCACGACTCGGGCCAGCGGCACATACTATCGAAAACATAAGATAGCAACAGCGGACAACTGCACGACTCGGGCCAGCGGCACATACTATCGAAAACACCCCTCACACATAAAAATAAGTTATTACGTACCACGACTCACTTTATAATCGTATATCACGGGCTACCAATATTCGCGAGGAATTTATTTCTAAATAAACTATCGGTGGCCGTCCGACTGGGAATGATAAACACACCGTACACTCGCACCAGTGAAGACATCCGCCGCAGTGTCCGTGACCGTAGTGTCAGAGTGTCGGAGTGTCAGAGTGTCAGAGTGTCAGAGTGTCGGAGTGTCAGAGTGTCGGAGTGTCAGAGTATCGGAGTGTCAGAGTGTCGGAGTGTCAGAGTATCGGAGTGTCAGAGTGTCGGAGTGTCAGAGTATCGGAGTGTCAGAGTGTCGGAGTGTCAGAGTATCGGAGTGTCAGAGTGTCGGAGTGTCAGAGTGTCAGAGTGTCAGAGTGTCGGAGTGTCAGAGTGTCGGAGTGTCAGAGTATCGGAGTGTCAGAGTGTCGGAGTGTCGGAGTGTCAGAGTGTCGGAGTGTCAGAGTGTCGGAGTGTCAGAGTGTCGGAGTGTCCGCGTGGGAACGTCATTGTGTGTGTATAAACGGCGAGGCGAGCGCTCATCGCAAAGCGCCCTAAAGTGTTTCTTATTCATAGAATTTCGGGACTCCAGATTGTTACCTACTTACTGACACCTCGTCTCACGTTGCAATCTACATTAGGCTGAATTCAACTTTATTGTGACAGTATAAGGTATAAAATACATATCACAGTGAGAATGAAGTCAAGATGTTTTTGGTATGAAAGAAACTTCAAAAGCAATTCAACTTTTCTACTTAGAAATATGTTTTTGATGAGCGTGTTTCTGTATATTATCGGTAAACGTTAGCGCGCAGCGTCGCCCCCTACCGGCGCTGATGCGCATTTAACGTTATTTTTTCATGGAAAGTATCACAACTACACTGTTAGCGCGCAGCGTCGCCCCCTACCAGCGCTGATGCGCATTGAACGTTATTTTTTCGTGGAAACTCTCACAACTACACTGTTTCTGTGTAAATATTTAAATCTGGTTCGTTTTACTTCACTTATCTAGAATCGTCGTCATACACAACCCAAGAACCGTTTGCTTGTACGAGATATATTTATACGAATGAGCCAGTTACATAACGCTATTAAATTCTTGAATCTACTGAGCAATGAAGAAGTTCTCAACACGACTTTATTAAATTGTAAGTAAATAAGCAGCTTCGTCACCACTTATTTTACATTAGTTTTGTTTAGACAAAACTAGTGTTTGCTTACAAACTGAAAAACAACACAATCGTAGTTCCGTGGTACCGGGGTCGGTTCCCAGTTGACACAGACCTTCATAATAATACAAATGGATAATAAAATATTACTACTTTCCCTCAGGATCGCGAATGTCACAATTTCGTATAAATCCATCGGAAAGTTTCATTAATCAGAGGCCATTAACGAATATTAAAAAGCAGCAGCTCGGCCGCGCCGCACCGTCTGCGAGACTACGCTATGTGCTGACCTGCCGGAATATGTTATGTATCCAGACTACATTATTATAATTTATGAATCATCTTCAAATGGAATACTCTACCAATTACGTGGGTTTGGCAAACATAATAATATTAGTAATGGAAGCGTGTTCACAATGTTATTCAATTGAAATTGTAAGTCGTTGACAATAGCTCCTGTGAGCTGACTTGAGACTGAGCGGCAGAGGGTCAGGCTAACAGGGTGAGTGTAGACTGAGCGGCAGAGGGTCAGGCTAACAGGGTGAGTGTAGACTGAGCGGCAGAGGGTCAGGCTAACAGGGTGAGTGTAGACTGAGCGGCAGAGGGTCAGGCAAACAGGCTCTTTGTATTTTATAGATTAAAATAATCAAATCGAAACTTTTAAGTACTTTTAAAGAGATATTTTTAATGAATCTTATTTTAACTAGAGTTCACTTGTTTATAGAAAAAAAATAGTGACTTCCCAACAATTTCAGACGTCTTTATAATCTAAGCAGTAAACATTGTTATGATCACCTATTTGTGTCAGGCGCAGCTTATACAATTATCTTTTACTAGGTATAACATACGGGATTAATACCCACGGGTTAGTTGAGCAGTGAGATTAAAAAAAGTTAATATAGCTTCCTCTCTAAACTCACGTGCAAACGAAATTCTCGTCCGCTATGATTATTTCATGGTGGAATATACACATACATGTATTTACAGACCGCAAACCAATTAAAAAAGCGGTAGAAACTTTCAGATGAAAATGAAACACACGAACCGTGCGCGTCTGCACGTGTGTGTGTGTGTTCGCATGTATGAGTGACGGGTTTGGTATATGATTATGCTCTCTATTTATTTTCAATTCAATTTTAGTTCATTGTTAACAGTTCAGGAAAATTATTTTTTCGGTGTTATTTAATAATTAGCAACATTTCGGTTTTATTAAAGTTTTTGTCTTTGTAAATAAATAAATAAATATTTTTTTTTATTGCAGACCACATGGTCCATATAAAAATACAATAAAATATGTAATGTTAAGGAAATAAAATTATCTCAGGCGTCTTGTTTGCAGCTGGACATACTGAATAATATTGCATTATGCATTTATAGATCCCCTTCAAACGTGAACACTGAGGCTTTTATTAATTCCTTAAGCTCCCATCTAGATACCCTACAAACTCAGAAAAATATTATTATAGAGGGCACCATTAATATAAACATTAGACCAGAATCCATCCATTAGATACAGAATCTTCTTATGAACACAGAAAGAGAAACTACTTGACACGCTATCCCTGTACGGAATTTTACCTGGGCATACTCTACCTACCAGGAATGAAAACTGTTTAGACCATTTTATGCTGAAGATAAACAAATACAAAATCTCAGCATCCATCGCTACCTTACACACTAGTATTACAGATCACTTCACCACACTTCTATCCCTATCAAACATAAAAAATAGCCCATTAGCTAGCAAAACTAGATCCACTGTGGATTTTGAGCAAGCACTTAAGTACGTGCAAGAAACGTAATACTACGCGTTTCTGTTTACCTTCGTAACCGCTTGTAGGGCACTAGGACTCGGAAGTAACTAGCTCGTAGATAAGGTCTTTTGAATCGTTTAGCATAAGGGCAACCCCTCGGCGGGCCACAGCGGGGGCGAGGTGGGGGTGGAGAGCAACCCGGAAGTTACACCCCCTGGGTGTTATTAGCGAGTCCAAACTAGAGCGCGGCAACTTGTTGAGCAAGCACTGGCCGGCAGTGATTGTGTATAGTGGCGTGCGCTAGTGGCAGAGTGGGCGTTTGGCTTATTGGTAACTGTCTGGATGATAATCAGTACGATTGGATTACTTGTATTGTATATTCTTATTGGGTACAGATTGGTACGTAGCAACGTAACATGACACGTAGCAACGTAACATGACACGTAGCAACGTAACATGACACGTAGCAACGTAACATGACACGTAGCAACGTAACATGACACGTAGCAACGTAACATGACACGTAGCAACGTAACATGACACGTAGCAACGTAACATGACACGTAGCAACGTAACATGACACGTAGCAACGTAACATGACACGTAGCAACGTAACATGACACGTAGCCCACGTTGAAACAAATTCGCCTAGTTGTTGTTACTTGTGATGTTGCATTGCTTAGATGTGGGCGGCTCATACATGTGGACACTAGGAGTTTCTCCAGTATCGTGGGTGCGTTTACAAACATTTAAACTCACATACACAAACAGCCAGACCCGGAACAACTACTTGTAGGTCATAAAAATATTTGTTCCGTGCGGGAATCGAACTCGCGACACGCAGCGCAGCAGTAAATGTAACTTTATATTTCAGACATGTTATTTTATAATAATTACATAAGTACTTTTAGATGTACAGAATGTAGAATTAAAATTGTACACTAAAACATGTGAAACTAGATATTGTATTTAGTTACAAATACAATTTTATGTATGCCATGTGCCTGGAACGAAATATTATTAAACTGTGATAACAACTCATAATATATACACCTACATTCTATGAAAATAAATGTTTTCTATTCTATTCGTACTTATTAAACTAACACGTATCACTGCAACGAATATTATAAAGTTAATCATTCAACATCCGTTTCATAATGAAATCCATTCAGTGGAGATAGCTACGGTACTACGCGCTACGCTGCTACGTGCTACGCCGCTGCGTTGCTACGTGCTACGCCGCTACGCGCTACGTCCCTATTATATTAATTCAAGCTCTCTACTTACACAGTTATACTTCCTAATGTAGAAACTACGACATTAGGAAGTTGTGTTTGTTCATTTTCTTTCTATGATAGGTTTTTTAGAAAGTCTGAGCAGATAGATAAGAGTCTGCTCTATTAGCATTATGGTCCATTATGTTGTTTCTATCCATACAGAAAACCTGGAACTAGTAGTGGTCTTCAATAATCTTATTTAAAAAAATATGAAGTACATTTATAAGCACGGATTACTACAGACTTAATTTTCATGAATCTAGTTATTCCTCTGGACAGTGAACACGAAATACGTAAAATCACAACCACGGCAGCGTATAATTATAGAATAAAATGAATACTCCTAAGTTTGGCAATCTGCACCGCTCGTAGCATAAACTCTTTGTCGTAGCGCTGCTACGAGACTGCGCTACGTAGCGGCGTAGACGCGCCACGATGGCTACTAAATGGAAAAGCAATGGTGTAATGTAGAATATAATTTCAGTTAGTTGAGATCTGTAACAGTTGTTTTACACAAAGTGTTTATATGTAAGTGTGAGTGTTCAGGCGCGTGTGTGCGGCTCCTTACATTACCCATCCCGAGCGCTGCGTATATTATTTATTTAGAGTTAAACAGAATGTGATAGTCGCATGTATATGTTGTGTGCGAAATGCATTGTATTAATGCAATATCACATTAGTTATTCTATGTTCTGGAGTCTATTAAGGGTTTCCGTAAGCCGAATACGAAAAAACCTCCTACAAAATTAACACTGTGGATAAATAACATAAATGTCAATGTTTTTGTTATCTTATTCACAGGGTTAATATGTAGAAGTTTTTTTTTTCAAAACACAATCCTTAATTTTAACTGTTTATAATGCAATGAAATGACACAGAAATATAGCAAAATGTTCATCCCTGAATAAATTAATTGGTCATGCAGGGGCCGGGCGCGGAGCAGCGGGGGGCGAGCGCGGAGCAGCGGGGAGCGGGCGCGGAGCAGCGGGGGGCGGGCGCGTAGCAGCGGGGGGCACTTATCACGCCATTGCTTTTTATAAGAGCTAGTCGAAGCCGAGCAATCTGCGATTTAAATTGGTTCTACCATCTACTAGCTATACACAGTTATCGGTACCTACACACTACTATTACTAAAGAGTTTAGTTTAGTTCTCGTCTAGTCGTTAGCGCCCAGTATTTTGTTATCACTTCCTTCTCTTTCTTCATATGGCATTTTATCAACTAATCAATACAGTTTTCGTAGAATCAAATCACGCAAGGACGCTATTGCTGTCTTTGTTGAAAGTGCTGTAACGGTACTCGATATAAGGTCCAAATGTGTAGGTGTCTTCATAGACTTATTCTAAAGCATTTGGTACTGTCTCTGTCCCTCTCCAGATATCTAAATTGGAGAAGATAGGAGTGAGGGGTCCAGCACTGGCAATCTTTAAAAGCGAACTCTCTGAGCGGACACAATGTGTCAAAATTGACTCATACATCAGTGACGAACACTCATTGTCATTTGGAGTTCCCCAAGGCTCAATTTTGGGACCTAATATTCTGACATTAAACGTTGATAAACGAAATATATCCCGTTCTCAATTAAATCTTCTTCATGATCGGATGACTCGTTTGTTATCAGAGCCCAGAGTTGTAATGCACAGTGAGACCAATGCCTTTGCCCTCCCCTAGTCAGAACAACACAAGTCAGGTACCTCGGCATCATGATAGACAATCTCATGTTCTGAAAGGTAAAAATTGGATCGTCTGGCAGAGTGAGGAAACTCATGATGATTATCAAGAATCTACGTCATAGCGCAGACTTAGATACACTTCGTACGGGCTACTTCTCACTCTGTCAGTCAGTGCTCTCTTTTGGTATAACGACTTGGGGTGGTGCTCCGAAAAACTATATTCTTCAACTAGAAAGAGCGCAACAAGCTGTACTTAAAGTCAAGACATTGAAACATTTCCGGTATAGCACCATACAATTATATAAAAACTGCAATGTTATGACTGTCAGACAGCTCTTTGTACTCAATATAATGTCTGTTCTGTAGAACGTTATGGAACTAAAGTGGCTGAAAGACACTTTCGAGTATTGGGCGCCCACTGCTGGACATAAGCATCCCCCGAAAGGGAACGGGGAGGGTGCTATAATCGCCATGCTTGGCAGGCGGGTTGGCGATAGCAGTGTGGTGTTAAAATGCATAGAGAGCGCTGCTGCCCATTCTCTAGTATGTCCCTTAGTCGCCTTAAATACGACACCCACGGGAAGAAATAGGATGGTGCTATTCTTTACGTCGAGCACCACACGGAACAATTTATTTTTGAATTTATAAAGCAGTTAACAAACAATGCAACATTTATCGATTAAATAAATTCGGAAGTAAAGGGATAGTGAGTCCAGGGCTCACGACTCTTACTTAAACAGTTTCTCGGAAAGCTTTTATAAAGTTCCTGCTTATTTTAAACCACTCAAACATACCCCAAACACACGGGATATGACATATTACACTCCCAGTTTCTTTAGTTTAATTTAATAACTTTATTTTATTTTTGCTCAAACGATAGCTACTAACCCAACGCAACTCCGTACTAGTTTGTGTAAATCGAAAAATTTTATGAATAGAGAGAGCCCTGGCACCCATAACACACGTTTAATCTTAGCATGGGAGCCGGAAGTAATAATCAGTGACTAATGAAATTTAAAAAAAAAACAATATAGTCATAGTACTTGTGGGAGATAAATTATTTAATGATTTTTTAATAATATTTTTATCAACTTCCGGTATAAGAAAGTAGTGTAACTGACTACTTGTTCCCCCACTATACGAGTGAATCTTGCTTTAAAACGGGCGCACTGTCTATCGACGGATCAGAAGCTGTCCGATAGCGGACACGGCACAACGGTGCTCTGAACTGTCAGGTATGTTTCCTAAATAATATTGTAATGTTGAATTTCTATTTTTATGTTGCATTTTATTTACTGTGTTATTATTTTAAATTCTAAAATGCTATTTATTATTGCTATGAAGTATTGCTGAGTCACTTACTGGTAAATATAATAACGAACCCATTTATGTCTATTATTCTACCCTACCTCCTACATCAGAAGTAGGATTGATAATAGCAGCAGTAACTCAAGGACAGTAGAGTTTGTACCTATTAATGTTATGCAAAATATGATGCAAGAAATGATGTCTCAATTAATTCATACTACTGCAAAGGCCTTTAATCCACCAATTGTGCGACCTATTCCTCGGATGCGCAGTCTTGAGCATATATATGTACCAAGTTTTAACCCTGACGATCGTACCGACACTATACAAGTTTGGTGCCGAAACGTCGAAGAACTTAAAGTTGAGTATGAATTAACTGATAGAGAAATTCTGAACTTATCTAGGAAGAACTTGCACGGACGTGCCGCTGAATGGGCGCGTCGTAATTATTCCACTCTTAGTAGCTGGCCAGATCTCAAAACCGGTCTTATCGAAACTTTCGCAGATGAAGCTCGTTACTACGACGACCTAACACTGTTTATGGACTACACCAGTGAGCAGGCCGGCAGTCTTGCTGAGTACGCCACTCGAAAATGGGAGTTGGCAAAGAAGGCGATTGGTGTGGAGATGACTGAACAACGCTTCGTCGAAGCAGTTATTTCAGGTATGTCTGACTTTCGTATTCGTTCTGATTTGCTACGCCTTACACCGAAAAATTTGCCACAGTTAATTCAGAGTCTAAATTCGTATAAGCGAAAAAGGCCTGTCAGAGAGTCTGATCACAATATTCCATCTGAGCGTTCTGAAAACGGATCTTCTCCAGATACTTCATCTAGACGATGTCACAAATGCCACAAATTAGGCCATATTCAAAGAGACGCGGGCCTAGTAAAGATTCAGCTTCTACTACTAATTCGAACAGTTCAAAACCAGTAGAATCTAGTTCAAAACCCCCTGTAACATTGTGCACTTTTTGTAATAAAAGAGGGCATTCCAGTGAGAACTGCTTTCACCGCTTAAATAAGAAAACTAAAGATGAAAAGGCCTCTCACGTGAATAGCTTGGTTTTAAGTAACAAAAAATTACATACCATTCAAATTGATAATCACGATTATTCCTGCCTGATAGACAGTGGTGCTGAATGTTCTCTAATGCGCGATCGTATTGGCGATTCAATTAAAGGTAAAATAACTTATGAAACCATTCTTCTGAGAGGTGTTGAAGAGAATGCTTTCTGTTCATCGCGTAAAAAGCTGTGTATGGTCTGTGTTGATGGCATGAACGTTGAATTAGATTTCATTCTGGTCCCTGATAGGTACATTCAGTATGACGTATTGCTTGGTCAAAATTTATTTGAAATACCTGGGATTCAGGTGACATTCTCTAGGAATTCTGCTAAAGTCTATCACCACTCTTACAGTATAAGTTATTTTAAAAAGGATGTTGATTTAGACGGAGTCGATATCAATCCTGAAATTATTTCGGAGCATAAGATACTTCTATCCAACTTATTGAGATCTCATTTTAAAATGTTTACGTTTGGCAATGCGGTTTCTCAAGTAACTACTGGTGAATTAAATATTCGATTAAAAAATCCGGATAAAATAGTTCAACGACGACCTTATCGATTAGCTCCTACTGAGCGTGAACAGGTTAAAAACATTATTAAAGATTTGAAGGATAACAATATAATTCGTGATAGCAATTCCCCATTCGCAAGTCCAATATTATTAGTTCGAAAAAAGGATGGTAGTGACCGAATGTGTGTAGACTACAGGGAATTGAATAGTAACACCGTTCGTGATCATTTTCCACTTCCCATTATTGACGATCATATTAGTAAATTATCACGGGCTAAGTATTTTACAATTTTAGATATGACGGCCGGTTTTCATCAAATTCCTATAGCAGATAATTCAATAAAGAAAACTGCCTTTGTAACTCCTGATGGGCAATATGAGTACCTAAGAATGCCATTTGGGTTATGCAATGCACCTTCTGTGTTTCAAAGAGCCATCAACACAGCCCTTAAGCAGTTCGTAGATGAGTTCGTATTAATTTACATTGATGATGTAGTAATCTATTCAGAAACAGCTGATCAAGGTATAGAACGTTTGCAGTTAGTTCTTGAAGCTTTGCAGAAAACAGGATTTTCTATCAATGTAAAAAAATGTAAGTTCTTAAAAACTGAGATCGAATATTTGGGAAGAATTGTTTCCAACGGCCAAGTAAAACCCAGTCAGGGTAAAGTTTCCGCTCTTTTAAATGCTCCCATTCCAGTAACTGTAAAACAAGTGAGACAATTTTGTGGACTAGCAAGTTACTTCCGAAAGTTTATTCCTAATTTTTCCCTTACCATGATTCCTTTGTATAATCTGACACGTAATAATGTTAAATGGCACTGGACATCGGAGCAGGAAACTGCTAGAGATAAAATCCTTAAGTACCTTGCCTCTGAACCAGTTCTAACTTTGTTCGATCCTGCCAAGCCTGTCGAACTTCACACGGATGCCAGTTCCGCAGGTCTAGCGGGAATTCTTTTTCAAAAACATGATCAGTTGAAGGTAGTGGAGTATTTTAGCATGCGCACCACTGATACCGAAAGTCGTTACCACTCATATGAGTTGGAAACTCTGGCAGTCGTTAGATCTATTAAGCATTTTCGTCATTATTTGCTTGGCAGGCCATTTAAAGTCATTACTGATTGTAACTCGCTAAAAGCCTCGCGTAATAAAAAAGAATTGCTTCCTAGGGTTCATAGGTGGTGGGCTTACCTACAATCTTTTGATTTTAGTATCGAGTATCGAAAGGGAGAACGTATTCCTCATGTTGATTACCTAAGTCGCAATCCATCAACTGTCAACATAAATAATATTCAAAATTATAGTGAATGGCTAGAAGTAGAACAACATAATGATTTAGAAACCAAGAATATAATCGAATCAATTAAACAAGGGAGTATCGACAAAAATATAGCTTCCACTTATGAAATTGAAAATGGATTATTATATCGTATTATTTCTATTAAAATAAAGTTAAGAAACGTCTCTATGTTCCAAAAAGTTATAGGTGGCATATTATACAAATTTATCACGATACCCTTAAACACTTTGGTTGGGAAAAAACCCTCGACAAAATAAGAGAACAATTTTGGTTTCCAAATATGTCTAAGTATACTCGTAAATACGTTGACAGTTGTCTAACTTGCAAAATAAATAAAAGTCAATCTGGTTCGCGACAGATTACATTACACCCTATAGATAAGCCCCCTACTCCTTTTCATACGGTCCATATGGACACAACGGGCAAACTGAGTGGCAATAAACCTACGAAACAATACGCAGATGTCTTTATAGATGCATTTACAAAATTCTGCTACTTGAATCCTGTTACTAATTTAACTGCAGTAGCTACAGTAAATGCCTTAAAGCAATTAATTTATACTTTTGGTACCCCTAAACGTATAATTTGTGATCAGGCTGCTTCCTATACCGGCAAAGAATTTACGAGTTTCTGTGAAAATTGGTCTATAGAATTGCATTTCATAGCTAGTGGTGTAAGTCGTGCAAACGGCCAGGTCGAGCGGATCATGAAGGTTCTGACAAACTGTTTTACCATTGTTGAAAATACAACCAAAAGGAGTTGGAAAGATGCTGTCGGCGAAGTACAGTTGGCTATCAATAGCACCTTTAGTAAAAGTACTGGTCATACACCTTTCCAACTTTTGATGAGCTGCGATCAGTCACCTCCAGCTATATCAGCTTTACTAAATGATGTTGAACGTATGGACCTCGATATGTGCCGTCAAGAATCAAAACTCAGAATGGACGAGCTAGCTACAACTCAAAAAGCGGATTATGATAAATCTAAAGCTAAAATTATACCTTTCAAAGTCGGTGATATAGTACTGATAAAACAAAATCCGCGAGTAATTAACAAACTTGACAGTAAATTTAAAGGTCCATGCGTCATTACTCAAGTAAATGATAACGATAGATATACAGTTCGAGTTAATAAAACTGGCAATGAGTTGTATGTATCTCATGATAATTTGCGAATTGTAACTCCTGACATGGGATGTGAGTTGACAGACTCTTTAGGTATTTCTGATTATTGTTACGAAGATGATTAATTAATCTTTTTATGATGTGTTTATTATTGTATAAAACGCAATTCTGAAATTGTCATGCATATCCCTGAGCGTCTGGCCAACGGTTATGGTTATGCTTAACAATCTCACCAATGTCATGTGATTTGGCATATATCTTGTTGTCATGAGATTTGACAATAGCCATGTGATTTGGCATGTATCTGATTGTCATGAGATTTGACAATAGCCATGTGATTTGGCAGATACAGAATCATGATACCATGTGATTTGGTAGATACATCATGATGCCATGTGATTTGGCTTTGGTGGTCATGCGATTTTACTAATTGTCTGAAATTATCAATGATATGATTTGAAAGTACTGATATAAATCTTTTTATGAATTTTGTTCGCGAGCCATAAAGGCTGCTCGTCAGCATGGCCGTGTGGGAGATAAATTATTTAATGATTTTTTAATAATATTTTTATCAACTTCCGGTATAAGAAAGTAGTGTAACTGACTACTTGTTCCCCCACTATACGAGTGAATCTTGCTTTAAAACGGGCGCACTGTCTATCGACGGATCAGAAGCTGTCCGATAGCGGACACGGCACAACGGTGCTCTGAACTGTCAGGTATGTTTCCTAAATAATATTGTAATGTTGAATTTCTATTTTTATGTTGCATTTTATTTACTGTGTTATTATTTTAAATTCTAAAATGCTATTTATTATTGCTATGAAGTATTGCTGAGTCACTTACTGGTAAATATAATAACGAACCTATTTATGTCTATTATTCTACCCTACCTCCTACATACTAACCTATCGTATTTGTGTAAATTGTAAATTTGGAAATAAAGTTTATTCTATTCTCTTTTCATCATTATATTTTTGTCCAATAATTTACTGCTTAGAGCTAATTTAACAGCACATATGTAAGCGTTTTAAAATCTTTAATTACACGAAGGTCATCAAGTCGCTGTAGCCGCACACATTCACACACACAAACAAGCGCGCGGCTAATCTCGCTACAAAGAGCATCAGTACGAAACAAGTAGTAACTAGTCGGTACAGTGGCACACAGCGCTGCGTGGCGACACGACGCACAAACACTCGCGTTTCGCTCTATGCGACTGTACCAAAGCTTCGCAAGACTTTAGTTTCTATGAGGCGGGACATCCGCTTGCCATGTATAAATGTGGATATGAAGAGTTAATTTAAAATGGCTAATTATTTTCCAGGCGACTAACAACTCAAATGGCGGCTTACCATTTGCTACTAAAAAAATAACTTGGCAGCGATCAAATATTATTTTTAAATCTAAATCAACGAAAGTTATGGATTTTGTTATTTAGTTGACAATCAATATAGTAACTACCCATAGAGTATAATACTATGATTATAAAACAATTTGTTTGTGGTTGGTATAATAGCATCTACTGTTATGGAATCATTCGGGTTAGGTTCGGTTAGAACAGTGAGCATAACGCGCGAAGGCGAGCATAGCGCCAGATCCCCTCTATTGTTGGTACATTCAGTTACCAAAACAAAAACTCGATACCTACCAGTTTAAAATAAAACAAACCTAACCACTGATTGTTAAGCTGCTACTTTCTACTTAAAATTATCCTTCGCTGTAGCTGCCAACTATTTTTGCTACCGGCTTTAATTATTTTTTAATCCTAAATTCAGACTAATTTGTCGCCGAGCTAAGTACATATGCCATTTAAAATAGTGAAAATTGTACGAACGTATTATGTCGGACATCTTTAACGAATGAACATGTTAATTAATTGCTTATGTTGTACCATTCAACTTACTGTTTATAATTATATTTGCACAGACTTACGTCCACACAAGTGCTCAACATATTTCATCTCTCTCAATACATACCCACAGGTACTTACGTCCACACAAGTGCTCAACACATTTCATCTCTCTCAACACATACCCACAGGTACTTACGTCCACACAAGTGCTCAACATATTTCATCTCTCTCAATACATACCCACAGGTACTTACGTCCACACAAGTGCTCAACATATTTCATCTCTCTCAATACATACCCACAGGTACTTACGTCCACACAAGTGCTCAACATATTTCATCTCTCTCAACACATACCCACAGGTACTTACGTCCACACAAGTGCTCAACATATTTCATCTCTCTCAATACATACCCACAGGTACTTACGTCCACACAAGTGCTCAACATATTTCATCTCTCTCAATACATACCCACAGGTACTTACGTCCACACAAGTGCGCAACATATTTCATCTCTCTCAATACATACCCACAGGTACTTACGTCCACACAAGTGCTCAACACATTTCATCTCTCTCAATACATACCCACAGGTACTTACGTCCACACAAGTGCTCAACATATTTCATCTCTCTCAATACATACCCACAGGTACTTACGTCCACACAAGTGCTCAACATATTTCATCTCTCTCAACACATACCCACAGGTACTTACGTCCACACAAGTACTCAACATATTTCATCTCTCTCAATACATACCCACAGGTACTTACGTCCACACAAGTGCTCAACATATTTCATCTCTCTCAATACATACTCACAGGTACTTACGTCCACACAAGTGCTCAACATATTTCATCTCTCTCAATACATACCCACAGGTACTTACGTCCACACAAGTGCTCAACATATTTCATCTCTCTCAATACATACCCACAGGTACTTACGTCCACACAAGTGCTCAACATATTTCATCTCTCTCAATACATACCCACAGGTACTTACGTCCACACAAGTGCTCAACATATTTCATCTCTCTCAATACATACCCACAGGTACTTACGTCCACACAAGTGCTCAACATATTTCATCTCTCTCAATACATACCCACAGGTACTTACGTCCACACAAGTGCTCAACACATTTCATCTCTCTCAATACATACCCACAGGTACTTACGTCCACACAAGTGCTCAACATATTTCTTCTCTCTCAATACATACCCACAGGTACTTACGTCCACACAAGTGCTCAACATATTTCATCTCTCTCAATACATACCCACAGGTACTTACGTCCACACAAGTGCTCAACATATTTCATCTCTCTCAATACATACCCACAGGTACTTACGTCCACACAAGTGCTCAACATATTTCATCTCTCTCAATACATACCCACAGGTACTTACGTCCACACAAGTGCTCAACATATTTCATCTCTCTCAATACATACCCACAGGTACTTACGTCCACACAAGTGCTCAACACATTTCATCTCTCTCAATACATACCCACAGGTACTTACGTCCACACAAGTGCTCAACATATTTCATCTCTCTCAATACATACCCACAGGTACTTACGTCCACACAAGTGCTCAACATATTTCATCTCTCTCAATACATACCCACAGGTACTTACGTCCACACAAGTGCTCAACATATTTCATCTCTCTCAATACATACCCACAGGTACTTACGTCCACACAAGTGCTCAACATATTTCATCTCTCTCAATACATACCCACAGGTACTTACGTCCACACAAGTGCTCAACATATTTCATCTCTCTCAATACATACCCACAGGTACTTACGTCCACACAAGTGCTCAACACATTTCATCTCTCTCAATACATACCCACAGGTACTTACGTCCACACAAGTGCTCAACATATTTCATCTCTCTCAATACATACCCACAGGTACTTACGTCCACACAAGTGCTCAACATATTTCATCTCTCTCAACACATACCCACAGGTACTTACGTCCACACAAGTACTCAACATATTTCATCTCTCTCAATACATACCCACAGGTACTTACGTCCACACAAGTGCTCAACATATTTCATCTCTCTCAATACATACTCACAGGTACTTACGTCCACACAAGTGCTCAACATATTTCATCTCTCTCAATACATACCCACAGGTACTTACGTCCACACAAGTGCTCAACATATTTCATCTCTCTCAATACATACCCACAGGTACTTACGTCCACACAAGTGCTCAACATATTTCATCTCTCTCAATACATACCCACAGGTACTTACGTCCACACAAGTGCTCAACATATTTCATCTCTCTCAATACATACCCACAGGTACTTACGTCCACACAAGTGCTCAACATATTTCATCTCTCTCAATACATACCCACAGGTACTTACGTCCACACAAGTGCTCAACACATTTCATCTCTCTCAATACATACCCACAGGTACTTACGTCCACACAAGTGCTCAACATATTTCTTCTCTCTCAATACATACCCACAGGTACTTACGTCCACACAAGTGCTCAACATATTTCATCTCTCTCAATACATACCCACAGGTACTTACGTCCACACAAGTGCTCAACATATTTCATCTCTCTCAATACATACCCACAGGTACTTACGTCCACACAAGTGCTCAACATATTTCATCTCTCTCAATACATACCCACAGGTACTTACGTCCACACAAGTGCTCAACATATTTCATCTCTCTCAATACATACCCACAGGTACTTACGTCCACACAAGTGCTCAACACATTTCATCTCTCTCAATACATACCCACAGGTACTTACGTCCACACAAGTGCTCAACATATTTCATCTCTCTCAATACATACCCACAGGTACTTACGTCCACACAAGTGCTCAACATATTTCATCTCTCTCAATACATACCCACAGGTACTTACGTCCACACAAGTGCTCAACATATTTCATCTCTCTCAATACATACCCACAGGTACTTACGTCCACACAAGTGCTCAACATATTTCATCTCTCTCAATACATACCCACAGGTACTTACGTCCACACAAGTGCTCAACATATTTCATCTCTCTCAATACATACCCACAGGTACTTACGTCCACACAAGTGCTCAACATATTTCATCTCTCTCAATACATACCCACAGGTACTTACGTCCACACAAGTGCTCAACACATTTCATCTCTCTCAATACATACCCACAGGTACTTACGTCCACACAAGTGCTCAACATATTTCATCTCTCTCAATACATACCCACAGGTACTTACGTCCACACAAGTGCTCAACATATTTCATCTCTCTCAATACATACCCACAGGTACTTACGTCCACACAAGTGCTCAACATATTTCATCTCTCTCAACACATACCCACAGGTACTTACGTCCACACAAGTGCTCAACATATTTCATCTCTCTCAACACATACCCACAGGTACTTTTGCAGGCCTCATCATAATAGGCATTGTCTAGTAAGTCGTTGTCCTAATAAAAATATACTGTGCTCGTCCTACAACTACTGATATATGTTCAAATTATGGGCGAGGTCGCTGGCACCCTAAACACAAGTTAAATCTTACTCTGGGTGCCAGAGTTCATCAAAAATACTCTTTCCTTTAGTTGTTACGCTGCATAGTTTTTAGTTGTTTTTGTACAATTGAAGATAATAAAGAACTTTTTTTTTTTAGTTATACTTAATTTTAGTGACCTGAATCTCAATTATATTGATTCATTACTTTAGTAATCAGTCTAATTAGAAAAACATAACATGTAATCAACCCTTTATAACTGAAAGGGGTAGGCAAGATCGATAAGACCATCGACATAAGATTGAAGCGTCCACTGTAGGTTGTTCTCTTTGACACAAAGGTTGCGGCGCTACCGAACATGAGGTCCAAACTTTAGGTAGTTCTCTTTGACACAAAGGTTGCGACGCTACTGAACATGACGTCCAAACTTTAGGTAGTTCTCTTTGACAAAAAGGTTGCGACGCTACCGAACATGACGTCCAAACTTTAGGTAGTTCTCTTTGACACAAAGGTTGCGACGCTACTGAACATGACGTCCAAACTTTAGGTAGTTCTCTTTGACACAAAGGTTGCGACGCTACCGAACATGACGTCCAAAGTTTAGGTTGTTCTCTTTGACACTAAGGTTGCGACGCTACCGAACATGACGTCCAAACTTTAGGTACTTCTCTTTGACACAAAGGTTGAGACGCTACCGAACATGAGGTTCAAACTTTAGGTAGTTCTCTTTGACACAAAGGTTGCGACGCTACCGAACATGACGTCCAAACTTTAGGTAGTTCTCTTTGACACAAAGGTTGCGACGCTACTGAATATGACGTCCAAACTTTAGGTAGTTCTCTTTGACACAAAGGTTGCGACGCTACCGAACATGACGTCCAAACTTTAGGTAGTTCTCTTTGACACAAAGGTTGCGACGCTACTGAACATGACGTCCAAACTTTAGGTAGTTCTCTTTGACACAAAGGTTGCGACGCTACTGAACATGACGTCCAAACTTTAGGTAGTTCTCTTTGACACAAAGGTTGCGACGCTACTGAACATGACGTCCAAACTTTAGGTAGTTCTCTTTGACACAAAGGTTGCGACGCTACTGAACATGACGTCCAAACTTTAGGTAGTTCTCTTTGACACAAAGGTTGCGACGCTACCGAACATGACGTCCAAACTTTAGGTAGTTCTCTTTGACACAAAGGTTGCGACGCTACTGAACATGACGTCCAAACTTTAGGTAGTTCTCTTTGACACAAAGGTTGCGACGCTACCGAACATGACGTCCAAACTCAAACAAACGATACATAATTTTTCTGTCGAAGATCGGTTATGTTATGACAGTGTAATCGACTTTCTCTTATGATATGCAAACGCTTATAAGTTATTTTTCTGGGTCCATAAGCGTAATTTTATTCTTACGTAATTCTTGTCCAGACTGTTTTAATCCGGTGAGGCTGTAGTGTAGAGGATTCGCAATGAGTCGGCGATGTTCCGCGCAACATTCAGTGAACAGCGTGCGCGCGACCTGCCGGGGTTGGCAGTCGGCGCGGCACCGGCATGGCGCCATGCCTACTTGTGACTTGATCCCTCGTAGTACGCAGATGATGATGATGATGATGATGATATGACGCATATTTTCCCTCAACTTGTTCTTTCGTGTTTTTATTTCTTTGCGTTTTATGTTTACCGCAAATAAACGTATTTTCTTTTCTTTCAGATTATAGTGCAGCAATTATTATGCAGGAAGTTTGCAGTATGCAGTTAATTTGACTTGAAGAATCTAAGAACAAAACATCACATACATCCACACATCAGTAACATAACACACCTACTGAATATAACGTTCACGATTACGTATTGTCAATTATTATTTATTTATTAAAACCTTATGCACAAGTAAAAATACTGTACAGAGGCGGACTGTGGCATTTTTTACCAGTCAACCTTAGGGTGATGCAGAAACAAAACATAGCAGGTGTAACATACGGGATAGATATCTTGGAAAAAACTATAAAATACAAGCATAAATACTTATACATAGATAGATACATATATATAACCAAAATAAATCTTGTCAGGAGAAATAAAGACCGGTAGAGGAAAAAATTACTCCAGCAAATCACCGCTGGGATGTTTCGGCTAACTTCTGACGAATATGTTCATGTGCCTTCACGTCATAATTAATCTGTGCCCTGGACTGCGTGAGGTGGATATGAGCGCATACCAAACGCGCGGGTAATGAAGCGAGCGGACGCGCGTGTGACTGGCACAGCCCGGTACGAGCGCCCACTGGACCGACTGTCACTAATTACCTTGTAACTTTAACCAGGACACTACATTATTAATTTTTATGGGTAATAGGGGAAATGTGAACAAAGGAGAATTGCTCCAATATTATAGGACATTGTCTAATCTTAGTTTAAGAAAAATTGTATTGTTTACATTCCCTTACAGTAACAGTTTGCCACAGGAAGAAAATAACATACGATTTGAAATAAATTTGACATTTAATAATAACCTATTCCATCTAGTGGATATTTTTTTTTTATTTTTTTTTATTAGAGACAACAAACAGCAGTATATTAAATATTACACATGATAGGAGTACTAAACTAATAGAATTAACAAATACACTACTCACGACGTTATCCACAGATTACCATATAAAATAATTAGCATAGGTACTGTTAATAATAACAATAAGGGCAAACTTAAAGATACTCATTACAAGGTTATAATTATTACTCGGTTTGTTTTTTAAAACGCATCTCTGAGAGCATAAAATAAAGTGAGAAAAAAGAAAAACTAATAATATCTGCGTCTTAATACTAGGGACAAATGTAAAGGTTTGGAATCAGATAAAATCGGCATGCAAAAACTTAAAGCTACATAAATACATTAAAACAAAATTAAGTAACATCGAAACCTATGGCTGTTCCTTTAAAGTGGAAATAACTTGATTTTTGAACCTAGTCTTGTTCCGAAATATAATATCAATAGATCCAAACTTTTTATTATAAGTGTCGACCAATCGGTGCAGCGGTGAGCGTGCGCCTGAGTTGGTATGACAGAAATTAGTGGCAAACAAACACCGTGAACGTACTTCTCTACTCTGTATTGTACGAGGGACCAGGTAGCACAATTTTCTCACAAGATCAGAACAATCAAACTTGTTGCGGCATATACTGAACAGGGTCATCATTTCTAGGAGTATGCGTCTAGATTGTAAGGTCAGGATATTATATTTTTCGAGCAATGATTGGTAGGAAATCCTTTTACGACAGCATCTATAGTGCACAGAGCGAAGGTATTTACGTTGAACTAACTCCAATATTTCTATATATTTTTTGTAAAAAGGATTCCAAATAGGGAATGCGTACTCTAATTGTGGTCGGATTATCGACTTGTATAAATGCAAATAAGTGGAAGGGCGGCGGAATTCTCTAGAGGCGCGCATTACGAAGCCAAACATTTGATAAGCTTTATTGACTATATTATTCACATGCGCATCGAGATGGAGCATGGAGTCTAACTGAACACCAAGATCGCGGAGACAATTAACCTTATTTAGGACAGTATTGCCAAAAACAGTAACTAAACTTGTTAACCAATCTCTTTTTGGTAAACGTAATACTATGACATTTAGAGTAACTAAGCTGAAGTTTGTTAGAAGAGCAGTATTCTAAAAAACGATCCAGGTCCTTCTGTAAATCTATGCAATCAGATTGATTGGTGATATTTTTATATATCTTTAAGTCATCCGCATATAGGAGAAATTTCGAAGATTGAAAACAATTTTTAACGTCGTTAATAAATAAAATGAATAATAATGGACCTAGAATGGATCCTTGCGGGACTCCCGATGTGACTTTAATGGGGCTAGACTCATAGCCGCTTATCACTACTTTTTGAGTCCTATCAGTGACGTAAGAAACGAACCAGCGAAGCAGATTACCTCTGATGCCGTTAAATGTAATTTTATCTAGTAGTAACTTGTGATCCACTTTGTCAAAAGCTTTTTGGAAATCAGTATACACAGCATCAATTTGCTGTCTATTATCGAGGCTTTCAAATAACTGCGATGTAAAAATGAGGAGGTTACTCACGCACGACCTATCCTTAACAAACCCGTGTTGTTCTTTTAATATCACGGGGCGTAGGACGGGGTAGATCTCATTGTGAACGAGTTTTTCAAAAAGTTTAGAGAGCTCCGACAGCAAAGATATTGGGCGGTATGTAGACACATTATTCTTGGAGCCGCTTTTGTGGACCGGAACAACGTTAGCTCGTTTCCAGATTTCTGGGAATACGCCATTAGTAATGCATTTATTAAATAGTAAGAATAGAGGAAAGCACAGTGTGTCACAGGTATTTTTTAAGAAGATAGAGGGAATCCCGTCAGGGCCCGGTTAACAATTATGTTAGTAATAATTTGTATCTGACAAAAGATAGATATAATATTTATATGTACTATCTTTCTAACTATTACAAAAGACAGATAGCTGTGTCGCTATCATATTTTTTTTCTATTTCAGCCAAAAATTTGGCTAAACAACTTGCTTCTTTTGAGCAATGCAATGACTTTTTAAATAATTCTGCCAATAATTTGGCAACAACTAACGACATTGATTATCATTTAAATTAGAAATTAGGACAATAGAGGAAACCTCTTGCTTAATAAATGTTACACAAACTTCTTTGATATCACACCCATCAAATTGTAGTAATCAAAAGAAATGTAATACGAGTAATAATACTTTAAAAATAGTTCATCAAAATATACAGGGTGTGATAGGTAAGGAATTAGAATATGAGTTGTTCATGAACTGTAGTTATATTGATACCCTATGTGTAACTGAACATTGGTTAAAAGTCCACCAGTTCATGTTCAGCTTTAACAACCACCAGGTTGCCAGCTCATTCAGCAGAGTTAATATGATACGTGGTGGCTCTTTAATAATTGTTCGTAATAATATGAAAAAAGAACGTAAGGATATTGTGAGCCTCTCTGTTGAGCGAGTTATTGAAATAGCTTGCATTGAGCTTGAGCAGTTCATTGTAATGAGTGTATACAGGCCCCCATGTGCTTCATATGATATTTTTGAGAAATATATGGAAGAAATACTATTAAAGACTTGTAACAGTAATAAAACAGTTGTTGTCTGTGGAGATTTCAACATTAATATACTGGAAAAATCTTCTACAGTAAATAAGTTTATAAACTTATTAAAGTCATATAATTTGTACAATACATTCTTTGAGCCGACTAGAATAACTGCCACTAGCGCTACCTGTATTGACAATATTTTTACAAAGTTAAGACCTTCTAGCCATTTAATTCTAAATGAATTGGACTCTGACCACTGTGGCCAGTTAGTCACTTTCCCTCAGAAAATAACCTGTTAGCTGTTCCTGTAAACATAAGTCGCTTAGAACAAACAAACATAGTCTTATGTCATATGGGATTCTTCTCTGGGGAACCTGTGCGGACATTAATACTATCTTTGTTTTACAGAAAAGGGCTGTTCGAGCCATTTACAATCTAGGTCAAAGAGATTCACTTCGTGAAAAATTCAAAGAAATAGATATTCTGACTGTAATAAATGACTGTAAAAAATATGTATATATTTGAAAATCTATTGTATGTACCCAAAAATATATCAAATTTTAAGAAAATGTCCGATATTCATTGTTTAAATACCAGGAATAAACACAATCTTGCTGTACATCGCACTCGCCTCCACAGAGTAGGCAACTCGTTCATGGGTCTATGTATACGCTTTTACAACAAACTTCCTACTGACATTCGAAACTTACCCATTAAACGATTTAAAAGCTGTGTTAAAACCAAACTTTGTAAAAAAGGGTACTATAAAATTTCTGATTATTTAGAAGACAAAAAGCTTGGGATTGAGCTGCTCGCTCTGCAAGCCTTGTGATCAAACTGGAAAACTTGACATTTAATGTTATTATGTATGATTTTATATAAATATTGACATTGCAGAATATTATATACAATATTACATTAATGTTTACTTTGAAAAGTATTATATTTACTGCTTTAATTTATTGTGAATGTGAGCACTGTGTGGGGATTTTTTTTTTGTTAAATATTTTCCTATTATTTTATGCTTTTTCTCAGTTTTAATGGTGGTCTGGCATTTTGAGCACTTTATGAGGCCTACCCAAATGTACTTTCTTTGGTCCTCACATGATCTGACCAAGATTATGTCTGGACTTTTAAAAGAGACTTTGACCCCTGAGTTTGTTTTGCCATTTCTTCTCAGGGGTAGTCAGATAGGAAATGTCGACTACATCTAGCTTATTTTTAACTTTTTAATATGACGTGTAAAAGTGATTCCGATATCCTATTTACAGAATAAACGATTTCATTTCATTTCATTACCATACATTATCAGCCTATAATGTTCCCACTGCTGGGACACCAGGCCTCCTCTCTGTGAGAGGGTGTAGGCCGTAATCCATCAAGCAAGCGGTCCCAGTGCGGTTTGGTTGATTTCACATGTTTTCGAATGTAATTACCATAAGTGGTGTCATTAACATGTACCTACCAACAAAGAGATGTGCTACAAGTTGGGTCTATTAGTTGGGGCCGTAAATTGTGTCAATGATTTCTTTTCAAATATTGGCAAAAGTCTGGCAGAAAAACTGATAGTAAGAGCGCCATATACTGCGGTACAGACAGAAACTACACAGTCACCACACTCATTTGCTCTATGGCCTACCGATGAAGCCGAGGTTCAAAGCATAATTCGTGGTCTGCGTACAGACTGCGCGGTTGGCTGGGATGGCATATCTTCAAAAATACTCAAATCCTGCTGCCCAGTGTTAGTTCCTCGCCCTTGCTCGCTTTTGACTCTGTAAGGGCGAACGTTGCAGCCTGCCCGATTGAATTTAACTTTAAGCATATTAACCCCATAATAGTATTAAAAGCTTTTAAGCAAATCAAGATCAAATTGTCCGAAGATCTTTGGGGAATGTCCATTAAAGTCTGTACCTCAATAATTGAGACTATAGCGCCTTACTTAGCCTTAATATTTAATTTGTGTGTGGATCAAGGAGTCTTCCCGGATTTAATGAAATACAGTAAGGTAATACCACTTTTCAAATCCGGAGACAGTAAAGACACAAATAATTATAGACCCGTATCCGTTTTGCCGGTTTTCAGCAAGGTGTTTGAAAAGGTAATGCTTAATCAAATGCTCAATCATTTCAACGCGAATAAAATCCTTCACGATCAACAGTATGGTTTCACCAAAGGACGTTGTACGACCGACGCCGGTGTAACCTTATTAAGACACATTTTTAACGCGTGGGAAGAGGCCCAAGACGCCATAGGAATCTTTTGTGACCTTTCCAAGGCATTTGATTGCGTCGATCACGAAACCTTACTCTTGAAGCTTGAGCATTACGGACTTGGAAAACTTGCGCTTAGTTTAGTAAAATCTTATTTAAACGATAGACAACAGCTAGTTCAAATAAATGGTATCAATTCACTCGGTTTAAAAGTAAAAATGGGTGTTCCTCAAGGCTCGATATTGGGTCCTTTCCTCTTTTTAGTGTATATTAATGATCTTCTCCATTTATTAAAAAATCAACCACAAATGGTGTTATTTGCTGACGATACTTCCTTGATTTTTAAGGTAGATAGACGTGCTACAAATTTTGACGACGTAAATAACGCCCTACTGCAGGTCCAAAATTGGTTCACTGCCAATAATTTAGTATTAAATGGAAAGAAAACTAAGTGCATACGATTTTCTTTACCAAATGTAAAAAGTAGTGATTATGAGATAGTATTGAATCAAGAGAAACTAGAATTCGTCGATAAAACTGTTTTCCTGGGGATCACGCTCGACTCTAGGCTTCAATGGGGTCCTCATTTAACATCTCTTGCAGGACGGCTAAGTTCAGCAGCATATGCTGTCAGAAAAATCCGTCAATTTACTGATGTAGATACCGCGAGGCTAGTCTATTTTAGTTACTTTCATAGTATCATGTCTTACGGTATTTTACTTTGGGGACGGGCTGCAGACATCGAGTCTATTTTTATTCTGCAGAAAAGAGCCATCAGAGCCATATATAATCTCCGCAGGCGTGATTTTCTTAGGGAACTGTTTAAGAATATTAACATCATTACGGTGTCTTGTCAATATATCTATGAAAACATCATATACGTAAGAAAAAATTTACATCTTTTTAGTAAAAGAGGCGAAAGACATAATTATAGTACTAGAAGTAGGGATCTATTAGCTCAACCAGGTTTCAGACTGGCTAAAGTAGACTCATCTTTCATGGGGTACTGTTTAAAATGTTATAATAAAATTCCTCCCCACATACTTCAACTGAATGAGACGAAATTCAAATCTTGTATAAAACGCACACTATGCAAGCAGGCATATTATAGGCTGGGGGATTACATCGCTGATAGAAATGATTGGCTCAATGCTGGTCCTGCTCCACAACGTCAACTAATTGATTAACATTTGAAAATACTGTTGGAGCTGCTGAAGATTGTAAGACTATCTTTTCATTGTATAAACTCAATCACCTTTGTATTAACACAGGTGTGAGTACTATGTACAATAGAGCTACCATTTACCGGGTAATATGTCTTTCATTGACTTGAATATGTCCTGGCAGCTGAGAGTATGTCATGCTCACTCAGATGTCTCGCTGATGGTGGCGTGTGTGTTGGATCATTTAGCTCCCTTCAAAATGGTTGAGCTGAATGGTGCTGATCCATGCGTCATGTTCGTGAACGGGCGCTGTCAGTTGGGACTGGTCATCTCTTAGCTGCCACGGCTTATTTTTAATTATTTTAGTTTTGAATTGTTTTTTTTTTATCACGGACGCTTCTGACGTTTTGCATCGTTCTCACATGTATATTTTCAATAAGAATGATGTAACCAATACTTTGTATCAAATATTTTATTTTAAAAGAGTGTCTGTGGAGTTTCTTGCCCGTTCTTCTCCATAGGAACCTACTATTTGGAATGGGCAACTAGCTTCATATTTGTAACTGACCGACTTGTTGACAATTCAAAAGTGCCTGTAAATGGTTTAATTGAAATAAATGCTTTGAGTTTGAGTTTGAGTTTGAGTTTGAGTTCCAGTTATCACTCATGTTTGTAATTGCTCAATTTCGTCAGGTCGTTTTCCTAAGATGTTTAAAAAAGCACTGGTGCATCCAATTTATAAGGCTGGGGACAGACGCGATGTCAATAATTACAGGCCAATCTCGGTACTCGGTAATCAACTGACCTGGAAACTCCACCTTCGGACATTGATTATGCGAGTACGTAGACTTGTCTCTATAATGAAGAAACTCAGACATTCTGCTGTCATTGAGACACTACAAAATGTTTACTGTGCACTTGGTCACTCAATTCTAAAATATTGCATAACTGCCTGGGGTGGAGCGGCCAAAACTCATATTTTGCAACTGGAACGAGCACAAAGAGCCGTCTTAAAGGTTATGACCTTCAAGCCCTACAGATACCCTACTACACAACTCTACGAAAATTGTCAAGTACTTACAGTGCGCCAACTTTTCCTCCAACAAATAGTGCTACGAAAACACTCTACTCTCCCATTCCTTGCAAACTACACACTAAACCGTAGGAAATATCAAATTTGTACCAACCAATACTCCAGAACAGCTCAACGTCACTACAATATTATAAGCAACCACCTGTACAATATCGTAAACAAAAACTGCAACATTTATCCAATGACTAGGTTCGAATGTAAGAAAAGTGTTCAAGGATGGCTACAAAAACTTAATTACGAAGACACCGAACATCTGCTTAAGATATCTACTTAGTCACTCACTGTAACTTATACACAATTTCTCATTCAAGTCTAATTATTTTAAACTTACGACATTACACATACATACACTACACATACACAAATTACATATACATACCATTCACTCACCCTCACACACGTACGTACGTCTCATACGTTGCCCACTTTATTTTTCTGTATAATGTTTACTGTTTTATATTTTTACTTCATTTCTCTGTGACAATGAAACTGCACTAATGCCCTGCTGTCCCTCGTGGGAACCTGTGTACCTTTGTGTAATAACTTTTGTTGGAACTCTGGTACTCATAACACAAGTTAGATCTTACTTTGAGTACCAGAGTTCAAATTACGCTAGTTTTGAAAAAAATCTGGTAACACACCTCTTAGCGTTACTAGTGTTTTTTTTTTTTTTGCGAAATAAAGAATTATTATTATTATTATAACCCTGTAAACTGCAGCTGGATGTTCGGTTAAGGGCCAAAAGGTATTTTGGCTTCTTCAACATGAATATTTGGAGGGTTTCTACCTGCTATATCTACTCGTAGAGCTATAGAGAAGTAACTTCTTCATGAACCTAAAATCTGTTGTAATAGTCGCATAGCTCGCTAGTCAGTGACGTCATTGACTTATTTTTAGAAAGTCCATTTTTTTTGAGTTTGAAGATTTTTTCAGAAATGTTCTATCGAAAAGGGTCCACAGTACGAGTTAGCACGATAGAATTTAGCATTTATTGTCACTGTTATGTATTTTACGAGCTTTTCACCAATATTGGCCGCGAGTTGGGCGTCAACTGTAGGAATGTTCTCTTTCGGAGGTGTGTATTGGGTCTATTAAATGAGCTGTGACGCAAGTTTACAGCAAAAGGTATATAATGGAATTAAAACACAGTATACATATCACAAACAAGTAAAGGTGAAAAATTATTTAAAACTATAACGAAACTTCGTCGCGTACGCTCGTCAGTTAGTCCACTGTCGGTTGGCGGGGGTGCGAGGGCGCGAGTGACTGTATGTGTGCTTATTATTTTTATTATGAGTCTATGTTACTTGAATTAAAGGATTTGAATATACTATGACACCGTCGGCAAAATTCAAGTAGTGCACGATGAATGGATACTAACGATACAACCTAGCAAACTGTTGGGAAGGAACTCGTCGTACTCAAACTTACTTCGAGAATATCAAGAACTTTTGCCATAAAACGAATCTCCAACACTGGAGGTAAACTCAAACTTAAATTATTTATTTCAAATAGGCATAAGAGGCATTTATGAACGTCAAAATTTACAAAAAAAAAAAAATTATTCTAGTTGCCCCTTCCAAAAGGTAGTTTTTTTATGAGAAGAATGGGCAGAAACTCCACCGTTTTTAAAAATGTTTTACAATATTTTGTTTAAGTACATTATTTATAAAATTATAAGTAGGTATGTCGATGCACCTAGAATACAATTATTATACCACAATAGGTAAAAAGAATTAAAAATGAAGCAATGACAGATAATTTAAAGAGACAGATGGTGCTCACATAATTTACAAACATCGTACAAGTATAATTATGTTTTCCTAAACATTTTAAAAGTCAGTGTGTGAGTGAAGGTAATCACAGAATGTAACATCAATGCCATACAAATAATACATTATACAATTAAAATAGCAACCGAGCTGGACCAGCATGTTTGCAAGCATTCTTATCTTGGATATTGTGATATTTATGGATTATTTCTCAATAAAAACAAGGTTGCGGTTTAGGCGTGTATTTCTTCCGTGCAGGCTCATACAACAAGGAACAAGATGATGACGGACGCCGAGCGCTATGCGCCCTCTATAGTGGCCGTTACACTCATGGCCTCATGGACAAACTTAGATGTTCAGTTGAACATCTAAGTTTGTAATCGCAAAAAAGGTTTTTTTTAATGTGATAAAACTACAAATTAACAGTTTTCGGAATTTTTCCTTTACTTTTGCTGTGAGACCTTGCTTTTTGCCAAAATTCATGCTTCTAGGTCAACGGGAAGTACCCTATAGGTTTTGATTTATGTGCGAAATATTCGCAATTTTTTTTATGTGATAAAACTACAAAGTTACAATTTTCAGACTTTTTCCTTTACTTGTGCTGTAAGACCTTGCTTCTTGCCAAATTTCATAATTCTAGGTCAACGGGAAGTACCCTATAGGTTTTGATTTATTTGCGAGTAACGAAATATGTTGCAATAATGTCGCTTATATCGCCGTATTTTCTTATTGCGTTGAATTGGAAGCTTGATTTTTTTAGAGTTTCAAGGAACTATAAATTTACGTATTTGATATTAATTTTAACTTGATACGTCCACGCGTTCCTGAGAAAAATGGTCTTGACAGACTGACTGACAGACAGACGGACAACGAAGTGATCCTATAAGAGTTCCGTTTTTTCCTTTTGAGGTACGGAACCCTGAAAACGGGTTTATTTACACTTGAATCCCGAGAACACTGAGTGTTGACGGGCTGAGAGTAACACATTATACTATTAATATATATATCATCATCTGCCTGCCTTTTCCCAACTATGTTGGGGTCGGCTTCCAGTCTAACTGGATGCAGCTGAATACCAGTATTTTACATGGAGCGACTGCCTATCTGACCTCCACAACCCAGTTACTGGGTAACACGATATCCCTTGGTAAGACTGGTTGTCAGACTTTTGGGCTTCTGACGACCCGTAACAACTGTCAAAGATCTACAAATGACAGCCGGGACCAACGGCTTAACGTGCTTTCCGAGGTACGGAGGAATCTTGGTATGAAAAGATGGTCACCCATCCACGGACCAACCGCGGCAAGCGCAGCTTACCCTGAACGATCGACCCGCGGCAGTTATCATTTAGCCGCGAGCTCCTCTATTAATATATATAATGGTCACCCATCCACGGACCAACCGCGGCAAGCGCAGCTTACCCTGAACGATCGACCCGCGGCAGTTATCATTTAGCCGCGAGCTCCTCTATTAATATATATAATGGTCACCCATCCACGGACCAACCGCGGCAAGCGCAGCTTACCCTGAACGATCGACCCGCGGCAGTTATCATTTAGCCGCGAGCTCCTCTATTAATATATATAATGGTCACCCATCCACGGACCAACCGCGGCAAGCGCAGCTTACCCTGAACGATCGACCCGCGGCAGTTATCATTTAGCCGCGAGCTCCTCTATTAATATATATAATGGTCACCCATCCACGGACCAACCGCGGCAAGCGCAGCTTACCCTGAACGATCGACCCGCGGCAGTTATCATTTAGCCGCGAGCTCCTCTATTAATATATATAATGGTCACCCATCCACGGACCAACCGCGGCAAGCGCAGCTTACCCTGAACGATCGACCCGCGGCAGTTATCATTTAGCCGCGAGCTCCTCTATTAATATATATAATGGTCACCCATCCACGGACCAACCGCGGCAAGCGCAGCTTACCCTGAACGATCGACCCGCGGCAGTTATCATTTAGCCGCGAGCTCCTCTATTAATATATATAATGGTCACCCATCCACGGACCAACCGCGGCAAGCGCAGCTTACCCTGAACGATCGACCCGCGGCAGTTATCATTTAGCCGCGAGCTCCTCTATTAATATATATAATGGTCACCCATCCACGGACCAACCGCGGCAAGCGCAGCTTACCCTGAACGATCGACCCGCGGCAGTTATCATTTAGCCGCGAGCTCCTCTATTAATATATATAATGGTCACCCATCCACGGACCAACCGCGGCAAGCGCAGCTTACCCTGAACGATCGACCCGCGGCAGTTATCATTTAGCCGCGAGCTCCTCTATTAATATATATAATATTATATAATCTTTATTGATCCAAAAAACATGCAGAGTTTGAAATACAGTTTGATATTTGGTTTAAAAATACATTTATAGTTCATGTTGCAAAATCTGTACAAGAATAATACTCTACCTCTTAAGCTAGGGTGTACCTGTATTTGAAGAGGCAGTTTACGGTCATTAATCAACAAAAACTTATCTCAAGTGGACTGTATTGATTGGTACACATGCTTATCGGGGCCGGAGTTTAGGCGGCAGAATTGTTTAGTTTACGAGTGTCGAGTAACGAACCGAGCACTTGAAAATAATCGCAAAAAAGGTCCTTTCAAACTTAGGATCACAGTGTAAATTCTGTTGCGTTTATTTTAAATATAAATTAACATTCTTGATGATACTATTTACTAATCGATAAACACAATAAAAAGGCATGCTGTAATAAAAAAAAATATTTGAGAAATCAATCATCAAAACATACAATATTTGACGAATGCGTACAGTCACCTGCATAATGTTCCTTAAACTTATGCAAGATTCAAAAGTTTTAAAAGTTAGACTTTTTGACAGCGACCGTTTTAGCAGCGCTAGACGGTGTTTAACCTATGGAACAATTAAATCATGAAATAGAACTTCTGAATTACTACATTATATAAACATCATATACTACCCATTACTTATAAAATTCCACAAACACCTGAACAACAGAAAGAAACGGGGCGTACTCGATGGAGTCGGCTACGTAGCTAAAAGTCTGTTTTGGCATATTGGACCAACAATTTGCTAAAAAATACCAAAAACATATACAATCTCTGCAAACCAACGAGAACTACTTACTTGAGTTATCAAAAATTAAACAAATATTGTGGAGCTCGAGATTCAAGTACTGAAACAAAGTAAAGACAATATTCAGCGTTAATTCAACTCTATTGATAACTTCATCAATCAGACCAACTTGAACATAGCATACATCGAACCGGAAAGGGAAATACTTTCGGCCACTACTCTATATCAATTGTGCTTCGTTAACGACGTACCTAATGATCAACAGCTTGAGGACATTCCAGGAAATGTTGTTCAACACTCTAACTAACGTCTACCTGGACATCTAGAAGTTCATCTGATAACTCCGGTTCATCTGATGCAAAAACTAACGTAAATATTCGGAAGTCTTCTAAAATCTTTATCGCTAATATTCAACTGGTATATTACAAAAAAAACATTAAAAATAAGAAGCTGGTGGGACCAATGACCCGGGGGGATTGCAAATATGTTTATGGAACATTTTAAAGTGAAATCTCCACTGGGCCCTTCAGTTGCAATGGCCGATGCTGAGTCTGATAGTGGGGGGGGGCGCAACCACTCACAATTTTTCGGCTAAACAAGTCAGATCGGTCATTCAGGCATGAGCAGAGGTAAATCGCCCGGCCACGACGGACTCAGCATCGAGCATTTCAAACATGCGGGAGGTCACCTGCCGAGGGTCCTGTCCTGGTTTTACACAATGTGCATCAGTCACTCTCATTTACCTGCTGAGCTGATGCAAACTATTTCAACACCTATAGTCAAAAACAGGACAGGGGATATCTCGGATAAGGGTAACTACCGTCCAATCTCCCTTGCAACCACAGCGGCTAAAGTATTGGATAGTATGCTTGATTCGTGCCTGAAGAAGTATTTGTGTTTGCATGGAGTTTGAAGAATACTGTCCAATATTACACAGACCGCAAAACGCCAGTGTATTCCTGCTTCCTGGATCTCTCCAGAGCCTTCGACCTAATGTCATATGATGTGCTCTGGAGAAAGCTGGGTGACAGGAATGTACCGGCATCAGTGCTTAAGCTCATGCAGTATTGGTATGCAAACCAAAAGAATTGTGTAAAGTGGGCCGAAACATTCTCTGAGTCGTATGGGTTGGAGTGCGGTGTGAGACAGGGGGGGTTGACGTCTCCACGGCTCTTCAACCTTTATATTAATGATCTCATAGTCAAGCTCAGTGGTATGCGTGTCGGCTGCCGGGTTGGTGGTGTTAGTATTAACAGCATCAGCTATGCGGACGACATGGTGCTTCTGGGCCCGACTGAGGGATCTATCTGAGAAATGTTGAAGGTCTGCGAGGAGTATGCTGCTTTGCACGGCCTTGTGTCACAATGTCCGTAAATGTAAATACATGGTCTTTAAAGCCTAAGTGTCCTGAGTGTAAGTGCCCTAATCATGAACCTAGTTTTTATCTAAACGGTATAAGCATAAATAAAGTCCACAAATTTAAGTACTTGGGGCACATACTTACCGACGACTGGTGGTCCGAGGGAACATGTTGGCCCGTAGATTCTCTCGTTGTGCGGACCAAGTCAAAATCACCCTGTTCAAAGCATTTTTTCAAGGTCTGTATGTAGGGGGTCTATGAGTCAGCTACACCAAAAGATCGCTAGATGTCTTACGCATCCAATACAACAATGTTTTAGGATGCTGTTGAAACTGCCCCGTTTCTGTAGCGCATCGGAGATGTTTGCTCAGAACCGAACTGATGGCTTCCATGCAGTGATTCGCAAAAAAGTCGCATCATTGATGCGTAGAACGCGGGTCAGTGACAATAGCATCCTGAAAACAGTAGTGGAGAACCCTTACAACCCATTTCTGAGGCACTATGTGGGGAGAATGGTCAGGTAGCATATTCCTTGCTTTATCGTTCTCTGCACATCCTGCCACAGTCACAACCTATTGTTATTTTTGTTTTTGTTTTGTGTACTACTAACACTAGTGATAAGGTATTTTACTAACAATTGGACCATATTGTTGTCCGAACTTAAATAAATAATAATAATAATAATCAATGTGAAAATACAAGTTAACGATTTTTTTTTACATTCGAAGCACTTATTCCACTTGAAGCTGACGAAGATTTCGATATATACAAAGCTATACCTTTATCGTAAAACATTGCTAAGGAAACTACATAATGTTTGTGTGCAGTTATCAAACAAGTCATTTGACGGCACGGTTGGCGCAGTGGTTAAGTGATTGACTGATGCGCTGCGTGTCGCGGGTTCGATTCCCGCACGGAACAAATATTTGTATGACCTATAAGTAGTTGTTCCGGGTCTGGGTGTTTGTGTATGTGAGTTTAAATGTTTGTAAACGCACCCACGATACAGGAGAAATTCCTAGTGTGGGGCAACGTTTTTTTTTAAAAAAAAAAAAAAAAAAAGTACGTCACTGTGAACTTCAAGAAGAACGATTACGTGTCTATGTCCGAAGACGACTTATGCGAAAAAAACCATGACATTCGCGAAACCACTAACATGATATGCGTTTTCGCAATGGAAAATATATATCCATGTCCAGTCTTTTTAAAGGAAAAAAGATTAAGGGAACTCATGACACTAGTAGTATGGCTTATACTGAAGCCTTTTTTTTATAAAAGGTTTTTTCCACGGGTTTTTTCCGTCTTGTAATTGAGTACGGGGTGTAATCCCGGGCCCACTTAACACCTCAGTACCCCAAGTCAACCTGCTCGTGGTGCATCCTGCTGATTAACAAACGAGGCTCTGACAACCGATAAATGGCGGTATAACCATTCCAAATAAAACTTCGCAGCCAAATGGTGCAGACTAGTAACGGGCAGCAGCGTCACTAGTGCGAGAAGCTGCGATTTATGATCGCCAACCCGCATGCCCAGCGTGGCGATTATGGGCGAACCCTCCAAATGGCAAGTCACAATTCAACCACGGCCCCCAGTTCCCGGCCGCCTTGCAATGCCTGATTTTGGCGGCGAGCACGGTAACAGTAAGGTAGGGGGTGCGAAGAATCCCCGGGTTACGAGTGGCCGCCAAACCTAACTGACCTTGGCAACGTTTATCGGATGCACGTTAAGGCTCGATGAACACCTAGTGCAGCTAGAAGAAGAGCTCGGAAAAATAAGGTGGCACATTCGTGGGTTGAGTGAAGTCCGAAGAAAAGGGGAGGACGCAATAACCCTTGAATCGGGCCATCTTATGTATTTTTGAGAGGGAGACCAGCTATCCCAAGGCGGAGTCGGGTTCCTGGTACAAAAACCCTTTGCGGCAACGTTGTAGAAATTTCGAGTGTCTCGAACAGGGTAGCTTAACTCGTAGTGAAACTAACTGAGAGGTATAGCCTCAAGGTTGCTCAGGTTTACGCACTGACCTCGGCACACTCGGATGACAAAGTAGAGGAAATGTTCGAGGACATCTACAAGGCCCACTACAACGTTCTCATGGGGGATTTTAACACTAAAGTGGGAGTACAGAATTGCAGCAAATCGGTAGTAGGAACCTACGGGTTTACAGCAGAAATCATAGGGGGCAAATGCTTATCAACTTCCTTGAGAAGCCGGGGCTTTTCTTGATGCCTGACTCCTTCGTTAAGAAACAGTCCCAAAGGAAGTGGACGTGAAGAAGCCCCGATACTATGACGAAAAATGAGACAGACTTCATCATAACGGATAAAAATCATATATTCAGGGATGTCTCAGTGATCAACAGGTTCAACACCGGCAGTGATCACAGACTTGTCCGAGGCTCTCTGAATATCGATTCCAAGCTCGAGCGAACTCGGTTGATGAAGTCTAGGCTCCGTCCAACCATGCTGCAAACTATGCTAGGATCCGAAGCGTTCCAGTTAGACCTGGAGAACCGATTTGCTGCCGTGGAAACCACAAATGGCGTCGACCAGGCGCTCGGCCAAATGGCAAAAATCCTCACGGAGGAAGGCACGCGATTTTGTAAAATGCGGCGTACGGGCAGGAAGTCCAAACTTTCGGAAGAGACTCTGGAGCTCATCAAAAAAATCAAAATCAATTTTTTTTATTTCACATAAACCTACATGGGCACTTATGAAACGTGAGAAGCTAGGTGCACTTTTCCAATTGGTCGTTTCCTATGGAGAAGAGCCGGCAAGAAACTCCACGGTTACTCTTTTAAAAAAAGTGAGCTTTAACAATGTTATAAGTTACAGTGTTAATAGGTATGGGAGGACAGTGTAGGCCCGTCAACAAGTACCAAGTACTTAACAAAATAAAAGATAGTTTACAAAGCTACAGTCTATTAAGCCTACAACGTTCTCACATTCACAAATTAAAAAATAATCTATATAAAATATTACTAAAGTAATAAAAATAAAAACCTACATATTTAAACCAAATGACAACATTGTCATTACAACTGTAAAAAAAAAAACTGAATAAATATTCCATTTCATGATTTCATTTTTCATGACGGAACGACGTGAAAACCCACCTATCACTTCGTCGGAACAACGGGTAATCAACAAAAACATTAAAACTCTGGTACGACGAGACCTCCGACGCGGCCGGAGCAGGCCGGGTTTCAAGGATAATACAGTACCATAGACCACATCCACACAGTGCGACAAATTATACAAAAGTCCGAGGAGTATAATCGGCCCCTATGTCTTGCATTTGTGGACTATGAGAAGGCTTTTGACTCTATCGAAACCTGGTCTGTTTTGTGCTGAGATGTCCTTACGACAACGCGACTATGACCGTCCAAACTCAGGTTTGGCAAACTGTGCATATCCGCCTGCGTCGAGGTATGAGTCAAAGGACGTAATTTCCCCGAAATTGTTCTCCAATGCATTGGAGGATGTGTTTTAGACGCTGAACTGGGAAGGACGTGGCATCATCATCAACGGCGAGTACATCTCACACTTGAGATTTGCAGATGACATCGTCATACTGGCTGAATCACTGCAGGACTTGCAGCAGATGCTGGATGGCCTAACTGATTCTTCTGTACGCAGTGGATTCCGGATGAACTTGGAAAAACCCAAGGTTATGTTCAACGAACACGTCACTCCGGGACCGATTGCTGTTAATGGCGGTGCTTTCGAGGTTGTTCGAGAATACGTTTACCTCGGAAAAACTTTGCAATTTGGTAAAAACAACTTTGAGAGGGAGGCTATCAGAAGAATTTAGCTGGGCTGGGGAGCATTTGGGAAGCTTCATCGAGTCTTTCATCACGTATTCCACAGAGCCTAAAGACGAAGGTCTTCAATCAGTGCGCCCTTTCAACCCAATGAGAGCTCCATAGAAATACTTGAGAGTGAAAAGTCATAAAATAGTCAAAGAATTCGGCTTGTGACTCCTAAAGAAGTTCTGAGAGAAATTCAAAACAACATTAGCTCGAAGAAATCCCCAGGTTACGACCTCATAACAGGAGAAGTTCTAAAAAACCTCCCGCGTAAAGCCATAGTAAAGCCGACCAGACTTATCAATGCCGCATTTATGCTAAAATATGTACCTGAGCCATGGAAGGTTGCTGAAGTCATTATGATTGCGAAGCCTGGGAAACCACCCCAAGAAGCATCATCATTTAGACCCATTTCCCTGTTACCCATATCATCGAAATTATTTGAAAAACTGTTATTAAAATGGTTAAAACCAATAATAGAAGAAAAAGACCTAATACCAAACCATCAATTTTTCTTCAGAGAAAAACACTCTACAATAGACCAGGTCCACAGAATAACTAACATTATTGAAAAGACACTCGATAACAAGCAAGTCTGCGCCACCGTATTTCTAGATGTCGCGCAAGCTTTTGACAAAGTTTGGCATGAGGGTCTGATATTTAAACTCAGACGCATGCTACCTCCAGAATTTGCAGATATTCTAGAATCATATATAAGTAACATAATGTTTAGAGTAAGGCAAGAGGATGCATATTCCGTGCTAAAAACTATAAAAGCCGGGGTACCACAAGGACGTGTGTTAGGCCCAATCCTCTACTTGCTATACACATGTGATATCCCAGAGCTGAAAAATAACACGATTGCGACCTTTGCAGATGACCCTGCTATAATGGCAACCGGATCAAGCCACAAAGAAGTAGTAGAAAAAGTTCAACTAGCTGTGAAGTTTATGACTGGACACAAAAGTGGAAGATCAAACTGAATGAGTCAAAATCAATTCACATTAACTTCACTAACAAACACTGCGATTACCACCCAATCCATATAAACGGCATGCAAGTTCCTTATGCTAATACAGCCCTTGGCGTAACTCTTGACGCCAAACTGCGTTGGAAATCTCACGTCAAAAAGAAAAGACGGGAACTTGACATACGTTATAAAAGTATGTATTGGTTACTCGGAAGAAAATCCTGCCTATCAATACATAATAAAATTTTAATATACAAGCATATTCTTATGCCAATTTGGACGTATGGCATTCAACTTTTTTTTCAACTTTTGGTAGACTTTGGGGCTGTACTAAACGAAGCAACGTTAAAATAATCCAACAATTCCAAAATAAAGTACTCAGGGACGCTGTAAATGCACCATGGTACATTAGAAATGACGACCTCCACCGAGACCTTAAAATGGAACTCGTCACCACCATCACCCAAAAATTTGCTGAAGCCCACGAACACAGACTTCACCGACATGTGAATGTCGAGGCAATTCAGCTGCTAGACAACACAGACATAGTGCGTAGGCTGAAGAGACCTAAACCATTTGAGTTAGTGTAGTGTATAAATAGTGAATGAATAATAGTAACAATGCTGTGCTATACATGTAACACATGAACAAAGTGTTTTTATTAATTATCAGACTAAGAAAGTGCTACGGACTTGTGTAACAGTGCAAATTGACACTATTCTTAGTTATAACGTATTCTATCACGTATAATAATAAGTTAGAGTTAAATTGCTTATTAGTCTATTAGGCTAGATTGTAATAAATTATTAAGAACTTTAGTTCTTATTAACAAGGAAAAAATAAAAATCAGTGCGTCATGCCTGTAATGACTTACGGTACGGCTGGTCCATAAATTCAAGGTCGCTCAGCGAGCTATGGAACGGGCTATTGTGACTGTACCTAAAAGACCCCAGGCTGATAATATTTTCGTTTTTCCTAATTCTGTTAATATTAGTGTTTAGGTCAGTTTCCCCTTAGAGGAAAAGGCCGCACCCCGCCTCCGTACGGCCCTGTAGAGCTCGTCTCCAGACTGGACACTCTCCCACTGACAGAGATTAAGTGAATTCCAAATATGAAGAAGTCTAACATCTTAGCTCATTAATAGAGTAAGGAAAGGATTAAAAGAAATGATAAATAAGATTTAGGAATTCATACTTATGAAATTGAGTGTGGTTTTAGAAAGCTAATAAACAATAGAGGGATGCAAAGTATATTAATATAATTAAGCTTGTGAGTAACCGTTACGCTACAATAACAGGTATTTAGTCAGTCATTACTCACACGATACTTTACATCTACACTCGGAGTACTCAGAGCAACACTTCCATAAAGTGACGCAAGCGGCTTTTCAGCGGCATTACGTCGGCCATCATGCTCTTTTGGAGACATGGTCCCTAGCAGTTCTTTCGAACTGATAAACGTGACGAGGCGGCTTTCCCTGCGGCAACCGTGCGAACCGTCCTTGTTTAGCAACGGAGCGGCTAGTTCCAGCGGCATACGTCGACATCATGCTCATAAGGAGACATGGTCCCTATCAGTCCTTGGACTGGATATAAAATAGTTGTGGTCACCCAAACCCCTGGAAGTTCACCCTTTGCACAACAAGCATATCTGCAAGATACGTGTTCATATCAGTTTAACTGAATTATCGGTCTGATATATTAGAATAATTATATATCTAGTAATATTCAAGAATTACTAGACAATAGAGTTGAGAATCGAAACTCAAGAATCATTACTTAATAGAGTTTTTGGATAATCTCTCTTAAAGCTCAATTATTGGTCGGAGGCAAAGAATACAAAATTCAAGGACTACTACTAGATAGAGAATAAAATTCCAGAATAATTATTTGATAGAGTTGTGGATCAACTCTCTCAAATGACAGCCCCGAAAGCGCCCACCTTAAACCACTTCCTAGTGTTTGGTCCGGGGAGAAGAAGTGGCACAAAAACTCCCCAGTAACACGACTCTGTCTGTTTAGTTACAAGAACTTTAATCATCATTCAATAGTGTTTATTTATAACCATAGGTTACATCAGTGTGCACAATGTTAGAATGAACACACGTGGTGTTTAATAATACTATCAGCCTAGGATAATTATTATAATGTAAGACTCACCAGTCACACCAATAAACACACACTCACACCACTTTATGTACTAAGTTAGTCTAATCAGGGCTTTAACCCAACTATATTTAACTTAATAACTAACACTCGCTATCTTGCGACAGCTCCTAACTTAACTATCTCTAGCTTATAACTCCCACGTGCTTATAATCTGGTCATACAAAAACCAACCATCTCTTCCCACGTCTTAATACTAACTGCCCTAGCCTCAAACTCGAACTCTCTTCGTTCATCGTTCCAAACTAACTCCCGCAACCCCTTGCATCCGTGATCCTTGTCATAAAAAACCCTGCAAGCGTCGGTTCGTTTCTCATACATCACCAATACTTAGAATCGGTTTTATTGCCAAGTTCCTTTTAACACCTCTCAATCCTTTTCAAGGGTTAGTGACTTCGTTTGAATTGCCTAGCCCTACTTAATGAAAACCAGATGTTGGGACTGGCACTGAGTGCTCCGCTTAGAAATCGGATACCCAACACTTGTATTTTTACAATTTCTTGAAAGGACCAGTTTACGTCCCATAAAATATAAATGGAATGGGTTTCTAAAAGGATATTTCGTTATTAATTACGGTAACATTCTGTCGGGCTGTCAGCCATAAAATAGAGATATTAATGTGTTTGTAAGTGGCCCACTAATATGTGTATTTAGAAATAAGAACTTACATTTAAGATATTTTGTTATTAATTACGGAGTAAATGACAGACAGTCACACTATGCTTGGAGTCTCTCTGAAGGGTCGAATCAGGAACGAGGTGATCCGGCAGATAACCAAAGTTGTCGACATAGCCCGCAGAATAAGAAAGCTGAAGTGTCAATGGGCCGGCCATATTAGCCGTAGAACCGATGACCGTTGGGGTAGACGTGTGCTTGAGTGGAGACTGCGAATCGGCAAACGTAAGGTAGGACGCTATCAGCCTAGGTGGAGCGACGATCTTTGCAGGGTGAGAGCTGGATGAGAGTTTCCGAGAATCGAACTGAATGGCGTGCAATTGGAGAGGCCTATGTCCAGCAGTGGACTGCTATGGGCTGATGATGATGATGATGAATTGAGAACATCTTAAAGTTGCGTACTTACTTCATTAATGTATAAGTATAGAAAAACACATTGCATTCCTTTGCGTTACGCAGAGGTGCGATATGTTTGAACAGAAATGATCCTTTTAGTATATAAGGACCTTTGTAGCACGTGAATCTATTAATCTAACACCTTTTTATCGTCTATAAAACATAACATGCTATGTGTCTAGTTTTAAACTTACTGGAGTAGGTACAAGCGTGTGAATCCACTCACGGTTATTTGATGAGGTGTCCACCAGTCGCAGTCCGCCAGTACGAGTGCAGCACAGTGTAATGTCAAGCGGTAGATCACTATCGGTAATACCGAGTATTGCCGGTCGCGAGTGCACAAACACTATCGACTCGCCATCTCGCACGTGTATAGTACGACACAATAAAAACGTTCCATCGGCATTGTAAAACATGATTTCTTCTAAACTAGTACGAGTTAAGTTTCAGCAAACCCAGGCCTGTCCGAGTTCGTTTAAAAGTTGACAGAGTCAATAAAATAACTCGTGAGTGGAGCAAAAACGATTTTTTTTGATCGACTAAAGATGAACATATTTTTATTTTTGTGAGTGTGAAAAAAAATTAAAATGAAGTGAAAAAGGGTAGTAAATATTATGTCTTTAAAATATTTCTCATAATATTTACTTCTGCCAAAATGCACAGCAAGTAACATCACTAGGTACAGCGATACAACATTTAAGTTGTGTAGAACTACATAATGCTAACCGCTGTACTTGCCTATACTCGCGCGGTCACAATAAATACAAAATTCAAATTCATTTTTTTTATTTCAGACCAGGTGATCCATATAGTGTTAGTATGAACTTAGCCTATGTTAGTAAACTCAATAACTTATAAATATGTACAATAACTAAACACTAATTGTTACATGAACATGCGCACGCACATGTCTGCCAGCCCAGAGCCTTATAAATGGTCCATCAACCTTGTCCGCCAGTGTAGCTAAAATACTGTTAGGGCTACCCCTGAATCGCCGCAACATCGATGCACACCGTTTGCGCATGATAGCATGAAAGTCATCTATTCGCGCCTCCGCAAACATGCCCGATGCACCGAGGCAGCCCCAACAATATCCTCAGTGCATTATTATATTGCACGCGCAGACCGTTGTAAGCCTTCTGCGTATACCTAACCCACAAGCTGCACGAGTAAAACGACTGGCAGTAGGCTCTGAAGAGCGTCAGTTTTACCTCGTTAGAGCACCGCGCAAACCTGCGGGCAAGCATATTGCATCGGGCTGCCAACGCCTTGCGCTTCCTATCTATATCCTGATCATCTGTGAGAGAACCATCCGTGACCACATGACCGAGGTATTTAAATTAAGTGGCGACTTTTAATGGTGTTCCTTGTAACGTCACCGGTGGTATATTCGTGGGTGTATTATTATGTACTTTAAAGACCACCACCTCACTTTAAGTAGCATTATACCTCAAGCCATGAGCCTCCGCATACCTCTCACATATGGCCAACAACTTCCTTAGTCCACAGATGGATGGGCTGAGCAGCACCATGTCATCAGCATAACTAATGTTGTTGATCATTCGTCCATCCACAGAACAACCAACCATAGCGCTGCTCAGGTCACCAACCAGCCGGCACAATGAAGCGATCGCTTGTCTATAATTATACGTACCCTGTGGATTGCGTGTCGATCGCTTGTCAGTAACTACGTACTCTGTGGATCGCGTGTCGATCGCTTGTCTGTAACTATGTACCCTGTAGATCGTGTGTCGATCGCTTGTCTGTAACTACGTACTATGTGGATCATGTGTCGAATGCTTGTCTGTAATTACGTACTCTGTTAATCGCTTGTCTGTACTACTTACTCTGTGGATTGCTTGTCTGTACCACGTTCTCCGTGGATCGCTTGTCTATACTACGTACTCTGTGGATTGCTTGTCTGTACAACGTACTCTGTGGATCGCTTGTCTGTACTACGTACTCTGTGAATCGCTTGTCTGTACTACGTACTCTGTGGATCGCTTGTCTGTACTACGTACTCTGTGAATCGCTTGTCTGTACTACGTACTCTGTGGATCACTTGTCTGTACTACGTACTCTGTGGATCGCTTGTCTGTACTACGTACTCTGTGGATCGCTTATCTGTACTACGTACTCTGTGGATCGCTATCCTGTATTACGTACTCTGTTGATCGCTTTTCTGTACTACGTACTCTGTGGATCACTTGTCTATACTACGTACTCTGTGGATTGCTTGTCTGTACTACGTACTCTGTGGATCGCGTTTTGATCGCTTGTCTGTAATTACGTACTCTGTTAATCGGTTATCTGTACTATGTACTCTGTGGATCACTTGTCTGTACTACGTACTCTGTGGATCGCTTGTCTGTACTACGTACTCTGTGGGTCTCTTTTCTGTACTAGCTACTCTGTGGATCGCTTGTCTGTACTACGTACTGTGTGGATTGCTTGTCTGTACTACGTACACTGTGGTTCACTTGTCTGTACTACGTACTCTGTGGATCGCTTGTCTGTACTACGTACTCTGTGGATCGCTAGTCTGTACTACGTACTCTGTGGATCGCTTGTCTATACTACGTACTCTGTGGATCGCTTGTCTGTACTACGTACTCTGTGGATCGCTTGTCTGTACTACGTACTCTGTGGATCGCTTGTCTGTACTACGTACTCTGTGGATCGCTTGTCTGTACTACGTACTCTGTGGATCGCTTGTCTGTACTACGTACTCTGTGGATCGCTTGTCTGTACTACGTACTCTGTGGATTGCTTGTCTGTACTACGTACACTGTGGCTCACTTGTCTGTACTACGTTATCTGTGAATTTCGTGTCTATCACTTTCCGCACCCTCATCGAATCGACCATTCTGTTGTAATATAGGTTTCTGTTGAACTTTGTGAACGAAACCTCATTTATTATGTCTATTTAATTATGAAAATGTCAATTTGAATTTTGGTATCTATCATGTCATATGATACAAATGTACTCTGTCGTCATATATGTACAAAAATGAGTCCGTACTGATATATTATATTCTTATTTGAATCTTACAAAGTTTATGAATTCCACACCCATTATAACTGTTTCTATGTGTTTATGTAGTCATCCACTGCTAATTTCAGTGTTTACGTGAACATGAATCTTATGAAACAAAAAGTCTGGTTCTATTTAAAGGTTTCGATGTCAAACAAAATGTTTTTTCATGATTGCACCCATTTCTCTCACTTTTCTAGTATTCTATTTACTCGACAGTCTTTCATTGGCTAGGTATCCTCTATGAGATATGGAAGTATCTGCTCAATGTGTTATGCTTAAGTATACATGTAAGTTTACTGAACCTTTTAAGAAGCAATAACTTTAAAGTTTAGCTAATAAAGTATGCCGTATCCAGTTTATGTTTTCCAAGTCCACATCGATCTCACGATTTGCGGGTGTGTCGTGAGGTGCGCTACGAGGCACCCGACTTTGTGCGGCTCCTTGCGTCACCACATCACGGATCACGGAGCATGGGGCACGGGGCATGGGGCACGGGGCATGGGGCACGGGGCATGGGGCATGAGCCACGTGGGGCACAAACACAATCGCTGTGTTCCACCTAAGAACTAGTTCAATAACGGTTTGTGTAATAATGTTGTTTTGCTTTGAAAACGACCGAGCGATAAGGAGGTTATTTATTTAAACATAGGCAATACAACTATATATTAGGTAACGTTAACAATCTACGAGATTTTATAAACGACACCCAAGTCAGCTAAGTAATATTATTTAATTACCAAAAAGTTTGCGACGAGATATATCTTGTTTAGCGGCAGCTGGTGCGGCTCGAGGACAGGCACCATTAATAGCTCGCACTGAAGTCTTGCCGGCACGAGCACGAGCGCGAGTTTAAACAAATGTGAATGATTTTTGTATAATTTAATTAGCGCGGCGGCTGGCGACTCGCCAGATACTCGGATTAAGGTGGGGAACAAACAATGGGGCAGAAAGCTAACTTCTCAGAAGACAGTATCATGGAATAGTGCCACACTAGTTCGTTTTGTTAGATATATTTCGATGACGACTGGACTTGAGTCATGTCACATGTGTATGTTACTTGGGCTGTAACCCAAGTAGAAACTAGGCTTATCAATAGTATGGGTACTAATAATCTCTAAGCCCATCAGCTTTCTTAGATCAATAGTTGCGCTCTACCGTGTTTCCTCTACATATAAAAAGACTGAATGACCAGTGGTAGATGTTAAACAATGTACCTTTTGTGTTCGCCTGTGGAGTGATGCCGCTGGTGCGGGCAGGCTGGACTCTTGCCAGCACTGCGCCTTAAACAAATTTACTCTTGGCTTTGGACGACGTAAGTGTGCCTAACGACGCGCTTCCCCTGTGCCCACGCCTGCCCCCGCCCCCCGCCCCCGCTGGCGCCGGACAATGTGCGCGCTTCGTATGACTCCTTCGCACGTACACCTCACACATGTTTGCGCTAAAATGTTGGCGAAGATTTGCTGAAGAAATTTTTTAAACTCTTTCAAGATTCAGGACGATTTTGAATTGGTAGAAAAAAATCAGTCTGGGTCCTGTAATACATGTTACACACATTGTTAACGCTGGTGACATAATTAAGATACCTGTCTCGAGCGTCGGATCTAAATGTGACAATGTGTGTGTATTTTATTACCTTAATATAATATTAATTGTGTTTGTCATCGCGTCGGTGACAAAGTAAATGTGTACTCATAGTAAAGTAATCAGTTGTAGACTTTGTGTTTGTCATCGCGTCGGTGACAAAGTAAATGTGTACTCATAGTATAGTAATCAGTTGTAGACTTTTTTTTGTTTTTCATGTTGGTTATTTGTACAGAAATAGCTCGTGAGCACAATTTGTCAATCCTAAAAGACAATTGTATAATGTAATGTTAAATGTAGTTTCTTGTTACGCCTTCAACCTATTGTTTGACTTGAGAAATGTATCGCTCGACATATTTATGAGCCTTTCGATAAAACTTTACAAAATGGTTTTAAATTCTTATTGTAAAACAAACTGTAAACTTGCTGCGATGGAAACTGCTGCACAGAAGTTGAGCCGATATTTCAGGGTGACTTGCTATAGCAAACTACAGCTATCGAGTGGTAGTTGGAGAGCGGATGGAGTTATTTACCGCCGCGCTCACATACGTTAAGAAGTTGGAGCGGCGTACGTTTGTGACCCGCACAAACGTTCGCCGCCCCCTCCCCCGCCGGGGTACAACTAGTGCAAACTCGGGCGACACTGAGCCTAACGCTGCAAAAATTTTCTACACAGCGGAACAAAATATATGTGACATTTCAGGATTTTGCCAAACTGTTTTATCAATTAATTTTTGGTAAAACGATTTTTACAAGTAGCAAGACTACATAATTAACTTAATTAAATCTTGACTAACACTAGAGCACATAATAGCACTGCGAATATTGCTTTGTAATGTATCTTATCACCTATTAAGTATTACCCATATTTGAAAATAAATGTCTATTCTATTCTATTCTATCGGCTAGAAATACTCATATATTATGTTTCCCACTGTCCCAACGTAAACTCTATCTCGGGTCGTGTTGTCGTTCTGGTTTAAGTGTCGGAAGACGTCGAATTGTTTTGACATGTTCAGGATTTTTATATTTGGTTGACTTGATACGAACAGGCCAGAGAGGGGGTGAGGCACAGTTGGAGTCGTGCGGGGGGAAAGGGCGCGGGCTCGCGTGTCACGGGTGCTGGAGTGAACCGTTTGATCGTGAATACAAATAGGCAAGCCAGCACTCGTAACCACATAGCTACCGGCAGAAGGTTCGCCTGCACGTGCGCTGTAACAAGATCACAAACTTGACGCCGGGAGAAGCTATATTATCACTCAAGCTTTTACAATCTCAAATTCTTGTCAAGATATTCCATCCTCCATAACCTTTGCTAACTATATACCGCGTCGCTGTCAAATTGCTCCTCGCCTTCTGTGTAAATGTTGTGGTTGTTGGTGTGGATATAATCTAAATCGTATTAGGCGTGAGAGCACCCAGCTGCGCCGCCGCCGCCGGGCACGCCACCCGCGCGTTACCCGCGCTGGCGCCGACACCACCGCCATTATACCCGCATAATGCGGCTAGCCGCGGCGGCCTTTTTCAGGACACTGAGGACTAACTAGCCAACACAAATCGTCCGAGATATCTAGTAAGCCTGAGATTAGACTTGTGTTTTATTGTGTTGTATTGTGGAATGTAAGCTTATATTGGAATATAACATTGCCCTCAAAGCACCATGTATCCGTAGGTTGTAAACAGTGTCGTAGCGCTTCGTAGCACATCGTAGCGCTTCGTAGCACATCGTAGCGCGGTGTTACTCCTTCTCACCGTATTACCAGCAGTAGGTAAATAATATAAGCTATAATGTCAAAGATATAAATAAAGAACAATGCCCACTTCCCATACATTTGAAAACCTGATAATGAAAGTGTATGTATAGTTAGAAGGTATAGTAGCAAGACTACATGTAAGTTTAGAAAATAATGTCTTATACTCATTTTTACGATTTAAACACTACGACGTCCAAAAAATATTAATATTACTTTTTAGATTAGGAATTGCCGATACCAAATACGAGTATAAAGAAATAAATGTACTATAGAACTAATTATTAACGCTTGAAGTTCACTCTAAAATAGGAATACTTGGTCAGTGGGTCGTCTTAGGGGTACCTACTTACCTAGCTATGGTCTAAAACGTCTTTTTTACTTTGTGAATTCCTTGAAACCAACTGCCCTCGTCACTGCTTAGACTCTCGATGATTGTCAATATAAATTGAGTGTCGAGCATTAACTGTTGTTTCTCCAGCACACTTATGTACTTACTAACTACATTTTTAGTATAATAAACGATAATTAGATAGTTTCTATACCTCTAAAATGTCTAACTTAGTTCTTGTATTGTCAAAAGTGGTCACTTATCTACCCAACACATTTCATTGGCCTACGGTACATACATACATACCTGATGAACAAAACGGGAAAAATAAATAAAACACTATGTTAAAGTGGAATGTTTTATTAATTATCATCATTTTCCTCTAAATCTCTTATAACTACGTCATCCAGAAATGCTGCTGGAACAGATATATTTTCTTGATTGGTACCAAGGAAATAGCCCATAAGCCCATCCAAGGTACCACACTAATGTCATAACGTCAGCGCACCATCCAATAGTAAATAAAATATCGCCTAAAATACAAGGTGGTCTTACAAGAACAAACATTTTCAAAAAAGTGACTCCTCGATTAGGTCATGTTACCTGTTACTGTGACCAGTATAAAAACAACTTTATAACAAGTCGTTGTGTTTGTCACCTAACTCAACCTAAACGGCTGGACCGATTCGGTTGAAATTTTATTTTGGTTGTATTTATATTTCAATGGCTTCCTGGATGGTTTGAAAACCCAATTGGACCCGGTAGCTTGCGCTGCTGTCGGTATAAGGCGGTACGAAGTCCGGGTCAGCTAGTTTGTAGTATAAAAATAATATGTAAAAACTATATAACTTCGGTAATACAACACATTATAAGTGGTTCCTCAATCCTGACGGTCTATAGGACATCATTATATTCTGCCACTGCCAGTTCAGCTTGCTTACTCTGCAGGCTATGTCGGTAACTCCGGTTCTCTCTGGATAACTTCATTCCTGATCTTATCCTTCAAAGAAATTCTATTAAATATTGAAGTTCAGCAATCGATAAAATTCGGCCGAATTTTCGGTTGTCTACTAGTAATATATAAAGTTTATAAAACAGGAAATAAAAATAATATTTAAAATTTAAAAACCCCCAATACAACCGAAACACCTATAAAGTAAAAAAAAATAATATGTATTGGCCCTTTAAGTTTCATATAAGTAGTAAGTAACATTTTGATCCAAGCGTCGTCGTGTCGGAGGCGGCTAATGAAAACACCAAACAGTCTAGGCTTATACCTACCAATACTGAATGTATGCTGCAGAAAGGATAGCTGCTGTGAGCTTCCTACTGTAGAAAGGATAGCTGCTGTGAGCTTCCTACTGTAGAAAGGATAGCTGCTGTGAGCTTCCTACTGTAGAAAGGATAGCTGCTGTGAGCTTCCTACTGTAGAAAGGATAGCTGCTGTGAGCTTCCTACTGTAGAAAGGATAGCTGCTGTGAGCTTCCTACTGTAGAAAGGATAGCTGCTGTGAGCTTCCTACTGTAGAAAGGATAGCTGCTGTGAGCTTTCTACTGTAGAAAGGATAGCTGCTGTGAGCTTCCTACTGTAGAAAGGATAGCTGCTGTGAGCTTCCTACTGTAGAAAGGAAAGCTGTTGTGAGCTTCCTAGTTTCATTTAACTTTTATAATTATTAAACACATTACGGCGCCTCAATAGCTTTAAACTCCTTAGAAGTTTAAACCAGCTTCTGAATACCTAATATCCATTGGTTTTATTGGAGGACTCATCAAAACTTTGCTTTGCCACAAACACTAGTTAGATAGTAAAACAATAGTCAATCATTTGAAAATCTGCTAAACGAACGGCGGCTTATGTCGGTCGGTCGGTCGATCGGTTGTCCGACACTCGCCTGTCCTGTGATAACGACAGTAGTTGTGAACTGTCTTCAGTCGGGCGCGCATCAACAAAGCGCCGATTAGTGCGCGTTCACATGGCGTGGCGGTGGCGTGGCGGCACAATGGCTCGTTAGCAGGTGCGCGCTGACGCCGCTGCGGTCACGCCACGTTGCCATTTCGCCGTAATTGTCTGATGAACATTGTTACTTTAGCCGGACACCTTTACGGACAACATATTATTATTCCGATACGGAGTCATATTTTAGATTTACACACTTTTCATGTAGTAAACGGCTCCGGTTCTGTATAATTAAGTAATAACCATTGTACCGTTAAGATAAAAATAACCTGAAGGTCAATTCTACTAATTATCCTGCAATATGAAAAACATGAGACCGGAATGCGATGACATTGTGAATAGACCAAAAATTGGTATTCTGCTAAGCTTAAAATTAGGTTTTATTTAACTTTGTTCTCGTTTACGAAATTAAACATATTTTCATGTTGATTCAATGTACGCAGACAATATTGTGATAATTAGTGATACTTTAATTTTTAGCAACCTTATTTTCTGTTTTCTTTAATGTCTTTATTAGTTTGCTTGATTAAGTGCATACTCATAGTATTTTCATTTCCCGTTTGTTATTTTATATGTTTGAGAATACAAAATCATTAAAATAAATAATCGGCTAGAAAACCAACATGGAACGTATTGGTAATTGCGACGCGCATGCGCTATGCGAATGATTAAGACGTCAAAAAGAGACGTCATTATTTATTTTTACGAATGTCAAACTATAATTAAATTTTATATAATTTAATTTTGTCAGAAAGTATTCTATAAAGATTTATTCCATTTTATTTATAACTACATTGATTTTCTGGACTATTGTACCTAGCCATCGGAATGTTTTTCAATACTGTATGTCAGAATTAATGTCAATTATGTCAAAATCAGAGTTGCCATTTGGTGAATAATTTCCCGATGTGCGGGTAAATTCAGTTATCAAACGTGTGATACTAGGTACGGTTATAGCTATTAAGGACTGAATAATAAATATTATTGCATTTGTATTAAATCGATAAATTGATACACGTCCAATCCGATAGGCAGATCGTACTTCGGTCAGAAGCGACACTTACGTTGTTTTCGATTTTATTGTCCATACGACTGTCTGCGCCCTTGTTTTCCATCTGCTCCTTTAAGCGACCGAGCAAGCGAGCGAATTGAGTTGCTAGGCCACACGGTCGAACTAGGAGAAGCTAGAACGACTGAATTTATAAATAATCATACACTCAGACAGAATCGGACTTATAATTAGTTGAAATTTGTGAAAGATAATAGGAGTACTGGAATGAAAACCTGGAGTAATTTTTATAATATTAGAATATAATTTTTAATACAGTGACATTAATCATTACAAGAGAAGGAGTGACAATAGAATTTATATTTGTTTTTAATATTTAAAATCTTAAGTCAAATAGGCATGTCTATGAAGCAAACCTACTTTTATTGAATTAACAACATAATTTATCAGATGCGCTCTATTTATAGAGTACATCCGATCCAATAATCGACGACCGGTAATCAAATCGTTTCTGATTGGGATAAATTTGATTGGGTTTATATAGAATGTTAAGGAATGAGAAAGTTGAAAACTAGAACCTTTTTTTCGGTTAAGGTAACTGAAGTTTTTGTTTTCAATTATTTTGGGGTTGGAGATCATTGAAGTCTACCTACACACTTCTTTGGTTTGGTTTTAGACGGAACAGATGAAATTATACTGACCATAGTTAAGTAAAAAGTGAGTACTTTTATCGTGGTTGTGGGTAAAAGACGATTATTTACTAGCAACTCTGTCATATCCGCGCGAAAGTGTGAATAACACAAAACACAACATCATATTTTTTTCTGATTTTAATAATATTACCTATGGCCCGCCAAGTGATGCCTCACCAATTGGAGCTGCTTCTAGATTTTCTGGAGGAGCACCAATCATTGGCGTTGGGCAAGGTGAGAGGCAGGAAGGGCAATGCCCTGTCCAAGAGGCTCTGGAGACATTGCGCCGATATTTTGAATGCTGATGCCGGTGGACTGTCCAAATCTGGGCCGCAGTGGAAGAAGGTAACTTATTGTAACCATTGTAATCACTATCTGTGCTGGCATGAGAGTCGGAAAACAACAAATACATAATTTTTTTGTTTGCAGTACGACAACCAGTACAAAAGCCGGACGAAGGTAAAACTGAGGCAAATAAAGGAGGGTCGAACAAGGAGTGGTGGGCAAGCACCCGAAATTTTGTGGTTCCCCCTCGAAGAGCGCCTGATCAGCATCGTGGGAGGATGCAGTTCAGCAGAGGATTCAGCAGAGGATGCAGTCAGACATTCCGTGTGGTGCCGGACGTAAAGAATAGCACCATCCCATTTCTTCCCGAGGGCAACTGATGGTAGTGGAGGATATGATGGAATAACCACTATGCAGCAGGATGCCGACCTGCCTACTGTCACGCCTACTGCGAGACAAATAGATATAGAGTGAGCCTACAGTGAAGTTTAACATCACAAAACTAAAACAATAATTACTATAATTATGTGTTTGTTTTTTAGGCATGCCTCTGCTATGGAGGAAATTGCAGGGGCTGCAAACCGTTTGCCGGCCTCTATGAGGAAAGCCTTCGGCTGCGACGACGTAAAGCAAGTGTAAGTGTTTATGCGAATAATAATAAATCAGACAATCATACTCGCAATAGGATTTAATTTGAAGAAATTGATTGTTTTTAGAATTCAAGCAACAGCAGCATCAGAACTGCCGAGTAGTATCCAATAATGGCCAAGTTATGATGTAAATGTAATTTGTGAACGTATTACTAACTAGCTTCTGCCCGCGACTTCGTTCGCGTGGAAGTCGAGAATTGGATATATATATACATAATATATACCTATACTACGTTAAAACTTTTCAGCAAGCATATTCAGAATGAATATGTCGATGTGAATATGCTTGCTGAAAACTCCTCTGGGCTTCCCCTACTATTTGTTGTTTTGTAAATAAAACGCTGAGTTTAAAATAAAACAATCTTATTTAATAAATGATATGTACAAAATAAAAAACTAAATTGTGTTTCCTTTCAGGGCTTTGTTGACGCTGCCGCGCCATGCTCCACGCAAGCGATGCGCCACCGGCTCTTTTTTTTTCACTTTTATTTTGTTAATTATAATTAATAAACAATATGCATATTACAAAAAAAAACCTCAATCTTATTTATCAAACAATACCTATGAGGGGCTCGAGGCTAAGTAACAGCCGCACAAGTCCATCGATCAAAGTTAAGCTACGCAGGTCACGCGCAGTCGGTCCGTGGATAGGTATCATCTGAATCCAACTACTGGTACTTAGCTGAATCCAAAACTGAACGACGACCTCAATTTAATTGGTAACCAAAGAAAGCATACATAAACTCACACCATTTTCCAATGGGATAAGCAGAAACGAGTTATTTGCATGTACACAAATTACACAATGGTTAGTCGGTAAAGAAATGGATTAATGACAATTTATCCATTTCTTTACTGACTAACTTAAATCTAGGTGATCCCTCCAAATGGTCGAGTCGTGTGAACTCTCGGGGCTAGTATCGACGCAAAGTATATCTATTCATCTCTGCATCACATATCTGAAAATTATTATTGTAGGTTGAATCAAATAAAATAAAGTTTTGCGACACAAAAAAAAACAATATAATCGCCCACACAATACATAAAACAATGAAAATAGGCCCGCCCTGACAGAATAGGCGTCGCACCCCGCCATAGTAGCCGCTGGGTAGTAGGTACTAAGTAGCTACATCAATCTTAACACTTACTATCCTCATGTTCTCTTTTTCACGTTCAGTGAGTGGCCTTTCCGGCAGCAATAGGCATCTTCGTGTTCTGATGGTTTTATGATGCAGTCATGAGTACCATCAATGCAGCCAACCACCCCCGGGGATCCAAATTTGGCATAGAATCTAAAATGCAGATAATAGGTATAATATTGTATTGTCAATATTGCCGTGCATCATAATTACATTACAGACCGCGTTGTTCATTTAAACTACGCAACGGATTTTAAGACGGTTTTAAGCATCATTTAGAGAATTTATTTAATATTAGGTTTTTGTTTCAATTACTAAAACAAAGGTTACAAATAGTAGGATTATGTCGTAATTAATGGCTACCATAGATGTTCGTAGCACTGCGTAGCACCGCGTAGCTCGCATGTCTACGGCTCGTAGCGCATACGTAGAACTTGGTCGGCGATAACGTTATTGTATATTGTGGGTTCAGCGTCCACGTAGGTACTACAGGACAGTTCACAGCAATGTTGACGCAACATATTGTTCAATCTTGCTGTATTTTTGTCTGAAAGTTATTTAATTTGGTTAGAAACAAACAACTTTCTTAGTATATCTCTCTGTAACCAACAGTATCTAATATCTCATAAAATGCACGATAACCATTAACTAGCTACCACAACACCTCAGTGCAGTGAAATGAAGATTACTAAAGTAGTGATGTTCGTTCAACAGTAGTCAACTAAATCGTTGCGCTCGTCCACTTGTGGTTCTAGATCGACGCAGAACGCAGCACTCGAGTGGCCACTGTGTCCGCTCGGGGCTCTCAGTCTCGGTACAGTCGCTACTGAGGCAGGTGACAGACTTCCGCGTGGCACTGTTATGATCAGAACGGTAAAGGATATCAACTTTACAACTGTGGAGGAGTATCGGCAGCTGCCGGCCACTTGCGGCCACTGACAACCTACATCGTACTTGTTGCACTCACAGTATATACAACTGTGGAGGAGTATCGGCAGCTGCCGGCCACTTGCGGCCACTGACAACCTACATCGTACTTGTTGCACTCACAGTATATACAACTGTGGAGGAGTATCGGCAGCTGCCGGCCACTTGCGGCCACTGACAACCTACATCGTACTTGTTGCACTCACAGTATATACAACTGTGGAGGAGTATCGGCAGCTGCCGGCCACTTGCGGCCACTGACAACCTACATCGTACTTGTTGCACTCACAGTATATACAACTGTGGAGGAGTATCGGCAGCTGCCGGCCACTTGCGGCCACTGACAACCTACATCGTACTTGTTGCACTCACAGTATATACAACTGTGGAGGAGTATCGGCAGCTGCCGGCCACTTGCGGCCACTGACAACCTACATCGTACTTGTTGGTCACAGTATATACAACTGTGGAGGAGTATCGGCAGCTGCCGGCCACTTGCGGCCACTGACAACCTACATCGTACTTGTTGCACTCACAGTATATACAACTGTGGAGGAGTATCGGCAGCTGCCGGCCACTTGCGGCCACTGACAACCTACATCGTACTTGTTGGTCACAGTATATACAACTGTGGAGGAGTATCGGCAGCTGCCGGCCACTTGCGGCCACTGACAACCTACATCGTACTTGTTGCACTCACAGTATATACAACTGTGGAGGAGTATCGGCAGCTGCCGGCCACTTGCGGCCACTGACAACTTACATCGTACTTGTTGCACTCACAGTATATACAACTGTGGAGGAGTATCGGCAGCTGCCGGCCACTTGCGGCCACTGACAACCTACATCGTACTTGTTGCACTCACAGTATATACAACTGTGGAGGAGTATCGGCAGCTGCCGGCCACTTGCGGCCACTGACAACCTACATCGTACTTGTTGGTCACAGTATATACAACTGTGGAGGAGTATCGGCAGCTGCCGGCCACTTGCGGCCACTGACAACCTACATCGTACTTGTTGGTCACAGTATATACAACTGTGGAGGAGTATCGGCAGCTGCCGGCCACTTGCGGCCACTGACAACCTACATCGTACTTGTTGGTCACAGTATATACAACTGTGGAGGAGTATCGGCAGCTGCCGGCCACTTGCGGCCACTGACAACCTACATCGTACTTGTTGCACTCACAGTATATACAACTGTGGAGGAGTATCGGCAGCTGCCGGCCACTTGCGGCCACTGACAACCTACATCGTACTTGTTGGTCACAGTATATACAACTGTGGAGGAGTATCGGCAGCTGCCGGCCACTTGCGGCCACTGACAACCTACATCGTACTTGTTGCACTCACAGTATATACAACTGTGGAGGAGTATCGGCAGCTGCCGGCCACTTGCGGCCACTGACAACCTACATCGTACTTGTTGCACTCACAGTATATACAACTGTGGAGGAGTATCGGCAGCTGCCGGCCACTTGCGGCCACTGACAACCTACATCGTACTTGTTGCACTCACAGTATATACAACTGTGGAGGAGTATCGGCAGCTGCCGGCCACTTGCGGCCACTGACAACCTACATCGTACTTGTTGCACTCACAGTATATACAACTGTGGAGGAGTATCGGCAGCTGCCGGCCACTTGCGGCCACTGACAACCTACATCGTACTTGTTGCACTCACAGTATATACAACTGTGGAGGAGTATCGGCAGCTGCCGGCCACTTGCGGCCACTGACAACCTACATCGTACTTGTTGGTCACAGTATATACAACTGTGGAGGAGTATCGGCAGCTGCCGGCCACTTGCGGCCACTGACAACCTACATCGTACTTGTTGCACTCACAGTATATACAACTGTGGAGGAGTATCGGCAGCTGCCGGCCACTTGCGGCCACTGACAACCTACATCGTACTTGTTGGTCACAGTATATACAACTGTGGAGGAGTATCGGCAGCTGCCGGCCACTTGCGGCCACTGACAACCTACATCGTACTTGTTGGTCACAGTATATACAACTGTGGAGGAGTATCGGCAGCTGCCGGCCACTTGCGGCCACTGACAACCTACATCGTACTTGTTGCACTCACAGTATATACAACTGTGGAGGAGTATCGGCAGCTGCCGGCCACTTGCGGCCACTGACAACCTACATCGTACTTGTTGGTCACAGTATATACAACTGTGGAGGAGTATCGGCAGCTGCCGGCCACTTGCGGCCACTGACAACCTACATCGTACTTGTTGGTCACAGTATATACAACTGTGGAGGAGTATCGGCAGCTGCCGGCCACTTGCGGCCACTGACAACCTACATCGTACTTGTTGCACTCACAGTATATACAACTGTGGAGGAGTATCGGCAGCTGCCGGCCACTTGCGGCCACTGACAACCTACATCGTACTTGTTGGTCACAGTATATACAACTGTGGAGGAGTATCGGCAGCTGCCGGCCACTTGCGGCCACTGACAACCTACATCGTACTTGTTGGTCACAGTATATACAACTGTGGAGGAGTATCGGCAGCTGCCGGCCACTTGCGGCCACTGACAACCTACATCGTACTTGTTGGTCACAGTATATACAACTGTGGAGGAGTATCGGCAGCTGCCGGCCACTTGCGGCCACTGACAACCTACATCGTACTTGTTGCACTCACAGTATATACAACTGTGGAGGAGTATCGGCAGCTGCCGGCCACTTGCGGCCACTGACAACCTACATCGTACTTGTTGCACTCACAGTATATACAACTGTGGAGGAGTATCGGCAGCTGCCGGCCACTTGCGGCGACTGACAACCTACATCGTACTTGTTGCACTCACAGTATATACAACTGTGGAGGAGTATCGGCAGCTGCCGGCCACTTGCGGCCACTGACAACCTACATCGTACTTGTTGCACTCACAGTATATACAACTGTGGAGGAGTATCGGCAGCTGCCGGCCACTTGCGGCCACTGACAACCTACATCGTACTTGTTGCACTCACAGTATATACAACTGTGGAGGAGTATCGGCAGCTGCCGGCCACTTGCGGCCACTGACAACCTACATCGTACTTGTTGGTCACAGTATATACAACTGTGGAGGAGTATCGGCAGCTGCCGGCCACTTGCGGCCACTGACAACCTACATCGTACTTGTTGCACTCACAGTATATACAACTGTGGAGGAGTATCGGCAGCTGCCGGCCACTTGCGGCCACTGACAACCTACATCGTACTTGTTGCACTCACAGTATATACAACTGTGGAGGAGTATCGGCAGCTGCCGGCCACTTGCGGCCACTGACAACCTACATCGTACTTGTTGCACTCACAGTATATACAACTGTGGAGGAGTATCGGCAGCTGCCGGCCACTTGCGGCCACTGACAACCTACATCGTACTTGTTGGTCACAGTATATACAACTGTGGAGGAGTATCGGCAGCTGCCGGCCACTTGCGGCCACTGACAACCTACATCGTACTTGTTGCACTCACAGTATATACAACTGTGGAGGAGTATCGGCAGCTGCCGGCCACTTGCGGCCACTGACAACCTACATCGTACTTGTTGCACTCACAGTATATACAATTGTGGAGGAGTATCGGCAGCTGCCGGCCACTTGCGGCCACTGACAACTTACATCGTACTTGTTGCACTCACAGTATATACAACTGTAGAGGAGTATCGGCAGCTGCCGGCCACTTGCGGCCACTGACAACCTACATCGTACTTGTTGCACTCACAGTATATACAACTGTGGAGGAGTATCGGCAGCTGCCGGCCACTTGCGGCCACTGACAACCTACATCGTACTTGTTGGTCACAGTATATACAACTGTGGAGGAGTATCGGCAGCTGCCGGCCACTTGCGGCCACTGACAACCTACATCGTACTTGTTGGTCACAGTATATACAACTGTGGAGGAGTATCGGCAGCTGCCGGCCACTTGCGGCCACTGACAACCTACATCGTACTTGTTGGTCACAGTATATACAACTGTGGAGGAGTATCGGCAGCTGCCGGCCACTTGCGGCCACTGACAACCTACATCGTACTTGTTGCACTCACAGTATATACAACTGTGGAGGAGTATCGGCAGCTGCCGGCCACTTGCGGCCACTGACAACCTACATCGTACTTGTTGGTCACAGTTTATACAACTGTGGAGGAGTATCGGCAGCTGCCGGCCACTTGCGGCCACTGACAACCTACATCGTACTTGTTGCACTCACAGTATATACAACTGTGGAGGAGTATCGGCAGCTGCCGGCCACTTGCGGCCACTGACAACCTACATCGTACTTGTTGGTCACAGTATATACAACTGTGGAGGAGTATCGGCAGCTGCCGGCCACTTGCGGCCACTGACAACCTACATCGTACTTGTTGGTCACAGTATATACAACTGTGGAGGAGTATCGGCAGCTGCCGGCCACTTGCGGCCACTGACAACCTACATCGTACTTGTTGCACTCACAGTATATACAACTGTGGAGGAGTATCGGCAGCTGCCGGCCACTTGCGGCCACTGACAACCTACATCGTACTTGTTGCACTCACAGTATATACAACTGTGGAGGAGTATCGGCAGCTGCCGGCCACTTGCGGCCACTGACAACCTACATCGTACTTGTTGCACTCACAGTATATACAACTGTGGAGGAGTATCGGCAGCTGCCGGCCACTTGCGGCCACTGACAACCTACATCGTACTTGTTGCACTCACAGTATATACAACTGTGGAGGAGTATCGGCAGCTGCCGGCCACTTGCGGCCACTGACAACCTACATCGTACTTGTTGGTCACAGTATATACAACTGTGGAGGAGTATCGGCAGCTGCCGGCCACTTGCGGCCACTGACAACCTACATCGTACTTGTTGCACTCACAGTATATACAACTGTGGAGGAGTATCGGCAGCTGCCGGCCACTTGCGGCCACTGACAACCTACATCGTACTTGTTGGTCACAGTATATACAACTGTGGAGGAGTATCGGCAGCTGCCGGCCACTTGCGGCCACTGACAACCTACATCGTACTTGTTGGTCACAGTATATACAACTGTGGAGGAGTATCGGCAGCTGCCGGCCACTTGCGGCCACTGACAACCTACATCGTACTTGTTGCACTCACAGTATATACAACTGTGGAGGAGTATCGGCAGCTGCCGGCCACTTGCGGCCACTGACAACCTACATCGTACTTGTTGGTCACAGTATATACAACTGTGGAGGAGTATCGGCAGCTGCCGGCCACTTGCGGCCACTGACAACCTACATCGTACTTGTTGGTCACAGTATATACAACTGTGGAGGAGTATCGGCAGCTGCCGGCCACTTGCGGCCACTGACAACCTACATCGTACTTGTTGCACTCACAGTATATACAACTGTGGAGGAGTATCGGCAGCTGCCGGCCACTTGCGGCCACTGACAACCTACATCGTACTTGTTGCACTCACAGTATATACAACTGTGGAGGAGTATCGGCAGCTGCCGGCCACTTGCGGCCACTGACAACCTACATCGTACTTGTTGCACTCACAGTATATACAATTGTGGAGGAGTATCGGCAGCTGCCGGCCACTTGCGGCCACTGACAACCTACATCGTACTTGTTGGTCACAGTATATACAACTGTGGAGGAGTATCGGCAGCTGCCGGCCACTTGCGGCCACTGACAACCTACATCGTACTTGTTGCACTCACAGTATATACAACTGTGGAGGAGTATCGGCAGCTGCCGGCCACTTGCGGCCACTGACAACCTACATCGTACTTGTTGCACTCACAGAATATACAACTGTGGAGGAGTATCGGCAGCTGCCGGCCACTTGCGGCCACTGACAACCTACATCGTACTTGTTGCACTCACAGTATATACAATTGTGGAGGAGTATCGGCAGCTGCCGGCCACTTGCGGCCACTGACAACCTACATCGTACTTGTTGCACTCACAGTATATACAATTGTGGAGGAGTATCGGCAGCTGCCGGCCACTTGCGGCCACTGACAACCTACATCGTACTTGTTGCACTCACAGTATATACAACTGTGGAGGAGTATCGGCAGCTGCCGGCCACTTGCGGCCACTGACAACCTACATCGTACTTGTTGCACTCACAGTATATACAATTGTGGAGGAGTATCGGCAGCTGCCGGCCACTTGCGGCCACTGGCAACCTACATCGTACTTGTTGCACTCACAGTATATACAACTGTGGAGGAGTATCGGCAGCTGCCGGCCACTTGCGGCCACTGACAACCTACATCGTACTTGTTGCACTCACAGTATATACAATTGTGGAGGAGTATCGGCAGCTGCCGGCCACTTGCGGCCACTGGCAACCTACATCGTACTTGTTGCACTCACAGTATATACAACTGTGGAGGAGTATCGGCAGCTGCCGGCCACTTGCGGCCACTGGCAACCTACATCGTACTTGTTGCACTCACAGTATATACAACTGTGGAGGAGTATCGGCAGCTGCCGGCCACTTGCGGCCACTGACAACCTACATCGTACTTGTTGGTCACAGTATATACAACTGTGGAGGAGTATCGGCAGCTGCCGGCCACTTGCGGCCACTGACAACCTACATCGTACTTGTTGCACTCACAGTATATACAACTGTGGAGGAGTATCGGCAGCTGCCGGCCACTTGCGGCCACTGGCAACCTACATCGTACTTGTTGCACTCACAGTATATACAACTGTGGAGGAGTATCGGCAGCTGCCGGCCACTTGCGGCCACTGACAACCTACATCGTACTTGTTGCACTCACAGTATATACAACTGTGGAGGAGTATCGGCAGCTGCCGGCCACTTGCGGCCACTGACAACCTACATCGTACTTGTTGCACTCACAGTATATACAATTGTGGAGGAGTATCGGCAGCTGCCGGCCACTTGCGGCCACTGGCAACCTACATCGTACTTGTTGCACTCACAGTATATACAACTGTGGAGGAGTATCGGCAGCTGCCGGCCACTTGCGGCCACTGACAACCTACATCGTACTTGTTGGTCACAGTATATACAACTGTGGAGGAGTATCGGCAGCTGCCGGCCACTTGCGGCCACTGACAACCTACATCGTACTTGTTGCACTCACAGTATATACAACTGTGGAGGAGTATCGGCAGCTGCCGGCCACTTGCGGCCACTGGCAACCTACATCGTACTTGTTGCACTCACAGTATATACAACTGTGGAGGAGTATCGGCAGCTGCCGGCCACTTGCGGCCACTGACAACCTACATCGTACTTGTTGGTCACAGTATATACAACTGTGGAGGAGTATCGGCAGCTGCCGGCCACTTGCGGCCACTGACAACCTACATCGTACTTGTTGCACTCACAGTATATACTTACTTACTTACTTTTTGACTAAATTCTTAAGACAAAGACTAACACCGCATTGTGCTCTGCGCCGTGAGATTCGCCTTCTCAGCAAACCGATGGCGTGGGACCTAAGTTAGTGCAGTGCCAGTGATTTATATCGATTTGGTGCATTGCATCACTCTTGTTTCTCACATCGAACAATTGTCGCGCATCTTGGTTTTACCGATCTAATTGTAATAATTATTTTAATTAAATTCTTTAAGTAAATTATATCGGTTTTCTTTGCATCCTGGACTGCAGCCGAACGTAGTTAAGTGATTTAAAAGGTTTCGTTTTGTTTATTAGTTTTAGGACCAAATACTTGTAGGACCAATTAGTTGTAGGACCAATTAGTTGTAGGACCAATTAGTTGTAGGACCAATTAGCTATTTGATTATTCATTCATCAGTAGTGCAACAAATATTTAAAAAAGGGGATAGCACTCAAATAGACAATTACAGACCAGTCAAAGTCAAAGTCAAAGTCAAATTATTTATTTCAAATAGGCACATAGATGGCACTTTTGAACGTCAAAATTTAAAAATAAAATAGAATTGATTCTAGTCGCACCTTCCAAAAGGTAGCTTCGTATGGAGAAGAATGGGCAAGAAACTCCACCGTTACTCTTTTTTAAAATGTTTTACAATATTTGGTATTGGTACATCAATTATATAATTATATGTGAAGACGATGCACCTAGAATAAAATGTGACATTGAACCTATATTTTCAAAAAAAAATGAAAAAGCGTTTCATAACAAATTAGCAAACTTCATTGAAAAGCACACTGTTATTAAGAACAAACAAAATGGGTTTCGTAAAAATAGAAGTACATCTTTAGCAGCCTTTCAATTAATAAAAGAAATAACAGACTGTATCGACAAGAATATACCTGTACAGTTTTATTCATGGATATGAATAAAGCGTTTGATCACGTCTCTCATGAACGATTATTGGAAAAGGTTTCCAGACATGGAATCAGAGGAACGCCATATAACTGGCTGGAATGATATTTGTCCGACAGAGTACAATCAGTGGAAAAAGCAAACGAATCATGCCAATCTTCCTTTATGTTTAATAGATATGGCGTGCGCCAATGTTTTTGCTCTACATAAATGATTTCCCAGATGTTATAAATCATAAATGTGTGCTGTTTGCCGACGATACTACAATTATAGTTAAAGGAAAAGATACAAGTTCGTACGAACAAGAAATAAACATTGCTCTTCATAAAACTATAGAGTGGCTAGAGGCTAATAATTTAAAAGATAGTATTAATAAAACAAAATTTATACAATTCCATACCTATCGATCAAAACAGCTTGCCCTAAATATATCTTATAAAGGGGTCGCCCTGGCGGAAACTGACTCTGTTAGGTTCCTTGGTATACATTTAGATAAATTTTATTCATGGAAAAATCATTTAACTGACATTTGTGTTTTAATATAAATAATTTTATATACCCTTTGAGGCGTATTAGCTGCGAGGTATCTAGAAATGCCGCAATAACGGCTTTCCATGGCTATATAACCTCCACTCTAAGGTATGGTATTATCCTGTGGCGTCGTTGTGTGGAGATTGATCAAACATTCGTAATGCAAAAAAAGTGTCTAAGAGCTATATTTGGGTTGAAGCAAATATAGTCATGTCGTCCATTCTTTAGGAAATAGAAAATACTAACTCTACCATGTATTTATATATTAGAATCCTGTATATTTGTTTTCAAACATGAGAGACTCTTTCAGCAAGCGACAAGCTGCTATGCCCCACAATCTATGTATACTAATAAGTTATTTCAACCGAGGACGAATCTCACTTGTACAGGTAACAACAGCTATATTATGTGCATAAAATTGTATAACAAAATACCAAACTCCATAAAAACGCTACCATTTTCTAGATTTACGAGACGAACTATACAAAGAAGCAGGCGTCTTGCGTGTCCGACAGCTATATATCTTGAAGTCCCTTCTTAAACTTATTGCTGTGTCAGGGAGACAATTCAAATACACACAAAGAGGTAGGATAGGAGCTGATAGACTTCCAATCCCAAGAGTTAGAACGGTTTTTGCTTCACGGTTTTCGCTTTTTCTCCCTATTCGAGTCTTCAACTCAGTCAATAAATCGACACTAAAGATCCCTGGAAATTGACTCGAAGCCAAGATTGCTATAAAGACATGGCTTCAGGACCTGACCTATGATGAAACAGAAGATCTCTTGAGCCCCTTGAAGTAACTAGCACTCAAACGTTACTCTCATAGTCAAGATGACACTCAAATAGTCAAGACCTTTCTCGGCCCCTGTCTTAAACTTTCTAACACACACACACCCACGCACACACACACGCACACTCACACCCTCACACACACACATGCTTCTCTTCCACCCTTCCAATTAATAATGCCTACGTGCTTAAATGCGCAAATTACGCATGTTAATATTTTCTTTGATTTTATTTTGGTTTTTATACATATAATATATATATATATATTTTTTTTTAATTATTGTTTGTTATTATGATTTTATTTTTGATTACTGAATAATTTCAATTCAATTCATATTTTCAAAATTAATTATTACTTGTGTCTTGCTGTGCTGTGTCACGCTGAACTGTCAATAAATCAATCTGCCTTTTCTATCTCTATTGGGCCACCAAGATACAGGCTGTGCCTAGTTTGGGGCCCGCGGCTACTTCTACTTTTGCACTCCTTCAATTAACATTGTTCCTGTTTACAAATGTTTACTAACTTGTGTGTGTCAATAAATTGATTTTTATATTTATTTTATTTGAAAATAATTTGACGACGTTTTGAATTGAAAAATGCTTTTATAGTGTACATGAGTTTTTAGATTATAAATTGTAGGTTTTGTAAATTGCACGGTCATTTTAAATTATGATGTTATGATTATTGTGGCAAATCTCTCCTATTATTGACATGATTATTATTGACATTTATGATTATTATTTTTTCATTGATAAATTGACATTTATTTAATTCAATAATACAATTTTAAGGGGATTATTTATGTTTAATGATATTTATGATCAATTAATTTAAATAAAATATGTAGCTTTATTTTGTATTTGCACGCCGAAATTAAGGCAGAATAAGAGAACATTTTTGTACATTTTTACCAACCTTCTGTACCTTATTTAGGCAAATAAATGATTTTGTTTTTTTTTTTTTTTTAAACCTTTACAGACATCTAGAAGTTTGCCAGTCACTATTGTGCAATTATTTGAAATTTCAGAAATATAAAATTAAGTTAAGACACGAAAAACCCCTAATATCCCGAATAATGTTATCAGGGGAATGACAGCGCACCATAAATTATCAGTTTAAACCAAAGCAGAAATGCACGCATTAATTTATTTATCCTCTCACTGGAACGCCATACAGCAATTACACCAACGGGGCAAAAATTACATTATGTGCTGCTATCCATCCATCCTGTGCGCGATGGACATCGAACGGGCGGCGATGGATCACGCACACTCACGCAGCGTCAGGAGACTTCTCCATATTTCCATTACTCCATCCATATAGCGCACATTCTTTACGATTTTTAAGACTTAAAGATTGTTTTGAAATAAATACATTAAAATTGAAAAAACGGAAAATTTTGATGTGTCATCCTGCCTGACAGTTCCTCCTTCCGACATCCTGCCGGACAATCTTTGTTTTACTTGCACTGGGACCTGGCATATCTTGCCAGGTCCCAGTGCAAGTAAAACAAAGATAAACTGAAGGTTTAAACACAATAGGAAGGAAGCAGAGACGTTTGCGTACAGTCGCACCGGAAACGGGAGTGGCACGCGTGCCACTCTATGGGGCGCCTTCACTAAATTCAGTCATTATGTCGGGGAGCACGGACGCGTTGTATGCATTATGTCGGGGAGCACGGACGCGTTGTATGCATTATGTTGGGGAGCACGGACGCGTTGTATGCATTATGTTGGGGAGCACGGACGCGTTGTATGCACTATGTAAAGTAACTTTCAAGAGAATGTAGCTTCGTCAGACTAGGCGTCGCAAACGGCAAGCAAGTGGTAAATGTGGCACGAAGTGTCCACTTCCATCAGCACGCCGCACGGTGGATCGAAAATCGGCTGTAGAAGCCATAGGATCTCGATTTCTTAAATGTTATTTTTTTTTGCTGGAAATTACTTCTGCTGATCATTACTGTTCTATAAAATGTCATATGAAGTAATTGTGTGCACAAATGGAAGAGTTATAATTTTTATAAGAAAAAAATGTATGGAGCTGACATGAAAAATGAGGATATCTCTAAAATCGCAAGGTTGGCCGTTATATCCTTACACACTGTTATAGTACTATTTATTTGGGAATTTTTGACATACTTAATATCGCGGCATCACTTGCGATTATTTTTTTAAATCTTCAAAATTAAAAAAAAAAAAAGTATATGATACATTTTAATGCTTAAATATGGCTATACCAAGTGTAATTTACAATATTTTTTATGCTTAGACCAAAACATTCTAAGAAATCACAAAGTCGTATTACCTACTTTGTGATTTTCATTTGAAATGACATGGTAATTATGAATTACGTAATACGTAATCTTGTCTAATGCCTCAAGTCCACATTAGCTAATGATTAATAAAACTTAATACCTATATACCTAGTTAAAAGGATACGTACCAAAATAATTTGGGGTACTCGCTAATTTAGCAATTAGTGCTGGATTAACTTAATGAAAGTAATTAGATAAATGTGATACCATCATTAGTCAATAACAATAAATAGTCAAACATTGGATTCCCAACTTCAGTTCATTTAGAGCATTTCTAATACTAACATCTATCCTACCGTGTCTTTTTACTCAGTGATCGTGAATAATGGAAAGCATTATTACAAATTTGGATTTGTTTGTTATTCTGAGCAATCAGGATGCTTCGTCTTTCGATCATGAAATATTGTTCAACACACTTGTTATTCGACTGGGCTCTAGCCTTTCAGATGAAGACAATGTTACCGTGAAAGAATTTTGTCGAAGATTTACACGAGCAGTTCAAAAGAGATGGTTACGATCCCACAGGAAAAGTGAAGTTTTTAGACGTGATTACAGTAATTGGCTTGAGGCAAATATTGACTGGCCAAACTGCGTGCAAACCAATTTGCTCATTCAAGAATCAACAAGTGAAAATATTTCTACTGAACCTGTACCTGAACCTGTACCATCAACTTCAACAATGAAATCAACTTCAACGATGACAAAAAGATCTCGAAAGCCGTTTGAAGATCTAAGTAACAAGCAGAAGAAGAGACGATCTGATGAACATATAGGCGATGACCCTAATGAAGTAGCTTATTCAGCTGCAGCACTTTTGAAAGGAGATGGTCGTGAGGATATTGCATCTGTTATTGAACATATGCTACAAAATCCAGAAGCAGCAGCAAAAATCAAGGAAATGTTGAACAAACCAGTGAAAATGTCAAGGACATGAAATTAGTCACAAATTAATGATGACGATGATTGACGGCAAAATTTGTACATATCTGTCTGAAGCTAAGTCAAATGCGGCCTGCTACCTGTGTTTAGCTAAGCCTACAGAAATGAATAAGTTAGATGTCATTGCGTCAAAAACCATCTCTTCTGGTGTGTATGAGTTCGGATTATCATCACTTCATGCCCGCATTAATGTGATGGAATGTCTTCTACACATAGCGTATCGTCTCGACTTCAAAAAGTGGTCTGCAAGAGGAGAAGGTCATCAAGAGTTATAGCATTCACGAAAAAAACTCATTCAAGATCAATTCAAAGATGATCTCAACCTTTTGATTGACATCGTTAAGCAAGGATCAGGCACAACTAACGACGGGAACACAGCAAGGCGGTTTTTTGAATTTCCTGATAAAACTGCAGCGATCACTGGATTAGATGAAGACCTAATACGCAGATTTGCTGTGATTCTGCAAGCTATCACATCTGGAGAGATTGTAGACGTGCCGAAATTTAAAGAATACGCTAGAACAACCGCTGAAAAATACGTGGAACTGTACGATTGGTACTACATGTCATCAACCGTCCACAAATTGTTGATTCACGGAGAGGACATAATTGCAGAAAATGCTATCGTACCAATTGGAAGTCTTTTGGAAGAAGCTTCAGAGGCCCGAAACAAAGACTTTAGGAGGTTCAGAGAACACCATTCGAGGAAAAAGAGTAGACAAGCATCAAACGAGGATATCCTCAATATGCTTATCGTCTCTTCTGATCCTCTAATTTCTTCCACAAGACCAAAATTAAATGCCCACAAGAGGCAGACATACTTTAAGGAAACAGTAGGACTACTGAAACTTCAGGATCAGGAAGCTCCGACAGAGTTCTTAGAAGTTATATCTATTGTAGAGCCTGATTCTGAAGTGGATTCTGATGGTGACGAAGTATAAAATAAGTTAACTTTTATTGTTTATGTTAGGTTAGGTTAAGTTAATATTTTTTTTTAATAATTTGCTTTTATTTTTAGTCATACAATAGTTTACCATTTATTGTTATTGACTAATGATCACGTTTATCTAATTACCCTCATTATGGTACGTATCCTTTTAACAGGTATATAGGTATTAAGTTTTATTAATCATTAGCTAATGTGAACTTGAGGCATTAGATAAGATTACATATTATGTAATTCATAATTACCATGTCATTTCAAATAAGTACGTAATACGACTTTGTGATTTCTTAGAATGTTTTGGTCTAAGCATAAAAAATATTGTAAATTACACTTGTTATAGCCATATTTAAGCATTAAAATGTATCATATACTTTATTTTTTTTAATTTTGATGATTTAAAAAAAATCGCAAGTGATGCCGCGATATTAAGTATGTCAAAAATTCATAAATAAATAGTACTATAACAGTGTGTAAGGATATAACGGCCAACCTTGCGATTTTAGAGATATCCTCATTTTTCATGTCAGCTCCATACATTTTTTTCTTATAAAAATTATAACTCTTCGAGATCCTATGTCTTCTACAGCCGATTTTCGATCCACCGTGCGCCGCGGCGATCACCGCCATCTAAATTGCAACCACACACATGTCAGGACTCACTGACACGTCTGACGTGTATAGGGGTGCATCTCGAGTCGGTGGTGCGGGCTCATACATAACGCAGGATTATTAATGTAAGTGTAGTGTAGCCATTGTGTACCGTACATTCTGTCAAAGTTGTAGTAAGTCTAGTCCCTGTCAGCCGTGCAGTGGGTACCTGCTAGCGATGGGAAGGCACGCAGGCCACAGCGCCAACAAATCTTGTCCCGGAAGTGACGCGGGCGCCACCGCGCGGCTACGCGGCGCGGGTGTCTCGCGCGTATTACCGGCCGGAAGTGGCCCGACGCCTCAATATCCGGCGAGCTCTTAATTTTAGCACCGCTCACGGTTCCAATCGCAAACATTTTTATTTGATGTAATTTGTATGAAGTGGAGCTCGACGGACGCGGACGACGGCGCGGCGCGCTTGTAAATGACAAAGTAATAAGGAAAGATAAAAGACGTGCGCGAGATGAAAGACATCCGAACCTGACGAGGAGCTGCTTCTCGTTGTAATGAGAAGATTACACACAGTACATTGTTTTTGTTCATTCTGGCCTTCATCAAACCTACATTTTTCATTCGTGAAAATTTTACACTTTTTCTAAAGTCGACTGAAAGTAACTATTTTCCTGCCTGACAACTCACACTGAATGCAAATCGCACTGTTCAATTGAAATACGTAGCAAGTACATGCTAATTATATTTATAAAGTTTGCAATAAAATTCGGTTATAAATCGAACAGAGCCAACCTTTCTGTTACGAGTATCACCTATAGTTGGAACCTCATCTCAGGCCAGCGCTACGTCGGCGTCGTGCGGCCACCGTGTCGCGCTCGCGTGCGTGCGGCCACTGTGTCGCGCTCACGTGCGTGCGGCCACCGTGTCGCGCTCGCGTGCGTGCGGCCACTGTGTCGCGCTCACGTGCGTGCGGCCACCGTGTCGCGCTCGCGTGCGTGCCATGGGCTCGTTAGCGTGCACTACACGACCACTCGCGACTATCACAATCAGCCGAATGAACCTAATAGCCCAAAGCCCAGTTAAAATATACTAAAATGACAGACTACCTTAGCTTATTTGTTTCATTCACGGCGCGGTAAATTGGATGTGACAAGGTGACTGACTGAGTTTTATGTAAAGTTAGTGACATTTTAATGTTTCTTAATTTACAATAAAATTATAAACATTTACTGTGGAAGTTTATAATTTTATTGTAAATTAAGAACTGCGGGTTAAATGCGTAACACACGATCAGTAGCACACGATCAGTAGCATGGGCTTCGAACATATGCAGCAATGGAATAGCAATGAACATATGCAGCAATGGAATAGCAATATACTTCAAAATCATTCAGATTGTGATTGATAGTGTGTATCGCAATGAGGGTGCTGGTCACGTTTAGTAACAGTGTATCTTTGTTTCAGACACGGTCTATACGTTGTTACAGTGTATCTTTGTTTCAGACACGGTCTATACGTTGTTACAGTGTATCTTTGTTTCAGACACGGTCTATACGTTGTTACAGTGTATCTTTGTTTCAGACACGGTCTATACGTTGTTACAGTGTATCTTTGTTTCAGACACGGTCTATACGTTGTTACAGTGTATCTTTGTTTCAGACACGGTCTATACGTTGTTACAGTGTATCTTTGTTTCAGACACGGTCTATACGTTGTTACAGTGTATCTTTGTTTCAGACACGGTCTATACGTTGTTACAGTGTATCTTTGTTTCAGACACGGTCTATACGTTGTTACAGTGTATCTTTGTTTCAGACACGGTCTATACGTTGTTACAGTGTATCTTTGTTTCAGACACGGTCTATACGTTGTTACAGTGTATCTTTGTTTCAGACACGGTCTATACGTTGTTACAGTGTATCTTTGTTTCAGACACGGTCTATACGTTGTTACAGTGTATCTTTGTTTCCGACACGGTCTATACGTTGTTACAGTGTATCTTTGTTTCCGACACGGTCTATACGTTGTTACAGTGTATCTTTGTTTCCGACACGGTCTATACGTTGTTACAGTGTATCTTTGTTTCAGACACGGTCTATACGTTGTTACAGTGTATCTTTGTTTCCGACACGGTCTATACGTTGTTACAGTGTATCTTTGTTTCAGACACGGTCTATACGTTGTTACAGTGTATCTTTGTTTCAGACACGGTCTATACGTTGTTACAGTGTATCTTTGTTTCAGACACGGTATATACGTTGTTACAGTGTATCTTTGTTTCAGACACGGTCTATACGTTGTTACAGTGTATCTTTGTTTCAGACACGGTCTATACGTTGTTACAGTGTATCTTTGTTTCAGACACGGTCTATACGTTGTTACAGTGTATCTTTGTTTCAGACACGGTCTATACGTTGTTACAGTGTATCTTTGTTTCCGACACGGTCTATACGTTGTTACAGTGTATCTTTGTTTCAGACACGGTATATACGTTGTTACAGTGTATCTTTGTTTCAGACACGGTATATACGTTGTTACAGTGTATCTTTGTTTCAGACACGGTCTATACGTTGTTACAGTGTATCTTTGTTTCAGACACGGTATATACGTTGTTACAGTGTATCTTTGTTTCAGACACGGTCTATACGTTGTTACAGTGTATCTTTGTTTCAGACACGGTATATACGTTGTTACAGTGTATCTTTGTTTCAGACACGGTCTATACGTTGTTACAGTGTATCTTTGTTTCAGACACGGTATATACGTTGTTACAGTGTATCTTTGTTTCAGACACGGTCTATACGTTGTTACAGTGTATCTTTGTTTCAGACACGGTCTATACGTTGTTACAGTGTATCTTTGTTTCCGACACGGTCTATACGTTGTTACAGTGTATCTTTGTTTCAGACACGGTCTATACGTTGTTACAGTGTATCTTTGTTTCAGACACGGTATATACGTGTTGTTACAAAGAAGGCATTACTAGCGTTGTTAGTAGTACGTCACACAAAAATAAAAAGATCTACAGTAATTTGTTAGTGAACAAAACAAGTTACACAATAATTACATAGTCTATTTCCTATTTGTGTGCACCTGTGGTATACACCTGCCCAGTACACAGTAAAAGGACTATCAATTTTGCATGTCAACGTTCTGAGGACAGTGTTGGTGCTACCATGGATCCTGCTCATCATCGATCCAGATCTTTTCCCTATGATGGCAAATAAATCATCGATGGATGCATCCACAAACACTGTAGTAGCGGGGTTTTCTCAACACTGCTCTTAGAGCTTCATTGTACTCAACACGCAGGGCGTTGTAAGTCCGCCGCGTAAAGTTGACTGCACGTGTAAAAAGACTGACAGCAGTCTGTGAAAAGTAACAGTTTTACATTTGTGTACATCGTGCGAATCTGCAGGCCAACATATTGCAGTGGACTGCAAAATCCTTTCCCTCTGTAGGTCTTCATCCTTCTGTAACCGATCTGTAAGCATGTGACCCAAATATTTTACTTAGACACTCTTAACTCGATCTTATTTCGCAACAAGTTAGAGGGAGCCTTGTTTCCTGCTTTGTATAGCATGAAAATCTCTCTTACTAGCATTTTCCGTCAATACTCGTATACCAACAACAATTTATTTTTTCGAACCTAAAAACAGAACACCATTACATTTACTGCATAACAAACAATTCGGTTTTACGAGGGGTCGTACGAATACTGATTAGATTATAAACATGTCCTAAAAGTTCAACACGAGAGAGTTCAAGTGTTGAACTTTTAGAACATTTTGCACTCAAAAAGCACCATTTGGCCACCGGAACTACTTAATAATAAGTATTTCACCGTTGCGATTCGATTAGGCACTTTAATATGGTTACTAAGCAATTTATGCTCGTCAAAATGCATAATGGTGAAGTCACAATCAGTTCTCCTGGTTCTTACCAGGAGAACTCCTCAACAATTAACGCCCCTGCATCGGGAAAAGCAATATTTTGTAAAAGGTGATGAGCATTTGACATTAGGCTATTGTAAATTAGATAAATTAAAACTGACCCACTAAAACGTGAAAACCAAAAAAAGGTTTTTACAAAAAAAAAAACAACCGACTTACAAAAAAACACTAGAAGTGAAAAATAACTTTAATTTTGGAAGTCGGTGGCAACAACTAAAACACAGATCCAAAGACACCAACTTCCGAAATTAAAGTTATTTTTCACTTTGTGGTGTTTTTTTTGGAAGTCGGTTGTTTTTTTTTTTTTGTAAAAAGTTTTTATATCATCCGAAGTCTAACGTAACGAGCGGTGTCTAACGCGCTACTGCTGAGCATGAGGTCCTGGGTTCAATTTCCAGGCCGGGCAAAGTGCTATTGGCATTTTTCAGTAGCAGCCCGGAGTCTGGATTTGTGCCCGGTTGATGGCAATAGGCTCGCCCCCTATGACATGGGACTTAAACATAACTGGCGAAATGTGGGTGTACTATAAGTACACCTCTGCTTAACCCTTTGGGGATTACGGGCGTGTTGTTATGTTATGTGTAAAATCTAACGTCCACTGGCGTACTTTTCATCAGTCTGCTGTCAGTCTAGATTGACCGTGTAACCGTGAAAATCATCCATCATTCTGGCTTCAGTCAAGTCAATCCAGACTGATGGACCAGAATGACGCCAAACTGAGCGTGTAACCTTGGAAAGAAAAATAAATATTACTTACGCAAATTATGCATTAGTGGTGCATAAGACAATTGCGAGGGTGTGTGTGAGCGGCAATATTTCGGCGATTCTCGCTAATTTGGTCAGTGCATGGCGGCGCCCTTTGAGGGAGCACACGCCTGCTTTGTGTAGCGCGAGACGAGCCGCATTGTCGTCATTTTATGAAAAGTTTTAGTTGTTATTGTGATTAAAAACGAATCATTCCACTTTGCCCCACCGAGCCGCCCCACTGGTGGGGCAAAGTGGAATGCCTAAAATTTGGCAGTGGAATCTGCTCCACTACTTCCATTTAGTGGGGCAGATTCCACTACTCTCAAATCTTGTTGGATTATGCCCCACTAGGGTTGGCACCTTAGAATAAAGGCTCTTACAAACACACGCGATATCGCGGGCGTGACAGGCACCGACAAAGACAATCCCTTTGTCGGTGCCTGTCACGCCCGCGATACCGCGTGAGTGTGTAAGAGCCTTAGAAGTACATTTTTTTTGTTGCAAATTTTTATTTTCTATTAGTTTCTGGAAGGAACCGGCTTTTAAATCACTGATTAATTACACCTTTTTGTTACAAATAAAATATAACTACACTAAACTAAAATCACAGATATACGATTTGTTCTTTACTGGATCATTAATACTAAATACATAAATTTGCTGGAATATTTAGCGATACTCAATTACACAGACACAGAAAAACTTCTAGAAATTTTGTCATGATTATAATTTATTCCCTCGTAAGTAACTAGTAGTACTTTTGTATTATAATTATTTTACAGAGGATAGATTTAGGTATTAATGTATCAATATGCTTTTTCTCATAGTTGTTAATAGATTATTTTTATATTACTTTTACTTAAAAAAAAAAATATGTCCCAATGTAATTAAAATGTAAAGTGATGGCCTGAAACACAGGTTTGAATAAACCTAGATCGGGCGGGTCGCTACCTAGCATTCTAATTCCGAACCATCATTACTTGCACCTGTAATTAAAAATATTTTAGCTTTAGTTTATTAGTACGCACTATAATTGTATAGGATATTTAGACTACTATTGGCTAAATGTACACCTTTTGTAAGCGTTTTTATTAAATATTATTTATTATTATTATTATTTCTTTGTGTTTCTTTTTGTTTAAGAGAGTTTAAGAGACCTTACATACGGGTCGGGACCAAGTATGTAAGGCAAAATTTAGATAGAGAAGGTGGATGACAGTGTTGAAGAAGTCAGGAACTTTCGGGTGATGCAACAAGTGTTAAGGATGGTGGCTTTTTGGAGCATGTAAAGTGTGTGAGTAGGCATCTGTAGGGTGTTAAGGCTTTGTGAAAGAACAATGGGGACAATGTGAACGGTTTGTGCTTTCCCATCTACGTATGGTATTCCGAAATACCGCTCACCGAAAGGACGGTTTTCCGATAACACTCTACTCCGACGGTTTGTTGAACGAAAAAATGATTGGCCGATGAAACGTTTCGCCGAAAATGAGAGATTCGTCGATAGAACGTTTCACTAATTTCTTCTTTAAAAAAAATGGGTAGGTTAGGGTAGGTAGGTTTTATTAAACGGAGTTGTAATGTGAGTGTGCATATTTTGGTTTGAAAGCGTAAGACCTGAGAGCCGAGCGGAACAAGGATTCATTAAACGCCCGTCCGCTGGCGCCAGCCCATAACACCCGACACACTTACCTATGCGTATGTTACTACAGGGATAAACTTTACACCTATCCACACGCCATGCATACGGCCATACACACGGTCATTATAAAGGCGTGTCGGTGCATTGCCGTCATCGCTTCGACATTTACGAGCGTCATTAAAATACCAGGAGTAAAGTACTGGTACACTCGTTGAAATATGTACATTCTCGTAAGTGTTCTGTGCGACTGAGCCATTCCGCGTTCCAAGTAACAATTAATATAGTGTGTAATTATCGTGCTACACAAATAACTGGGACGTTTCAATTAAGTGCCGAGCGATTGGACGCAATAGCGGCAATAGTAGCAATGGCCCGCGACACCGCACGCGACGCTAGACGCGACTGCATGTTAATCATAAGCCCACACGACGTACCCCGCCACCCCCGCCACCACCAACTATATGATAGTAGACGCACAATATAAACTGGTCCGCCACTGAGTCGGTGCAAGTGACAGCCACTCATACAGAGGATCGCGTAGACGATCGACTTCGCTTTGTGTTGTCAACGTCTCAGCTATCATCTGAAATGGTACGCTAGAACGGTTCCTTAACCTAGTTTTAATAGGGATTAGTTCGTGAGCGGTACATGTTCAATATAGCCTGCATACATTACCGCTACATGCTACAGTACTGCACGTTACTGGCCAGTGTTAGCTAATGCCGCGTATCGGCGATCAGCTAAAAGTAGCGGAAACGATCTGCGCGCACGTCACACTGCACAAGCGCACTTACCGTCCATGTATTGTAATTACCAGCAGCAACACCTACATGGTTCGCGACACATTATATAGCAAAGTCCGCTACATTGGCCTAAGTGAATAAAAATATAGGTTAAAGTGACGTACACGCCGTACAAGACGACGACATGATTTATTTTGTAAGCGCCGCCACTGAGTTATGTAAGTTGTAAGTTTAGCCTCACATGCAACTGTTACCGACTTATTATTGTTTGCTTAAGTTTTTAATTAAACTTGTGACTTGCAGACTGTTTGCCACTTGTGTTTGAGTGGAAGTTTTAACTGTGTAACCGTAGCAACACTTGTAATAATGTTGCTTGTGTCTCTTAAATACCGACGTAAAACCGTCTCTTGATGCGACTTTGTTGATAACGAGCTGTTGCCACGAGTGCAGGCAAAAGAAACAACTCCAAGATGAAAGATATCTCTCAATCCAAATTGCTGAAGCAATGGGTACTTACTTACACTCTGTTACCTTCAACTCTACTCGTTCGGGTCCAGTTCGGGTCTTATATCGCGTATAAGGGACTAACCACACTGTTCAGCTCCGTTCAGCTTTTGTCCACAGAAAACAACGATTTTGTATGGAGATGCGTACGCATCCGTTCAGCTTTCCGCGTCTATTCAGTTTTCGCGGGTATAAAAACAAAAAACAAAGTATAAAATGAGGACAAATGTTTTTTTATCATGCGAATACTATAAATAGAGTTCAGCGCTGTTCTGCCGCGTTCGGGAACAGTCCACGTTCAGCGCCGAATGTACACGGATGGTTCTCGACACCTCGTCGTCAAGTTGCGACATTTTCACAATCTTACGATGCTGTATGCGGCTGATACGTGTAGTAGAAGCAGAACTGTATAAGTGTGACCGAAATCGTTCAGCGGAACGCGAATGGAGCTGAAAGTTAAGAACTGCATAAGTGTGACTAAAATCGTTCAGCGAAACGCGAATGGAGCTGATTAAATGTAGGTAGTCCCTAAGATCATAATTATGTAGTTAGACGTCACTGACTTATTTCAAAGTTATTCCCCGGCGTGTCCGATATATTGCCTGCATAGCTTCTGGTCGGCACGCGGCGGCGCGTGTCTCGAGTCTTGCAGGCAGTATGTTGCAGCTGCCTGCTTATTCAGTGACTGGGCAACTAAAGGTATCAGGAAGAGTAGGGAAAGATTATTTGAACAGTATGGCCTTAAGCCGTATATAAACACGGAAACTTTTAATAAGTATGTTGCTTCTTATTCTATTTTTTTTTTAATGTCTGCAAAGCGGCTAAAGGTTCATACATTAGCAATAAGGTTAAATCAGCAGACAATAAAATAAAGACAGTTTGGAAAATTATTTACAATGAAACGAACAGGAACAAAATACATAATAATGATTACACACTGGAAACTTCCCGCGGTCTCGTTAGCGATAACATCAATGTTGCTCAGGAATTTACAACGTTCTTTACAAATATTCCAATTAAAACTACAGAAACTTTAAATTCCTCACCCGCACTTTTTTGATCTATTAAGAGCGAATGTTTCAGCTTGCCCTGTGGAATTTAAATTCAAACATATAAACCGTTGTTGTTGTCGTTGTAAAGACTTTTAAGCAACTTAAGATTAAAATTACCGAAGATCTGTGGGGCATGTCTACTAAGGTTTGTCAATCCATTATTAAGACAATTGCACCAACTGGCTTTAATATTTAATTTGTGTGTAGATCAAGGGATATTCCCAGATTTAATGAAGTATAGTATTCCACTTTTCAAATCCGGTGACAGCAAAGACACTAATAATTATAGACCCGTATCGGTTTTGCCGGTTTTCAGCAAGGTGTTTGAAAAGGTAATGTTGAATCAAATGCTCAATCATTTTAATCGTAATAACATCCTACACGATCAACAGTATGGTCCATCAAAGGACACACACACGGTGTCACATTATTGAAACACATTTTTAACGCATGGGAATAGGCACAAGATGCAATAAGCATCTTTTGTGACCTATCCAAGGCATTTGATTGCGTGAATCACGAAACTCTGCACTTGAAACTTGAGAATTACGGACTGGGTAAACTTGCGCTTAACTTAGTAAAGTCATATTTGAATTATAGACTGCAGCAAGTTAAAATAAACGGTGTGAATTTATTGGGTTTAGAAGTCAAAATGGGTGTACCGCAGGGCTCAATATTGAGTCCGTTGCTCTTTTTAGCATATATAAATGATTTTCCTCATTTGCTGGATAACCGACCACAAATGGTTTTATTTGCTGATGACACATCTTTGATTTTTATAGTAAATAGACATGCACAGGAGCTTGACGGCGTAAATAACGCCATGCTTAAGGTCTATTATTGGTTTACTGTGAATAATTTGGTATTAAATGAGAAGAAAACTAAATGCATAAGATTCGCGTTACCGAATGTTAGAAGTAGTGAATGTCACTTGTATTGAACAAAGAGATACTAGAATTCGTCGAAAATACCATTTTCCTTGTAATCACGCTTGACTCAAAGCTGCAGTGGAGTGCTCACTTAACATCACTTGCAGGGCGGCTAAGTTCAGCCGCCTACGCTGTTTGGAAAATACGCAAATTAACAGACGTGCATACAGCGAGACTGGTCTATTTTAGTTACTTTCATAGCATCATGTCTTACGGTATTTTGCTGTGGGGGGCTGCATATATTATTTCTATCTTTATTCTGCAAAAGAGGGCTATCAGAGCCATCTACTACAACCTCAGCAGACGCAATTCTCTAAGGGAACTGTTTAAAAAAATTAACAACATGACAGTACCTTGCCAATATATATATATGTATATGAAAATATTATGTATGTTAGAAAAAACCTACATATTTTCAGTAACATTAGTGACTGGCATAATTTTAACACTAGAAATAGGAACAAATTAGATCAACCACGTTTCAGATTGTCAAAAATACACACTTCTTTTATGGGGTACTGTCTTAAATGTTATAATAAAATACCATTAGATATTCTTCAACTAAATGAGAAGAAATTTAAAACATGCATTAAACGCACACTATGTAGACAAGCATATTATAAGTCGGATGATTATATCGTAGATAAAAATGCTTGTCCTGCTCCACAACCACTTGGGCTCACTTGTAAATAATATTTGGAAGTGATGCTTCCCCGCTTTTCCGATTTTTTTTGTTTTGACATTACAATCTTATCGTTTTAGTTGTTGAATACTTCAATAGGTAACAACGATTTTCCTTTTGCTAGTAAAATTTTATTAATAATTGAAATACATTGAAAGCTATAGTTTTGTATAATTTAAAAGCATTTTTTAAATTTTGTAAATGTGAGTACCATGGAGCCGTTTATTATGTTATGTTTTAGGTTAACTCAAAAAAGCATGGCAGTTCAGAGTATGTCATGCTCACTTAAATGTCTCGCTGATGGTGGCGTGGCGCGTGTGTTGGTTCATTCGGTTCCCTACAAAGTGGTTGAGCTGGATGGTGCTGATCCACGCGCCATGTTCGTGAACAGGTGCCGTCAGTTGAGACTGGTCATCTCTTAACTGCCAGGGCTTATTTTGTAATCTTTTAATCTTATATTTTGTATTGTTTTTTTTTTTTAATATATATTTTTTTTTCAAATTGTTCTCGCATATAGAAGCGATAAGAATAATGTACCCAGGATTTTGTAATATCTTAATTTAAAAGAGTGTCCTTGGAGTTTCTTGCCTGTTCTTCTCCATAGAGATCTACGTTCTGGAATGGGCAAATAGCTTCAACTTTCTGACTAACTGACCGACTCTTTGACAATTGAAAAGTGGCTGTAAATGGTTTAATTGAAATAAATGCTTTGAGTTTGAGTTTTCCCGCGAGCAGCGTCCAACAGTGCGTATCACATACTAGTGATGCGACTCACTTGTACAGCGCACACTGCAATACGACGCTGAAAAGCTCGACGATATTGTGTACGTCATTAGGTCCTTAGTGGGTTCACTAACAATTGTGTCTATTGTACTGCCCGCTTGTGTGACCTGTATTAGTGGGTTCACTAACAATTGTGTCTATTGTACTGCCCGCTTGTGTGACTTGTATTAGCGGGTTCACTAACAATTGTGTCTATTGTACTGCCCGCTTGTGTGACCTGTATTAGTGGGTTCACTAACAATTGTGTCTATTGTATTGCCCGCTTGTGTGACCTGTATTAGTGGGTTCACTAACAATTGTGTCTATTGTACTGCCCGCTTGTGTGACCTGTATTAGTGGGTTCACTAACAATTGTGTCTATTGTACTGCCCGCTTGTGTGACCTGTATTAGTGGGTTCACTAACATTGTGCCTATTGTACTGCCCGCTTGTGTGACCTGTATTAGTGGGTTCACTAACAATTGTGTCTATTGTACTGCCCGCTTGTGTAACTTGTATTAGTGGGTTCACTAACAATTGTGTCTATTGTACTGCCCGCTTGTGTGACCTGTATTAGTGGGTTCACTAACAATTGTGTCTATTGTACTGCCCGCTTGTGTGACCTGTATTAGTGGGTTCACTAACAATTGTGTCTATTGTACTGCCCGCTTATGTGACCTGTATTAGTGGGTTCACTAACAATTGTGTCTATTGTACTGCCCGCTTGTGTGACCTGTATTAGTGGGTTCACTAACAATTGTGTCTATTGTACTGCCCGCTTGTGTGACCTGTATTAGTGGGTTCACTAACAATTGTGTCTATTGTACTGCCCGCTTGTGTGACCTGTATTAGTGGGTTCACTAACAATTGTGTCTATTGTACTGCCCGCTTGCGTGACCTGTATTAGTGGGTTCACTAACAATAAATCACAACAAATTATTATATATTTTCTAACAAATTTCTATCAACGTTTTGGACTAAGTATCCAAAATACATACATAAAAGTGCGCGTTGAAGTTTCAATGAAGCGCCTCTCAAATTCATACATATATGTGCGAGTTGAAGTTTCAATGAAGCTCCTCTCAAATTCGTTTAACGTTCCAACGGCCGCCGGCCGTCGGTATTTTAAAATTGCCTAGTCGTCGTACAATGGGCCCGCACTCAATGGATAGTGCACGCGACGCGGGCCATTCGTCAAGCTGCAGGCGTGAGCGGTGGCGACAGGAGGGTGGGGGAGGGGGGAGGGGAGGGCGAGCACTGCTGCGATACTAAATGCAGTTTTTGCGGCGCGCTGCGATTGATTCACACACGTCGTTAGCCGCCGGTTAGCAGTGCCGCCGGTGCCACCCGACCCCACCGGTCACCATCGGCGACGCCCGCAAACAACCCGACAACCGGCGTTCATTTAAAAAATCCTCCTCGTATCAGATCCCTCGTGCAGCCTACTTCCTCTCCATTGAATGACATACCGCTGAGCCTATCGACGCCGACGCCTGCTGCAGCTCACAGGCTGCGAGCCGCGCAAGTGAACCTGCCACTAGTCACACATACAAACAAATGCCGCTGTCGCCGCCTCGAACACGACGATTTTCACATGTATTTATAAAAAACTTTTTACAAAAAAAATATCAACCGACTTCCAAAAAAACACTACAAAGTGAAAAATAACTTTAATTTCGGAAGTCGGTGTCTTTGGATCTGTATTTTAGTTTTTTGCCACTGACTTCCGAAATTAAAGTTATACTTACGACGTTACATCCTCAGGATTTAATTATTACTATGTAGTTTCACTTCTCAATCTACTAGGCGACGCACATTTAGAGCTGTGGAAATAAAAATCAAATTATAAAATTCAAATTGGTTCTACTCAACATCCGCCGACCGCAGCGCCATCTCCACGTAACTTCATTCCTTTTTTATGTGCGGGCGTCGCAACATCGCGTGTTTTGCAAAAACATAGTTTTAGTTAAAAAATAGTGCGTATTTAGTGGAAAAAGCGTGTTATTATGGGAAAACGGAAAAGGGAACGTAGTATTTCGAAAATTCGACGAAAGATTAAGCGTTTGGAGCGAAAACTACGTGTCTCATCGTCAACAAGTGAGGTTGAAGAAGGTTAGTACCTACACATCTTTATTATGTTCTTAATTTGAATAACGTAGGCAAATATTGGTGTATCTATGTCTAATCATAATAACTATGAACGAATTTATCTAAAAATAAATAATTTTTTTTTGTCCTATCGTTTTCTCGATTAATTTTTTACCCGTCTACCTTCATTTAAGGTAATTTTTTAATTTTGATGCAAATTGTACTTTGTTGTTTATCACGTTCATAATAAGGATTAGATTCGTATGTTTGGTGTTATGTTTTGTTACATTCGTCATGTAAGCGTAATATAGGTCCTAACTATGATCGTAAATTGCAAGTGGAAATTCATTGAGTTCTTGCATCTACATGAGTTATACTCCGTGACTTGAGCACGGCTGATAACGAATTAGTCTAGTGGCGTATCGAGAATACGTACAATGACTTTAAAATGTATACATACTGCATACAGCAGCCTGTCAAATAAACAGTCGAATGGCGTAACGTGAGTACGTACAAAGACTAAAAGACAACACGGTGTCACTACAACAGTCGTTCTTTTTCTTTTAACTTACAGAATATGATCGTTATCACTCAAGGTCGCCAACACCAGACACACTGCGGTTGTCTTTGTATTCAGATGAATCCGAAGATAATATTCCAATCAGATCTGGCGTTGTAGTCCCCGCTAGTCCACCGCGTACCGGCTATGCTACAGATAATGCAAATGCATCTAATTTGTTCCCTCAGAACCCTGATCCTAGCTGCCTAAATGAGGTCCCAATAACTGATTCTGAGGTTTTACCGCCTGAAATATTAGACGCGCTGGGTGATCCAACAGGCAAAGAAGAGGTCTTGGGCCCGACTATAAATGAGGAGATTTCTAAACGTTGGGGTAGGATCTTAGTTGAAGGTATGACTAAAGAGATGAAAGAAGCCACTTTAAAGCAAACTTTAATTCCTGAAAACTTCACTTTATCGAAAGCGCCAAAGCTTAATTTAGAAATTGCTGCCATCATAAGTGAAAACATTAAGCATCGGGATAAACTCCTCGAAAGAGCTCAGAACCAACTTGGGTTGTGCATTGCTGGTCTGAGCAATCTGGCCTCGTCTCTGATTAAAGAAGACCACTCAAAGGTGGAAATCTTGAAAAAAATTTACAACTACAATAACTGACATAAAACGCGATTCATTTCTGTTCGGAGGTGACCTTGGAGAAAAGATCAAGGCCAGAAAAACAGCTGAAAAATCAGGTCTACAAATAAAGCGCAGCAATTTTAGCATTCCTTCCACATCCAGACAACAGTTAAACTGGAGAGAGGAGGCCCACCCAGGTTTCAATCAATCAGGGGTACCAAACCGGGTGGGCAGAAGCCGAGGTACACATCCAGTCAAGGACACTCGTTACAGCAAGGTCGGAGGCAGCCAGCTGCGAATCGAGCCCTCCTGCCCGGAAGATGGATTACAAAACTCGCAGGAACCAATAGAGGTAATAGTTCATGCTGGTAGATTGCGCCACTATGTTAGCTATTGGCAAGCAATAACCAAAGATCCAGTAGTCTTAAACTATGTTAACGGCTTAAAAATTACTTTTGATGAGCTTCTTTTTCAAAAATTTGAGCCAACTAACCCAAAGTTTAGTAAAACAGAGCTTACACATTTAAAGCTGTCGATTTCAAAACTATTGTCTTCGGGGCTATTAAAAAATGCTGTGACGTGGCTGGCCAGTTTATTTCTAATATTTTTTTGATTCCAAAAAGCGATGGGTCGTTTAGGTTCATTTTAAATTTAAAATGTCTAAATAAATTTATCAGTGCGGAGCACTTTAAAATGGAGGACATTCGTACTGCTACAAAATTAATCAGTAAAGATTGTTTCATGACAACTATAGATCTACAGGAAGCATATTTTTTAGTGCCCATTCACAATTCTAGTAAAAAACATATGCGATTTAGATTTCAAGGTTCTACTTTTGAATTTCAGTGTCTCCCTTTTGGCTTGTCTATAGCACCTTTTGTTTTTACGAAGTTAATGAAGCCAGTGGTAGCTCATCTAAGAAACCAAGGGTTACTCCTAGTTGGTTACTTAGATGACTATTTATGCATAAATAACTCATTTAATAGTTGCCTAGAAAGTACAGCAGCAGCAGTACACTTTCTTGAGAGACTAGGGTTTATCATTAATAAAGACAAAAGTAGCTTGATACCAAAACAAATTCAAAAGTTTCTAGGTTTCGAAATAAATTCACAAGATATGTGTCTAATGCTGCCAGATATGAAACGTCAAAAAATACTCGACCAAACAAAACGAATTGCTAAAAAAAAAGATCTATAACAATTAGGGATTTTGCAAAGTACCTAGGTTTACTCTGCTCAGTTTGCCCAGCAATTTGTTATGGTTGGTTGTATACGAAACGTTTCGAACGTGAAAATTTTCTAGCTTTGCGTAATTCTAGAGACAATTACGATTGTGTCATGAACCTTTCGCCCAATCTTAAGTCAGAGTTTTCCTGGTGGCAAAATAATATTTTAACATTAAAAAATCCAATACGTAGTGGTAGGTATGATCTGGAAATCTTCTCAGATTCATCTCTCACAGGTTGGGGTATATATTGTAATGGAGTACGAAATTAATCTTTTAGAATTAAAAGCAGCTCTTATTGGCTTATAGTGCTTCGCTAAAGATCTTTATAATAAGGAGATTTTACTTAGGATCGATAATACTACAGCTATAGCTTATGTAAATAAATACGGGCGAATCCAATATATGCACCTTAATGACATAGCTAGAGAAATCTGGCAATGGTGTGAGGAAAGGAAACTCTTTGTTTTTGCTTGTTACATCAAGTCTAAAGAGAATACAGAAGCAGATCACGAATCTAGACGATTAAATATTGACATTGAATGGAACTTAGCTTTGTCTGCTTTTGATAAAATCACAAATACTTTCGGAAACCCTCAAATAGATTTGTTTGCCACACGATTGAACGCAAAATGTAAAAAATACATATCGTGGAAACGAGACCCTTCAGCGTATAACATAGATGCGTTTACAATGGTCACCTTATTTTTTCTACGCGTTTCCCCCTTTCTCACTGATTCTTAAATGCTTAAGAAAAATAGTAACAGATAAAGCCACTGGGGTTTTAGTTGTACCTTATTGGCCTAGCCAGCCATGGTGCCCACTATTTTTATCTCTTTCTCAAAACCAGGTTATTTATTTGGAACCGAGTCCCTCATTGCTTTTATCACCTTTCAAGACTCCACATCCACTTTGGAAGGGACTTACCCTGGCGTCATCAGTATTATCAAGCAATCGTACGTAAAACAATCGTTACCAGATAATGCTATTAAAATAATAATATCATCGTTAGCTGACAGCACCCTTAAACAATATAATGTAGTTTTTTTTTAAAAATGGTACTTAAAAGAAGATAAATATTTTTGATAACAATATTCCTAATATACTTGAATTTTAGGTTGGTGAATATAATTTAGGCGCAAATTATTCAACCCTCAATACCTGTCGTTCCGCACTTGCATTAATACTGGGTAAATGTATAAGTCAGGACGATCGAATTATAAGGTTTATGAAAGGAGTCTATAGGACCAAACCTTCCTTCCCTAGATATAAATCTACATGGGATCCTAATCTTGTATTAGATCACCTTTCAAATTATTATCCAAATGAGAACCAAACCTTGGCCTCTCTATCCAAAAAATTAGTAGCTCTGCTCGCATTGTCAACTGCACAACGTGTGCAGACGCTTATACGTTTGTCTAGTGTTGAAGTAAGTAGCACGAGAATAATTATTAATATAAATGATCTAATCAAAACTTCGGCTCCAAATAGTACGGCGCCTCATTTAATTATACCATTTTTTCTCTAATAGAGAATAAATTTTGTCCAGCAAAAACATTGTCCGCGTATATCGAAGCCACCAAGAATTTTAGGAACTTACCACTAACAGATAGACTTGTTCTTACTGGCAAGAAACCAATCCATAACGCTAGTGCCTCAACTCTAAGTAGATGGATTAGAAACGTGTTGACTGAAAGTGGTATTGATACGGGGATTTTTACGGCTCATAGCACCCGCCACGCGTCAACCTCGGCGGCTAGTCGTAAGGGGGTTTCAGTAGACATAATCAAAAGAACTGCAGGATGGTCAGGGAACTCTTTAACCTTCGCTAAATTCTATAATCGTCCGATTACAGTAGATTAAGACAATGCATTTGCGGAGGCAATTTATAATTGTTAATTTAATAAGGTAAAAATAATGATTAACCTAACTTTAGTTAATGGTCACATTATGCAGAGGATGCAATCTTTGTTTGTTATGACTTATGATTAATGTATTTTTACATACTGTATAAGTATGTACTCAATAAATGTTTTTTTTTTATATTTAATGAATTCATATTATTGTGTTCATTCTGCGTAAAATTCCTTTCCAATCTCGTTTGAATGAAAGCGCTAAACATCTACATAGTAATAATTAAATCCTGAGGATGTAACGTCGTAAGTATAATTAATGGTTAAACGAACTTACCTTAAGTGATGTTCGACCATAATTATACGAGACGTTACATCCGAAGAGATTTAAAGTCCCTCCCAAACCCATAAACTAAAGCCCATCAAACAGTTCATCAAACGAGAGTAGCGTCTCTAAAAATGAATGAAGTTACGTGGAGATGGCGCTGCGGTCGGCGGATGTTGAGTAGAACCAATTTGAATTTTATAATTTGATTTTTATTTCCACAGCTCTAAAAATTATGTGCGTCGCCTAGTAGATTGAGAAGTGAAACTACATAGTAATAATTAAATCTCTTCGGATGTAACGTCTCGTATAATTATGGTCGAACATCACTTAAGGTAAGTTCGTTTAACCATTAATTATTTTTCACTTTGTAGTGTTTTTTTGGAAGTCGGTTGATATTTTTTTTGTAAAAAGTTTTTTATTTTTCACTTTTTAGTGGGTCAGTTTGTAATTTATCTAATTAACAATAGCCTAATGTCAAATGCTCATCACCTTTTACAAAATATTGGTATTCCCGATGCAGGGGCGTTAATTATTGAGGAGTTCTCCTGGTAAGAACCAGGAGAAATGATGGTGACTTTACCATATGCATTTTGACGAGCATAAATTGCTTATCAACCATATTAAAGTGCCTAATCGAATCGCAACGGTGAAATACTTAGTATTAAGTAGTTCCGGTGGCCATCAGTGGTCTTCATCATCAGTTTCACTTCACGAAATGGTGCTTTTTGAGAGCAAATACACGAGTTACGACAAAAAATACGCAATTCGCTATAGGTATGCCTATAAAATTTGAGAATTTCCCTCGATTTCCATGGAATCCCCTCATCAGATTCTGATTTGGTGGCAATGGAACCACCTCAGGAGCATACTCTTTCAAACAAAAAAATGAATTTTCAAAATCCGTCCACAATTGACGGAGTAATCGGTGAACATACATAAAAAAAAAAAAACAAACAAACATACAGCCTCTTAACAGTCATGTTTAAATAGAACATATGTTGGGCGCAATTCTCGGTCAAATAACTTGCTACGTTCAAATAATATTAATATTGTATAAGTAACTTTGGAAATATAAGTTGTTTTTGTATTCTACGAAAATGAGCACAAGACTCAGCGACGCGCGTCGGTTTGGCGCAACATTCTTCCGAATACTCGACGTGTAAATGCACTCACGTCACTGCGACGTTTGCCTAACGAGAGGCACCGCGCGCCGGCTCCGACCTACTCCGGAGCCCCTCCGCTTTCGATTATACTTCTGCCAAGACAGCGGTCAGTACTCAGTGTCAACTGAATGCGTACTGACTTGAGTGGAATCTGTTTACCTGACACGGACACTGATATTGTCTACATAAAGTTGACTAATAATTTTAGCATACATTTTTCGAATAGTAAACATAGATCATTTATTTTTGGAACAACATGATCTGGCTTAATAAACTAGATTTGTGGACCTTTTTCTATTTTGTTAAGTACCTATCTGGTACTTGTTGACGGGCCTACACTGTCCTCCCATACCAATTAACACTGTAATTTTAAAACATTGTAAAAGCCCAATATTTTAAGAAGAGCGTGGAGTTTCTTGCTGGCTCTTCTCCATAGGGAACGACCAATTGTAACCGTGCACCTAGCTTCTAACGCTTATGTGAAATAAAATATTTTTGATTTGCTTTGGTTTATTTCTGCTATTAAAAGGTTCATCAATCGTCAACCGAGACGGCTTAAGTACTGGTCTGTACTTAAAAATGTTAAGATCTTTGAGTTCTACACCCACAATAATTTAAACTAAAAACTCTCGCTAAGTTCAACAGATTTTACAACATAAGAGCGTTCCCCCGCTGCGTAGAATACAGAATCCTCAGCGTCTCAGACTTATTTAAGATTTGTGTCTGGATTACAAATAAGGATTTTAAATAGCTTCTGGGTGTTGGAGGCGCCCGGCGGAGGGTCGTGCGGCCGCACGAAGGCGCGGGCGGCGCGCGGCGGTCGCCTGGGAACACATTTCAATAAGGACTGTGCGAGATACACCCGGAGAAAAAACATTATGTAACACCTGGGAATAACATCAGCATTTTACAATATTGATATACAATGTACCTACAATGTTCTCTTCGGTGCATCAGCGCAGGTTTCATTAGATTTTGGTGCATAGGACAATAAATGTCAAATACAGGCCAAATACATAATATCATATTTCCTAGTTCCCATCTGTGCTTGCTTGGAATACCAAGATAGTATCACCGCTGCAGAACTAAAAACTACAAGAAACTTGTAAAGAAATTCAAAAGTTGTACACGGATTGAAGTCACAGCGGGCTGCGGGCAAAGATCGGGCAACATCGGGTATCATTGGTAAACATGGTGGGCGTGAGTTGTGCCGCACAACTCGATACAATACGGCCGCCCGTGACACCGTCGCCGCGTCGGCATCGCCGCACTTTACCGACGGTTTACTTTACTGCTTTTCCTTACTTTACTGCGGGCATCTATTGGCGACCCGCGAACATTCGACAAATTGAAACAGTGCCAACCTACAGTGACCGTCGTAAGGAACCTCTCTCTCGTGTCCCTAGTTCACTACTACTAAAGTGCGGGAACGCTCACATAAGCCTCTTGTTACAATCAATCATCGTTTGAAAGCTACGTTAAACTCGTTGGTAAAAAATGCGCACGGACCTACATTGCATTTTCCTAAAATGATTACTTCTAGTAATTTTAAACTGCTCTTGTAAATTAGCATCGTTTGTGCATAATCAAAGTGTGTGAACACAGAAAGCCTCGCCCCTCCTCCTCCTGTGCTATCTGCCGTCATTTGTATTCAGTGCCGCACAAACTAATTAAGTACTAGTACTTCGCAATAAGTATAAAACTCTAGCACTTCGACTCTAAAGCATTCAGATTGGTCCCCCCACTACCTCCCCTACGCCCGCTCCGCTCGTTTCTACTCGTGTTTTTAAAACTGCAAAGTAAATTCGTTTCATTTCGCCTCTCAAATAATAATGTCATATTTTCAATGTTCGCTCACTTGCTGTGCCCACTCTGCTTTACAACTTGGACTTGAATTATTTACGTCACATTTATTTTGGCTGCGAATATGTTAAGTGCACCGGGCTTTAAGTAGGTTACATAATCAAATATCAAATCAAATAATCGTTAAAATAATAAATTGACATGAAAAATTGGGGTGACAAATTGCATTTCGCTATTTGAATTGATTATTAATTTATGTTCAATTATCTACAAGTCCAGTAGAATAATTCAGCATGAGAGCGCAGAAGTTCCTCGTGCCATCTGATCTATGAAATTGGATTTTAATTTTAACAAAGGTTTTAAAGACATAAAATAATCAAAGCTTTTTATCTGACTGCTTACCAAAAGGGCTTTTCTTTCTACTACTTTCTACCGAATCGTCGTCGAATTTATAGAAATCAACAATAAGCTACAGATTTTTTTATTTCGGAAGATACATTACAGCCAAAGATACGTTACTAAACCGGAATATTTCTTCGAGTTTTGCTACAACTGAAACAAGTTTTAACATTCTTTCTGAAGTAAAAGAAAAAGAAAGCTGCGCCCGCCACGCGCGGCGCCGCGGCGCCCTAAGCCCGCGCGTCTGCGCCAGCGAGGCGCAGGCGTCACGCTGACACCAATTTGACAGTAATTTTATTTAGCCTATCGTTTTTTTTGTGAATATTTTACATAACCGTGAAAATAATTATTTAAGTGTATTTGTGCATCTTTCATATTATTTTTCTTTTAGGTAAGTGTTTTTATACATATGCTAAATGCCGGCTGTAGCGACGCCGGAAATAGTGCCAGCAATAGTGCGGAAATAGTGTCAACCTGCCACATCGCTCAATGTCCAGGTTAGATGTCCCCTTTGCTCCCAGCCACGATTTTTTAAAGGCGAACGGGGGCTACAGATACACTATGGCAAGGTTTACAAACCTCATAGTGTACCTCTGTGCCCCCCAGCCACATCCCCAACATCAACAAATCCAGATCAAAGTTTGTGGAAAACTCTGGCAAAATTAAAAAATTCTACCCATGTTTTAAAGAGAGTTCCTCGGGGCGCGAGACGGTCTGTTGCGCTGAGCCTGGCGCAATGTCTCCGTCTTGTGACCCAGGAGAACTCACAAAGTGCCTGGGAGCAATTACTTACTTTCCCTTATAGGATTCTGTCCAAAAAAATTTGGCAACCAAAAAAACATTGACAAACCAAACTAAAGATAACTGTAACAATTTGACCCATACTTTAGATCCGAAATTACCTGTTTCCAACAACCTTTTACGAAGAGGCTTATGTTCACATGTAAAATTCAAATTAAGTGAAGGTGACATCAGGGGAGCGCCCAGGCTACTGTTCAGTAGTGATGTGGTGGCGCCCTACTCTCCAGAAACTCTTTCAGCCCTGGAGAGTGAACATCCAGCGCCTGCGGATGGTCTCACCTTCCCCGACCCTCCCCTCCCTGCCAATCCGGATTCAACTCCTTTTAATGTTACTGCTCCCCCAGCTGGGGAGCAGTAACATTTAAAGGCGCGCGGCGCCGCGGCGCCCTAAGCCCGTGCGTCTGCGCCAGCGAGGCGCAGCCGTCACGCTGACACCAATTTGACAGTAATTTTATTTAGCCTATCGTTTTTTTTGTGAATATTTTACATAACCGTGTAAATAATTATTTAAGTGTATTTGTGCATCTTTCATATTATTTTTCTTTTAGGTAAGTGTTTTTATACATATGCTAAATGCCGGCTGTAGCGACGCCGGAAATAGTGCCAGCAATAGTGCGGAAATAGTGTCAACCTGCCACATCGCTCAATGTCCAGGTTAGATGTCCCCTTTGCTCCCAGCCACGATTTTTTAAAGGCGAACGGGGGCTACGGATACACTATGGCAAGGTTTACAAACCTCATAGTGTACCTCTGTGCCCCCCAGCCACATCCCCAACATCAACAAATCCAGATCAAAGTTTGTGGAAAACTCTGGTAAAATTAAAAAATTCTACCCCTGTTTTAAAGAGAGTTCCTCGGGGCGCGAGACGGTCTGTTGCGCTGAGCCTGGCGCAATGTCTCCGTCTTGTGACCCAGGAGAACTCACAAAGTGCCTGGGAGCAATTACTTACTTTCCCTTATAGGATTCTGTCCAAAAAAATTTGGCAACCAAAAAAACATTGACAAACCAAACTAAAGATAACTGTAACAATTTGACCCATACTTTAGATCCGAAATTACCTGTTTCCAACAACCTTTTACGAAGAGGCTTATGTTCACATGTAAAATTCAAATTAAGTGAAGGTGACATCAGGGGAGCGCCCAGGCTACTGTTCAGTAGTGATGTGGTGGCGCCCTACTCTCCAGAAACTCTTTCAGCCCTGGAGAGTGAACATCCAGCGCCTGCGGATGGTCTCACCTTCCCCGATCCCCCCCCCCCCCTCCCTCCCGATCCGGATTCAACTCCTTTTAATGTTACTGCTCCCCAGCTGATTGCAGCCGTGAGCTCCTTCCGAAGTGGTTCCGCCGGCGGCCTCGATGGCCTGACTCCTCAGCATTTAAAAGATTTATTGAGTTCAGGCGCCGGGGAAGCTGGTGAGTTGCTTTTATAGGAGCTTGCGGCTTTATTTAACCTAATGCTCAACGGCGGTGTGAACGATGCCGTCGTCGATGTCTTGTACGGGGCTAACTTATGCGCCCTGCGCAAGAGGGACGGCGGCATTCGTCCCATTGCCGTTGGGTGCACTTACAGGCGTACGGCAGCCAAAAAGCTTGACTTTGGATCCAAAGGCGGCTGCGAAGCTGCCGTACATGCCCTTTCCAGTTTTATAAATGCCAATAAAGGTGAGGTCATCCTCAAGGTTGACGTTCAGAATGCCTTCAACTCTGTTAACAGGGACACTTTGTTGGCTGAAGTAAAAAAGGAGTTACCACAAATTTATCGCTTTATGTGGCAGTGCTACAGGCACCCATCAAAATTTTATTATTGTACAAAGACAACGTTTTGGAATCAGCGGTCGGATGCCAACAAGGTGATCCTCTCGGGCCAGTCATTTTCAGTTTGGCTATCCATCCCATAACTCAACAACTAAATTCAAAATTTAATGTATGGTATTTAGATGATGGTACACTAGGAGGTGACGTAGACACCGTTCTATAATATCTTCAATTCTTAAAGCAGCAGTTCCAATCCATAGGACTTGACCTCAACAACTCCAAATGCGAAATTTACCTTTGTGACAATACTGACAGACAATTGACTACTCGTATACAAAAACTCAACTCAATAGCCCCCGATATCAAAGTTTTGGAAAAAAGTTCACTGCACCTCCTAGGGTCCCCAATTTTAGAAGACAGTTTTTCATCATTCATCGAGGAAAAAATTAAACATTTTAATGACATTTCGGATAGACTTTCTAAAATTAATTTACACTCTGCATTAGCACAAAATTTGGACCGAAACAGCAATATCTGATAAGGGTTTATCAGATATTGCTGTTTCGGTCCAAATTTTATGTATTTTCTCCGCTCTTCCTCTTTATGGAAGCAGCCACAACTTTTAGACAAAATCGATCATATTATTCAAACAACTAACATCAATTTTAAATGTGGCATTGGACGACCGCGCGTGGCTGCAAGCCACACTATCCATTCGTTTTGGTGGGCTCGGCGTCCGCAAAATTTCTAGTGTAAGCCTACCGGCGGTCTTGTCCTCGGTCCACAGCACCGAAAAGTTAACCACAAGAATCTTAGCCCCTTCTCAGGTTGACTCTGAAGTGCCGTGTTTGTCCGATGCGGTGAACGCCTGGAAAGTGGCTTACCCGGATACGGTTCAGCCCGAGAACCCGTCTTCCCAGAGACAGTGGGATGAGCCGCTCTGCAGGTTCTACCGTCACCCAGCATAGGCAACTTGCTGGGTGACACCACATTCCGGCTCGCTACATGTTTGCGTCTGGGCACCCCTTGCGGGGCTCCACATCGCTGTCAGTGCGGGGAAGGAGTCGACTGCCTCGGACACCATGGCCTATCCTGCAGCAAGAGCGCTGGTCGGATGGCACGGCACGCCAGTATTAATAACATCATCAGTCGGGCTCTTTTCACCGCCGGAGTGCCAGCTGTTTTAGAACCCAATAGCTTGGCGCGCGACGATGAGAAGAGGCCAGACGGAATGACCATAATGCCATGGAAGTTGGGTAGGCCTTTGGTGTGGGATGCAACCTGTGTCGACACCCTCGTGCCATCCTATCTTCCTGGCACGGCGGGTTGTGCTGGGGCGGCAGCTGCAGGAGCAGAAAACCTCAAACGGCGCAAATATAACAACCTTATTGGGAGCTATATATTTGAGCCGTTTGGGGTTGAAACACTAGGGCCTTGGGGTCCGAGTGCTCATCAAGTATTTCAGGACTTCGCCAAGCGGTTGGTCGACTCTTCACTGGACCAGAGGGCTGGCCTATTTTTAGCCCAAAGAATCAGTATTGCCATCCAACGTGGCAATGCTGCCAGCTTGTCCGCGACGATAGGTCGTAGTGGAGCAAAATGAAAGGAGTGGACTGTATAACATGTATAATAATGAAATAAAGGGAAATACGAAAATACAACTGTGTCGGTTAGAACGGAAACAAGATTATGTATAAGGACGTTAATATAAACGCGTAAGCGCAGCCGTGCGTGAAGGCGTGCTACAGCTGACTGATGGGTAGGGATGCTTGGGTCCAAGATTGCTCGTTCAGCTGCATATTAAGAACCGATTCTAAGCTAATTTTGAATAAGTCGTCTATTTGTTAAATTTTGGAACGAAAATACAGAATTTTAAAGTGCATAATGTGGACTAATTTCAAGGGGACGGTCAGCAGAATTTTGAAATTTAGTGATTGAATTATTAAAATATTCAGAAATAGATTCATCAACAATTGGAGAACCTAAAAGGTAAAGGGAATTACTGTTAACTATTTTAGTATTTGGAGCCAAAATATTAAATTTTTGTTTTACGTCATTTAAATTTAAGGCGCAGTTATTTATAAAAAGTTCGCATTTGCTAAAATTAAGCTCCAAACCAATGGTTTCAAATTTATTTATGATTAAAAAAAGGTCCGAAAACACAGTATCCATATCACCTCCTAGGGTTCCGTCGTCCAAATACCAAACGTTGAATTTAGAATTTAAGTTTTTTGATTATCGGATTTATAGCCAAACGAATTGCAGGCCCAAGGGGATCACCCTGTTGACAACCTACTTCCGAGGACAGTTCATAAGAACGATATAACAATTTTGTTGGGTCAGCGTAACTGAGAAGAAGATAATTGTATATTTCCGGTATATGTTGTTTTATTTCCGTCAGCAGGGTATTCCCTATTTACCGAATTGAATGCATTTTTGACATCAATTTTGAGCAACACGTCAGACTGTCCGTAAGTTAGGAAAGAGCGTAGGGCATGGACGGCTGCCTCACACCCGCCTTTTACACCAAAGCCTAACTGTACAGGTTCAAATTCCGAATTTAATTTTGGTAAAATATTTCGAACAGCAATTTTGGAGGCCGGATTCGTAGTGTTGATCCAACAGCAATTGGTCTCACCCCTCCGTCCTTTTTGGTGAGGGCAATGAGGTTCGCGCCGAAAAGAATGGGAACAATTTCTGGATTGACATTACCGGAATACATAAAGTTGATTAATTTAGTGATCGAATTTACAAGTTGCTCGCCTGCATCACCCACAGAATGCGATGTTAAGTCTTTCAAATGTTGGGGTGAGATTTCATCCAAACCTGCAGCCGAACCTGGTATAAAAGATAAAATGGCATCCGTAACATCTTTGTTTTGAATTTGAAGGCATGCTTGCCCTGCTGTTGGTGGGTCGAGAAAATATGGGTAATTGCACTATCCGTTGATTAGTTCGGTCTGAAACCGAACTGACCATCCTCGAGAACGATATGTTTAGCTAGAATCTTATCAAGCAGACTATCCAATACCTTAGCACAGACAGTGGCAAGCGATATCGGCCTATAATTGGAGATATCGGAGGCGTCACCAGTCTTATTCTTTATTACTGGCACAACGATCGTATTGCTCAGTTCCACAGGTAAGTAACTATGACTTATATATATAATATTAGCTATATCAGAGGGATCGCTCACGCCCGCGACGTCAGCCGACCTATGTTTTAATTTATTTGTTAATTTCCAAAACTTATTAAATTGTTTACTTTTATGACAAGATGCCAGCATATTTATTCTAATTTTATCCTGATTGTCTTGACAGTATTTTAATTTAGTTTTAAAAAGATTGCGCGATTTACACATATTTTCGTAAATAAATCCAGAAGTAGGTTTGTTGTATAACAGCCACATTTGATAACACAGTCGGGCATCACGGTGAGCCTCGCGGACGTGTTTGTTCCACCCTACTAGATAATTTCGTTTATGACGCTTTTTAACAGAACCTGCATGAGTGAGTTCGGCTCCTTTTTTCAAAATACATATTAATTTATTATACAACCTGTCTATCACCAACCGATGCTCAGGTTTGTGACAAATATTATCAGCACATTTACAAAATTCAGGAGGAAAATCTATTTGTTTAAATTTGCTATTACAGTAATCATAATACTTATTTATCTGTTCTAAATCCCTCTCACCCCATATAACTTTGTTACAGGAAATGTAGGATCCAATCATTTTAGGTTTAATTAGATTAATGTTACACTCTATTAATAACGGAATATGGTCCGAAACATAAACGCCGTACAAAATAGACGCACTATTCACCAAATGTCTGGCGGCCTCAGTGACAACACAGTGATCTAGCCAGCGGAGGGAACCGTTGGCGGAGCTAGTAAAAGTATGCGAGTCCTGCGGCAAAAGTTCTGTATCAATGCAAGACCATGATTGATCAGTACAGGTTAATAGTAACTCACGTGAGAATCGTGTCCCTGGGTGCGCGTTAAAGTCTCCCAACACAAAAACCGACTCCACTTCACTGCTCTCAATCACTGAGATAATCTCACTTAGACAACTCGTAAACTCAGTACGATTTTCGGCACAGTCAGTACACACTAAATATTAGCAAAGCCCGCTCGCCCAGCCCTATTGTAATACACACGACACGATCACTAACACACTTTATAACCGATACCGACGCAAATAACGACTTCCTCCACAACAGCGCCACACCTCCGTACGGTCTACCAACTAGAACACCGGCAGAGATGTCCACGGATGATTTCCCCGAATACGCGAAGTCTCCATCAATGGTCGCTAGGAAGGGCACGTCGTGGGGCAGCAGCCAGGTCTCCTGTAACGCTATCACGTCGGCTCGTGCACATAATAGACGAACGCAATCAGCTGATCGAGTTATATTTTTACATTTGAATGTACATAGTTTAACGTTCGACATACAACCTATTATATACAGGGTGGAATTTTGTAATGCCACCTAGAGGGAAAGTACTCTTAATACTGCAGATAGAAAGTTTTACGCAAAGGAAGCATTACTTTATTTTTGAATAGAAAGCAAACTGTATTCAAAGATTTTCGAAAATTGTCTTCTCCCACACCCGGGAATCGAACCGGCTAAAATCTGAAAAAATTATACCCTGTACTTTTATTGCATCGATCGTTAGGGTCAATTATAAGGATGAAATCTCTCTAACAAACATGATAAATGAAATGAAAGGAAAACCAGGAAATCTTAAATTAATTTAATTATTTACAAAAAATGGTAAACTAACTAATTAGTTGCTCGAAATGGGCTCCATTCTCTTGGATACACAAATTTATTCTTTTAACGAATTCATTTCTACCTTTAATAAAGTGTTGTGGTGAATATTATAAATCGTATTCTGAACTTCAACTCTCAACTCGTTGTCATTCGCATAAGATTTCATGTAAATTTGATTTTTTACATATCCCCACAAAAAAAAATCTAATGGGGTGAGATCTGGCGATCTCGCAGGCCATCTGATTGTGCCGTTTGTACCAATCCAGATATTAAAATGGTTGTTAATGTAGGCAGTAGTGATTCTGCTGTTATGTGCTGGAGCACCATCTTGCTGTAGAATTATTTGGTTTCGCTCTTCCTCGGGGAAACCATTTAACTCGTTTCTTAAGAGATCCAGTATTTCAATATACTTGACAGTGTTTAAATGACCTTCGTACACGTGGACTAACACTACATTATTTCTCATAATTCCGCACCAAACGTTGAAAGAAAATCTTACTTGATTGTTAGTTTCATGAACACGAACAGGATTCACTCGAGACCAATAATGGTTATTGCGGCGATTGTACATGCCATTATTGCTGAAGTTGCTCATACAATGTTACTCAAAAAATTAGGGTTTCAGTCAATTTCTCCAAGCATGTTTTCACAAAAATGTAATCGTCTGTCACGATCCCCAATATGCAATTTTTGCACCAACCGAACTTCACGATAGCATTTATACTTATACTTTTTCAGCACTTTAAGTACGCGAGTGTGGGTTGTTCCTAATTCATCGGCAGCATCTCTACTTGAAGCCTTTGGAAATGATTCAAAGTATGTTAAAACATCTAGTTCAAAATCGAAATAGTTTTGCTGAATAGTTTGCCGTCTCTTCTTGAAACCACCCGTATTCTTTAAATTTTCTACCATTCTTTTCAATACGAACCGAGTTGGTGCCTGTCGGTCTTGATATCTCTCTCCATACCACCGCAGAGCTAGATTCACGTTTTTGTTATTTAAAAAATAAGCTTCCATTAAATCAAACTGTTCTTGATAAGCCATTTTCACCGTGAGACAAAATGTGAAATGAGTTGTAAAAACAATCAAATGTGAATAACAACTATGACAATCGAATTTTGAAATTTTAATCTAACATTCCATATTTAAATTACCTCATACACGCAGCTACGAGTATGTCGCAAAGGAGTCTGCATTACAAAAGATGGATGTTAGTTAAAGAGCTTTAACTTGACTCATTGAATTTGTAACTTCAGATTTCCTGGTTTTCGTTTCATTTAATTTATCATGTTTGTTAGAGAGATTTCATCCTTATAATTGACCCTAACGATCGATGCAATAAAAGTACAGGGTATAATTTTTTCAGATTTTAGCCGGTTCGATGCCCGGGTGTGGGAGAAGAGAATTTTCGAAAATCTTTGAATGCAGTTTGCTTTCTATTTAAAAATAAAGGAATGTTTCCTTTGAGTAAAATTTTCTATCTGCAGTATTAAGAGTACTTTCCCTCCAGGTGGCATTACAGAATTCCATCCTGTATATACAAAAGGCGAGCGACACCTTTGAGGTCTCCGTCACAGATTTTGTTTTTGTTATATATGTGGCCTCTTTGCTTTGACTTCTATTTATTATATTTTCTATATATGTTTATGCCTTGTCATCTCCGCGGTGTCACTGTCATATGAAATTATAAATACTTAGAAAATGAATATAATTATTTAATTCTATGATACATAATATTGGCGACGATGGAGGCAGAACTGGCGCGACTTACTCGCCTGCGCGCAACTATACGCGGCCAGCTTACAAAGTTCGAACATACACTGGAACAATTACAAAATCCTTCGGATTTTGAAATAGGTTCTCGTCTGACAAGTCTAACAAATTATGAACAAAAATTTGATAAATTGCAAAACGATATCGAATTGAAAACACATGACGTGGAAGCAGAAATTGAGCATCGGCATTCTACAGAAGAGCACATATTACAATTAAAGCTAAAGCTGCATGGCTTACGCCCTACACCACCGACCGCACCGTCGACTTATGTCACGGCTTCACTTAAAAGCACACCAGAAACTACACCAAGAATCAACTTTCAACCGTTACTTGTGAACTGGTATTCGGCAGCTTGGTTAAAATATTACAACACTATATAGATCCAAAACCGAGCATTTGGGCTCGTCAACATAAATTTATTTCACGACTCCAAGGCTCTGATGCGACAGTCATATCATACTCGTCAGAGTTGAAACATCTAGCTCAAGATTGCGAGTTCACGTGCAATAACTGTAAGAAGTCGATCTGTGATAATTTTCTTACCTTACAATTTATAAGAGGATTAAATGACACCGATATTCGAACCAAAATACTACAGGAAACAATGGTGACCGATTTTGCTGACTTAATTTATAAAGCAACCACCATTGAACTAGCAAAATCTGATAGCAGCTATATGTCACCAGCTCACTCTTCGAACCTTGGTCGACATGTGAAAACTGTTCAAGTTGACCCCAAACAGTGCAGTCTAAAGCAAGAGTATAAACCTTTAACGATTAAGGATTTACGAGGCAAATGCTTCCGTTGTGGAAGTAAGGAACATAGAGCTAGCAAATGTCGCAGCATCAAGGATACGTGCAGCAAGTGCAAACGAGTTGGTCATCTTGCTCGCGTTTGTTTACAATCAATACCTGGGAACAACCAACTGGAGCCTGAACACGTGCAGGTGCGAGACACGGACAACTCTTCAGATATAGTCGATGACTCCACCCCATGGGATATGAATTTAATACGATCCAACAACACAGACAAATTTATGATTAATGTACGCATCAATGATTCGAAATTGAAAATGGAAGTAGATACAAGAGCTGCTCTATCATCTATCTCTCACAAAGATTTTAAAACTTTGAACACTGGATGCAAGATTTACAAAACTAATATCACGATGAGAACATATACAGGAGAAGTCTTCGCACCTCTCGGAGTAGCCTACGTTACGTGTAAATACAATGACCAAACAATCGAGGGAAAATTATACATTATCAAACAAGATGTTGACCCTATCTTCGGTCGAGCATGGATACGAGCAATCAACTTGGATCTGGCAAATATAAACGCAGTTAATGCTAAAGAACATCCAGAACTTGATAAGCTACTTTCTGAATACTTCAAGGTATTTGATGGCTCCCTTGGGTGCATACCTGGTTACAAAGCTCATTTGACCCTAAAGGAAGAAGTTTCACCAATATTTGTCAAGCCTAGACGTATACCATACGCTCTTAAAAATAAAGTTGATGATGAAATAGTACGACTCTGCGAACAAGGAGTAATTACAAAAGTTGATAGTTCTGAGTGGGGAACACCAGTGGTCCCTATTCTCAAACCAAATGTATACGCTTATGCGCAGATTATAAAGTCACCTTAAATAAAGTGATAAGGGATGATCAATACCCAATTCCGATCATAGAGGACTTTCTGGTAGAGATGAACGGAGGTCAAATATTTTGCACACTTGATATCAGTCAAGCTTACTTAAACATGATGATGGACGAAGAGAGCGCTGTGATGCAAACATTAAGCACACACAAGGGTACGTTTAAAGTGAATAGACTTATGTTTGGCGTCAAGGTAGCTCCGAATTTATGGAAAAAATTTATGGATCGTTTGCTTCAAGGAATAGCTGGAGTGAAATGCTTTTTCGATGACATAATAATTCAGGGATATTCAGAAAAACAACTTCTTTCAAGACTACGCTTGGTATTACAAAAACTACAAGAAAAAAATTTGAGACTCAACAAGGATAAATGTCATTTTTTTCAAGAGAGAATCGAATACTTGGGTCATACCATTGATAAAAATGGACTGCACAAAAATAGAAACAAGGTGAACGCTATTCTGGCTACAAAACATCCCAGCAACATCAGTGAACTGCGGACATTTCTAGGAATGGCTAATTATTACAATAAGTTCATACCAAATTTAGCTTCAATATCCAGCCCTCTGAATAACCTACTCAAGAAGGACGTTAAATACGAATGGATACACAAATGTAATGAGAGTTTCAAGAAAATTAAACAGGAAATCCTCAGTGAGAGAGTTTTAATGCATTTTGACCCTGAGAAACCCTTGGTTCTGGCTACAGATGCTTCACCGTTTGGACTTGGAGCAGTTCTTTCGCATCGACTATCGAACGGATCTGATCGGCCTATTGCTTTTGCATCACGTTCATTGACGAGTAGTAAAAAAAAATACAGTCAGATAGACAAAGAAGCGACATCTTTATTCTGGGGATTAAAGAATTTTTTTTCACTTCTGCTACGGAAGAAAATTCATACTTATTACAGACCATAAATTACTTTTTTCTTTTTTTTCTTTTTTTTATTTACCATAAATTAAACTTGCACTTGTTGTTAACTCAACTATTACCGATCACAATGCTGCCCTACTAACCCTAAATTGTAAATTACCTAAACAAGACACTCGCAAAATTTCAAAACTGAACATAAATAAACTTGAAGATGATTTACGCGTCATCGATTTCGATCCAGTCTATAATTCCGCTGACCCGCACTTTTGCATGTTGTTTGTAAACTGCATTTGAAAGCTAAATCGAATCCAGAAAATGCAGTATTGCAATTTTTGTACAAAAGATATCGAAATTTCTGTAATGATCTCCTTAAAAAAATTAAAAGCAACTACGACAAAGTGGCATTGGAAAAGGCTGGAACAAATAGTAAAAAGATCTGGAAATGTATTAAAGACGCAACGTATACCACAACACAATATGAGTCATCTTCAAGTTTATTACAAGCACACTCGTCACCGGTGGAATCCGCTAACATAGCAAATAATTTCTTTGTAAATGTGGGTAAGTGTCTGGCAGAGAAAAATCTGGGTCAATCCCAAAACCTAACGAGCACTCCTTTTACATCTAACACTGCTTTAACATCCTTCGCGCTGCTAGATACTGACGAGACTGAGGTAGAAAGTATAATCATGACCTTGAAAGAAGACTGTGCAGTAGGCTGGGACAACATATCGAATAAAATTATTAAAAAATTCAAGGACATTTTGGTACCACCACTGACTTATATTTTCCGCATTTGTTTATCTTCAGGTAATTTTCCAGAGTGTCTCAAAAAAGCTGTAATTGTCCCTGTCTATAAATCAGGCAGCAAAGAGCAAGTGGCAAATTATAGACCTATTTCTTTACTTCCTTCTATGTCAAAAATACTGGAGAAAATAATAAACAAAAGGTTGTTGAAATATTTGGAAGATAAATCTATTCTGTCTGAACGGCAGTTTGGATTCAGGCCTAAAGTTTCAACTGCCGATGCGGTACATCATTTGACTGACTATCTGGCGCAAGAACTTGACAAGGGTAACCACACAGTAGGAATTTTCCTGGACCTTGCCAAAGCTTTTGACACAGTTTCCATTCCAATTCTGTTGCGCAAGCTTGAGACCATGGGTGTAAGAGGCACCCAGCTGAAAATATTCAAAAGTTATTTAGAAGATCGTTCCCAGTGCGTAAAGATTGGCGATGTTCTAAGCGAGGTTCAAAAAAACACATTTTTTGGTGTTCCCCAAGGAAGTGTTCTAGGGCCCACTTTGTTTTTGATCTACATAAATGACCTTTGCAATCTAAAGCTAGAGCATGGCACTATCATAGCTTACGCTGATGACACTGCTTTACTTTTTTCGGCTGACTCAGAAAACGAAGTCTACAATCTTGCGCAACACGGATTTAATATTGTAAATAAATGGCTTAAAAATAACTTACTAACTCTAAATGCAGAAAAGACAAAATACATTAAGTTTTCGATGCGCAAGCATATATCGAATATCCCCACAGCGTTGCATGCTCATTGTTGCCCAGAACCAGCAGATGACAGGTGTAAGTGTCCCAATATTAAAAAGACTGATAAAATAAAATACCTAGGTATTATAATAGATGAAACCCTTTCCTTTAAACCACATATGGAAGCTCTAAATAATAGAATTCGTAAGCTGATATTCGTATTCAAAAAGTTACGATTTATTACAGATCCAAAAATGCTGAGGCAAGTATATTTTGCTCTTTGTCAGTCAATTCTGACTTACTGTATTACCTCATGGGGTGGGGTGAGTAAAGGTCTGTTATTGCCCATTGAAAGAGCTCAAAGAGCTATTCTCAAGGTGGCTACTTGCCGCCCTTTCCTTTTCCCCACTAACCTCCTGTATAAATCTTGTGAAGTACTAACAGTTCGACAGTTATTTATTATGAGCACTGTACTAAAACAACACGCAGCACTTCCATACAGCACTGATTTTACTAAAAAAAGACGGAAAAATATAGTTTGCCCTCAAAAAAGTACAAAACATGCTTTCACAGCCAAGTTCTATATGTACCTCGGACCGCTACTCTATAACAGGCTAAATGAAAAAGGAAACATCTACTCCTTAAACCACAGTAACTGCAAGAAAATCCTTAAGGAAGCTCTTCAAACTATGTCCTATGAAGATACAGAGAAGTTATTACTTGTGCTAAAGTAAATATTGTTCATATTGTTATTTTGTATTTTTGTTTTATTTTAGTTAGCTAGGTTAAGATACTATATTTTTTTAATTTTTTTTTATATACCTTGTTACCAAATATATTATTAAGCTATGTGATTATTATGTCAACTAAAGTTACCTCCAATCGCCTGAAACACAGGACTTCCTAGTTCAGGCACAAACCATCGTGAACTTGACGTAGATTTAAGGAAAACTGTAAACGTTGTATCTTATATTTTTGAATAAATTTTATTTTATTATTTATTAATTAAAAAGGCAATACATTGCATCAACGCAGAGCCAGGTTCTCTACAGGACAAAAACTCTAAACTGCTGGGTATTAAGGAACGCCTACGGAGGACGCCGAGTTGCAGCACAAATAAAAGCCCTTTTGAGCTCATGTTTGGCAGGGAGATAAGAAACACCCTAAGTGTTCATTTCAGGGCGAGGACGAGGGATGCAACACGACCGCCGACTGATGAGATAACGGTACGCTCATTTACTGTTGGGCAGAGAGTGCAAATACGCAGCTACACGAACGATCAAATTAAATGGGAATTCGGAACCGTTTTAGGGATATTAGGCCGATTGCACTATCTAATAGAAACTGATTCTGGTCAGATTTGGAAAAGACATGTTGATCAGATGCTGGGTACCTTAATACCAAGAGAGGAACAGTAAAACGCTTTTCGGAACTTTACGAGTACAACTAGACGATTTGGGACGGAGGTGTTATATATGTGGCCTCTTTGCTTTGACTTCTATTTATTATATTTTCTATATAGGTTTATGCCTTGTCATCTCCACGGTGTCACTGTCATATGAAATTATAAAGACTTAGAAAATGAATATAATTATTTAATTCTATGATACATAATAGTTTTCGATGAGTTTGTTGCGATTACGAGGGGGCATCATGTTTGATTAGAGGTGCGGGAGAAGGCGAGGAGCTTGCAACACACTTATTTTTTGTGTACATAATCTTTTGTGTCAAGGATAAATTCGGTTCATCAGTTTTTATTATATGTAGTGTGCTGTAAGAAAATAAAGATAGGTTCTGCCAGTCTTGAGTACAATTGCTTATGTAACATTTCTGGATTAATTGTGACAAATGTGTAGCAACGGTTATTCGAGCTCCTCGAGGGATTCTTTTAACTATGGGTATACTATTATTCAAATGGCTAAGATATGTGTGGAATTAGTTGGATCGTTGGCTAAATGGCTACATAAGTAGGGGCACTCGGAATAATGGGATGGATGTCTAAAGGTGAACTGTTTTGGCTAATACATTTCCTGTGTGTTTGTAGTGTGTATGTTGAGGCCTTTCAAAGATTTGAATGACTTGTTGCACTGTGTACATGTATTGGTACGTTCGTACGTTCGACGTGCCATCACAAGATTGGGTCACGGACTGCATTCAAACAGTTAAAAACATTCACAAAAAAGAATAACTTAAAACAAATGTAAAAACATAATAAAGTAACACTAAAAACATAAAAAAAAGTCAAAGTCAAAATATGACGGCTGCTTGTTTTGGTAACAAAACGCATGCGTCGTTACGTAGGTGCGTCACAGGATGAGTGGAGGAGACCTGGCGACGCATATCGTCGCTAGGACAACTGATGGCGGCCTTAGCAACCGCGTATATGAAAAATATCTTGATAAATTTTTATAAGCAAGTCTTAGCCGTCAGGAAATTAAACTGGCATTAAAATAAATACTTTAAGTGACCTGAGCCTACTTATCACTTTTGTTACACTTCTTTAATGTGGGTGGAAGAAATTTTGAATTTTTGAATGTCGCTGTTATTTTCACTTTTGATCGTTTTATTTGTTTTAAGTTTTTTCAAGATATTAGTTTACAGAATCTAATTATATAAAGTTTTGACATGTATGTTAATATTAATGAGCACAGGAAACACATAATTGATGCACTATTTGATACTGAGTTGTTGTTGTGAGTCCAGATTCTCTTTCACTTTAGAACTTCGTTGGATATTATGTTTAGGCTTGGATAACACTTTTACCGGTATTACACAATGCACGCTTTGTTATTATCACTAGTCTGAATGGTTTCAATGTGTTTATTTATTTTTAAAGTAAAGATTTACGGAGCTTAATGTTACCGTGGCAGTGTCAACTGTCAGATTTAGAATAATTATATATCTAGTAATTCAAGAATTACTAGACAATAGAGTTGAGAATCAAACTCAAGAATCATTACTTAATAGAGTTTTTGGATAATCTCTCTTAAAGCTCAATTATTGGTCGGAGGCAAAGAATAAAAAATTCAAAGACTACTACTAGATAGAGAATATAATTCCAGAATAATTATTTGATAGAGTTGTGGATCAATTCTCTCAAATGACAGCCCCGAAAGCGCCCACCTTAAACCACTTCCTAGTGTTTGGTCCGGGGAGAAGAAGTGGCACAAAAACTCCCCAGTAACACGACTCTGTCTGTTTAGTTACAAGAACTTTAATCATCATTCAATAGTGTTTATTTATAACCATAGGTTACATCAGTGTGCACAATGTTAGAATGAACACACGTGGTGTTTAATAATACTATCAGCCGAGGATAATTATTATAATGTAAGACTCACCAGTCACACACACTCATACCACTTTATGTACTAAGTTAGTCTAATCAGGGCTTTAACCCAACTATATTTAACTTAATAACTAACACTCGCTATCTTGCGACAGCTCCTAACTTAACTATCTCTAGCTTATAACTCCCACGTGCTTATAATCTGGTCATACAAAAACCAACTATGTCTTCCCACGTCTTAATACTAACTGCCCTAGCCTCAAACTCGAACTCTCTTCGTTCATCGTTCCAAACTAACTCCCGCAACCCCTTGCATCCGTGATCCTTGTCATAAAAAACCCTGCAAGCGTCGGTTCGTTTCTCATACATCACCAATACTTAGAATCGGTTTTATTGCCAAGTTCCTTTTAACACCTCTCAATTGTTTTCAAGGGTTAGTTACTTCGTTTGAATTGCCTAGCCCTACTTAATGAAAACCTGAAGGCCAATTCTACTAATTAAAAAACGTTCAAATTCAAGTCGCAGTGCCGCAAAAGTTCCAAAATGCCACAAAAAGTATTCTACGGTATTCTACTAAACCAAATAAGCAAGTTGAAAACAAACGTGACGTTTACTAAGCGTTTACTGCAATGAGATTGCGACTAGACCGAAGAAAAATAATGTACTAGAACGGTATTCTGCTAAATTTTCGAATTGGCACTATAAAAAAAATGGTATTCCACTAAAAATATGAACGTCAAAACTGACGTAAGCTTGAGATTATTTGTTGACCGGACTGTAACTAATAATTTTAGCTTCATCATCATCATTCATTTATTCATAAACAATTTACATTGTGTTGAACATTACATATTAAAAAGAGAAATAACACATGCAGAAACAACTACATTAAGCAAATTAATACAATGTCAGCAAAATAATACAAAGACACAAATAAATACAATATCTGGTTCGTAGCAGGTACAGTGTCAGTTAAAAAGTCTAATTTATTATTATCAGGTAAAATGTCAATTACAATGTCAAATATAAAGCAAGTATAATGTCAAATTCAATGTCCAATTATTAGCAGGTACCTGTGTCAAATTTGATGTCAAAAAATTAAGAAATAATTTCGCTAAGGTTTTAGTAATTTATATAATTTAGAATCATTAAATCTGTTCACTGCTATTATTTTAAGTGACTACTTTTATTATTAATAAATTCCGATACCGAGTAAAAACATTTTTCCAACAAGAAGGCTTTTAATTTAGTTTTAAATGAGTGCGAGCTATAAATTAATAATTTTAAATCAGTTGATAACCTATTAAATAACTCTACTGCTTGGTATCTGGAACAATGCTTAGCTATGTTAAATTTCGGTGCCATCTTGTGTTTAAATTCTTTCCTTCTTGTGTTTTCTCTTATCTTACGCTCTTCTTGAGATTCATACTCGTGAATATTCTTAGCCAAGTGATTCAAGATTACCAATATATACAAACTAGGTACTGTTAAAAAGTCAAATTTTTTAAAGTGCTCTCTACATGAGTCTCTTTGTGAGATCCTGACTATAGTTCGTATGTCTCGTTTCTGCATAACAAACGCTTTCTCACAGTTATAACTGTAGCTGTTTCCCCAAAGCATTATGGTGTATCTTAGTCTAGATTCTACCAGCGCGAATATATAGCCTTGAGTTGCTTTATATCTAACATATCTTAGAGATATGTTAGATAGGAGGCTCCTGAGAGCATAACATGCTGATGATATTGAAGAGTCAATAGCAGCTAACTCCTGTTTCCAATTTAAATACACATCTATGGTAATGCCTAAAAATTTAACTTTGTCCACTAATTCTATCTTGTCTTCTTTGATTTTTACATCCAAACTGTCATTATGGCGAGTTGTAGTTTTAAATAAAATGATGTTCGTTTTACTTGTATTTAGCAAAAGGTTATTGGCTGTAAACCACTCGCAGAGGTTTTGTAGGCTTTTGTTAACATTTTTGGTCAATTCTTTTAAATCATTCGCACCAACTATTATATTTGTATCATCTGCAAATACAACAAGTTTTACATCTGGTTGAACATAATGCATAAAGTTAAGCAAGTCATTTGTAAAAATAATAAATGATATGGGTCCCAGAATAGAGCCTTGGGGCACACCACGTTTTATGTTTGTAATTTTAGAGGTGCATATGGCTTCATGATTACTAACATCGATGTTTTTTATTTCGACAAACATTTGTCTATTTTGTAAATAGGATCTTAAAAGATGTAAGGATTTGCCTCTGATGCCATAATATTAAAGTTTAGTCAATAATAATTCATAATCAATCGTATCAAAAGCAGAGCTAAGGTCGATGAATAGCCCTGCCACTTTCATTTTGTCATTTAATTTATTAATTATGTCATTTATTAGAGTATTTATTGCATCTGAGCAACCGACACCTTTCTGATACCCAAATTGTCTTAAATTAATAATTTTATTTGCATTTAAATGTACCATTAGTCTAGTTTTAATTATTTTCTCAAATACTTTTAATATGGTTGGCAAAAGAGTTATAGGTCGGTAATTTTTCGGATTAGACTTAATTCCTTTTTTAAATATAGGAACTACTTTAGCCAATTTTAATTGGTCTGCAAAGACACACTCTTCGAAGCATTTATTAAAAAAATCAGAAAGTGGGACTGCCAAAGAGTCTATATTCTCCTTCAAGATCGATATGGGTAAATCATCAAAACCACAAGATTTCTTATTGGCCATTTTGCTAATAATCTTTGCAATTTCAGATGGTATAGTTGTACAAAAGGTTAAATCACTTTCTACCCTTTTTGTACTCTCTATTAGAAACCTCATCGCCCTTTCTTTTTCCTTGCTAGCGAGAGACAATTTGAACACAAAACTGTCAACGAAGTGATTTGCGACCTGCTGGGGATCAGTTATCATTTTGTTGTTCACTTTTAGGATTAAGTTTCTACATTGCCTGTTTATTGTTTTTTTAGTACATTCATTAACAAGTTTCCACGTCCGTTTAATTATATTTGTAGCCGTATTTAAATTATTTATTATAGCATTTTTCTTGAGTTGCTGAATAACTCTTCTATAAACTCGAACATAGTTGGTTTTATACTTTTTTAGGCTTGCATTATTTATTGTACCTGAGCATAGTACTCTCTTCATTCTACTTGAAACTTTAACCCCTTTAGTAATCCATTGTAGTGAGGTATTTTTAAAAGGCTTTATTCTAATGGATTTATTTCGGTAACAATCTTGGAATGATTTTGTAAGACAGCTTAGAAAACTATTAATTCCCATATTCACCCAATTTTTATTACTTATGCTTTTCCTGAAAGCAATATCATTTTTATCATTAAATATTATTTTTTTTATTATTACATTTTGATTCGAGTTTTTAGATTTACTTTTTATTTTTTCAAGAGCTAAATTGCAGAAAAGTCCACCATGACCATCTGCCAAGCCATTGTGATCAACAGAAAAGTCATCTATTTCATCATCAGCGAGATTTGTAATTATGTTATCTAAACACGAATATGCGTTGTTCCGTATAAAAGTCGGAGTGTTTAAAAGGTATCGAAAATTATAACATGTCAATATGCTTAAAAATTCAGTGTGTTTCTTACTGTCAACAAGTACGTCAATATTAAGGTCACCACAAATAAGGCACTTCTTGTTAATAAAATGTTCCAATAACTTTTCTAAACTAGACATAAAACTTTCAAAGTTTTTATCATATGGACTTCTGTAGCAACAAAAAAGATATAACCCTGTTTCAAGATCTACAACCCCACATATTTCAAAACTATCAGATCTATACATTTTTTTTACAAAATCAATATTTTCACTTTCTGTATTTGAATTTGCTAAAATAAGACTCCCTCCCCTTTTTTTGTTTGTCCTTGTGTTGTATGACACTAAATTATAACTTCTGCTAGTTAGATATCTATAAAATATATATATATAGCTGCATAGTTATTATATAAGCGTATGTATAAAATACAAGACAGACGTTGTTAAAGAGATTGTATGCTGGATACATTCTAGTCTATTGTAACATTGGTTGCTAGGTAACTTTGTTGATTTTATAAACATGTATGTCACTCTGTAAAAGGTGAAAAATAAAAGTCAACCATCTATTTGCGAGTTTTACTAAACTAGCTCTGTTTACAAGATATTTCCAACAGGTTATGGGCCCAGCCTGTGCCTCGTTAATGCTAAATTTGTAGGGCAGTTATATATAGTAAATTCGACTAGGTATAAAGATGGAAAGTTCGACGAGTGCGATCAAAAGCTTACAGGCCGAAATAATTATGGCAGTTGGGCCTTCAGCATCGAAATGCTACTAATAGATGCGGGGCTCTGGGACTGTGTGACCGAAAATTTCGTTACTACCAAACCTGAAGACCAGAAACGCGACGAAAGGGCAAGGGCAAAGATTTGCCTGTCAATTGCAGAACAGTGCATTACCATTGTCAAGAATGCCAAAACTTCATGGCAAGCATGGAATGCGCACAAAAAGGCATATGCTGACTGTGGTCTAATTAGAAGATTAAGTCTGCTGCGGAAGCTATTTTCATTGAAACTGGATAATTTCCTAAATATGGATGCCTACGTCAATGAAGTGCAAGCTACGCATCAAGCCCTGGAGGCAATCCAAGCTGCACTGAATGATGAATTCATCGCGGCAACGTTATTCTCTTGGCTGGTTTGACGGATTCTTACGACCCTTTGGTGATGGCCATGGAACATTTTGGTAAGGAATTATCATCGGAGAACGTGATAGCGGCTCTTCTGTGTGAAAGTCACCGACAGCAAGTAAATGATGATAAGGATGATACGGTGTTAGCTAATGTTGCAGGTGGTAGTGGCAGCGGTGGCGCTCGTAAGAAAATAGTTTGCCATTTTTGTAAAAAGAAGGGTCACTTTAAATGGCAATGTAAACTCTTCAAAGCCAAACAAGGTAAAACTACAATTTAGCGGCTGAAGGCAGGATTAATGATGATGATTCTACTGATTTTGTTACTTTAATTGCCGCTAGTGGGGATAATTGCTGGGTGGTAGACAGTGGCGCAACATCACACATGACATCAAATAAGTCTGTTTTAACGCTTAAAGCAAGCAGTTCGAAAGCTGTTACTTGCGCGAATAATGACAAAATAGTATCGACCTCGCAAGGTATTGTGAAGTTTGATGTACGTCATAAGGGACGTCCATTAGGACTGACAATGAATAATGTGTTGTTGATTCCAGAACTAGTCACCAACTTGGTGTCTGTTAGCAAGTGCACTGATAATGGCAAGGTTGTAGTGTTTGACAAAAATCGTTGCAGAGTTTTCGATGGCAATGTATCTGTGGATGGGAACGTACTCTTTACAGCACCACGCAAGCAAAACGGACTCTATGTTTTAGATTCGAGGAGTAACAAGGCGATGGTTCTCTTAGCAGAAAGTCAGAAATACAGTCAATATAGGCTTTGAGTTGTGGCATAGGAGATTGGGCCACTTATCCCAATCTGAAATGTGCAAACTTAAGGACATCGTCAAGGGCCTTAGTTATAGCCTTGGGAACTGCAAGAACCCCTGCGTACCATGCAGTCAAGGCAAGCAATGCGTGAAGAAGTTTCCAAAAAGGAAATTCAATAGAGCTTCACAGATTTTGGAGCTGATCCATAGTGACGTTGCGGGTCCCATTGAGATGGAATCATGGGGAGACAAAAGATACATACTGCTATTCGTTGACGACTATAGCAGGAAAGTTTATGGCTATTTGCTGAAATGCAAATCAGAAGTTTTCGGGAAGTTTCGTGAGTTTCAGGCATTCGTTGAAAACCAAACGGGCCAAAAGATTAAAAAGTTGAGGAGCGACAATGGTGGTGAGTACACCAATAAGGAATTCCAGGATCACTTGAAAAATCGTGGAATTCAACATCAGACAACTGTAGTGCACACTCCACAGCAAAATGGAGTTGCGGAGAGAACCATCCGGACAATCGTCTAAAAGGTGAGATGCATGCTAGCAGAAAGCAATCTCAATAAGAGATATTGGCGTGAAACAATTTATAGCTATTTCGCAACAGGTCCCTGAACAGGTGTGGACCGGAAAGGCGGTGGACCTTTCACACTTAAAAGTATTTGGTTCAAAAGCACAGGTTCTTATTAAGGATGGAAGCCTCAAAAAGTTTGATCCCAAGACACGAGAACTTATATTTCTTGGCTATAGTGAGGATCAAAAGGGGTTTAAGTTTGCTGATGTTAAGAATAATCCAAGGCGGATTATTGTTGCTCGGGATGCCGTGTTTGATGAGAGGTTGCCAAATCAGTCTAAGGACAATATGGATTTTCTCGGACCTCCAAACAAATCGCCAACTAAGATGCCGGTGGTCGATGTTCCTGAAGAATTTTTCGTTTTTTATTATTATATTTATTATATACATTAGTTCCCACTACAGGAGGGACTACCGGGGCTATGGAAACTGAGGAGGAAGTTCCAAGCCAGAGCGTACAAGCTCCAGCAACCGGGTCCACCACACCCGAAATTGTTGTAGTCGAATCTGAGGAATTCCATGATTCAATGGATTCCATCTCGGATTCTGACAGAAGCGAAGAACGAGAAGCTGAACCAGCTGTAGAGGGGCGTCGATACCCTCAAAGGACCAGAGTTCCAAATAGACAGGAAGATTTTGAATATAATTTTCTCAGCGTGCACGATCCTGGGTCGGTACAGGATGCAATGGATCGCGGAGATAAGGACCTGTGGTTGGATGCGATGAAGCAAGAGTATGACTCGCTCATCGAGAACGGAACCTGGGAGCTGGTCGATCGCCCAAGAGGAGCGAACGTGGTCAAATGCAAGTGGCTATTTAAGCTGAAGATTGGCGCTGATGAGACAGTGCAGCGCCACAAAGCAAGACTGATGGCTAAAGGGTATTCCCAGAAGTGGGGGGAGGATTACTCCGAAACCTTTGCACCAGTGGTTAAACTGTCGTCGGTCCGACTACTGCTGGCGATATCTTCACAAAAGGACTTACTAGAGTTAAGCAGGACTACTTAAAAAAATGTATAGGCATACAGTGGGGGTGTTAAAGAGATTGTATGCTGGATACATTCTAGTCTATTGTAACATTGGTTGCTAGGTAACTTTGTTGATTTTATAAACATGTATGTCACTCTGTAAAAGGTGAAAAATAAAAGTCAACCATCTATTTGCGAGTTTTACTAAACTAGCTCTGTTTACAAGATATTTCCAACAGACGTTTTGTGTATTTTTTTGTTTGTGAAGTGTTTAGATATTCTGGTATAGTTGGATAATTATTTAAAAAGGAGTGGTTTTCGTTTGCGGCATGTTTGCGGTTACTTTATTTAAGCCTGGCGCAACGTGCAGACGTAAGTCGCTCGTGGCAAATTTAGCGTTTTACGCCAGTGGGTCCTATCAGAACTTGGTAGGGCAGCACTGATCCCATTCAGTTTCCAAGCCGAGCGTCTGTAGGGCGGTCAAACAAGTGACCCTGGCCCTGAACGGGTGTACTATGCCAAATCGAATGCCAAATAATCGAATATCAATTGATCGACCACTATAAATCGAACATCTAAATACTCGAACGTTCTTAAAATCGAACGGTTAATAAATCGAACATTCAATATATCGTACACTCAATACATCGAGTGTTCAAAATATCGAATGTTTGTTTGATCGAGCGTTCAACGAATCGCATATTCATTCTATCGAAATATCAATATACTGAATACTTTTTAATGATATTAGAATACAAGAAAAACACAAAATTTACTAATAAATCACATTTTGATCTTTAATTATTATCTTTTATAGGTACATTTTAATATTTTGTGTGAATTGCAATTGCACGGAGAAACTCTGATAAATCCATGTTGTTTTTATTAGATTTTATCAATACCTGTTTATAATTATTACTTCTTTTTTTTAGACTTATAATTATATTGAAAATTAATCATAGATAAATGAAATGTATCATTTTATTAACATACATAAACTTTCGATAAAAATAAGTCTATTTCTGAACGAACAATTAGGTAAGTCATATTTATTTCAGGCTACCCTCATACATTGTAATATTGTTTTCACCTCTTAAATTAAATAAAACTATGTTAATCTGCAGAAAGCATTGTGACTAAGTACAAGTGAATTTTGTGAAAAATGTCTGTAGGGTCTTATTATAAGCCAGAATTGTCCCAAAAACGCAAGTCGGTCTTAGTTTTGGATGGCTATGTAATGGCAATAAACAAGAATATTAATAACAAGTTCTACTGGCATTGTTCCTACAAATATAAATACCATTGTAATAGTACTGCAACAACAAAATTGCACGGAAGTGAGGAGCATTTGTTGGAAACCTATACAACACAGCATAATCACGCACCAGATCCTGGTAAGGTAGATGAACTACGTTTTAGGAATTCCCTAAAAAGTGATGCTACCAGCTCGCTTGATAGACCGAGTCAAATTATTCAGCGAAATGAGGCCAAAATTTCGAAATCAAGTTCATGTGCTCTTCCAAACAAAAAAGCAGCATCGCAAATTATACGTCGAGCAAGAAGAAATAAATGCCAAAGGAACCGATTACTTTGGATGATATAAACATCCCCGATAGATTGCAGAAAGTTGATGGTGAAAGATTTTTAGGGCGCCAGATTAAGTTTGAAGAAAACTATGTTATGTTATTTGCAACGAAATCAAATTTAATATTATTAAATAAATCACAACTTTGGGTGATGGATGGTACATTCGCAACATGTCCTATACTTTTCAGACAAATATACAGTATACATGGTTTGGTGGACACGGGTACAGATCGTTATTACGTACCTTTAGTATATGCGTTTCTAACGAATAAGACGCTAAATTGTTACTTGTATTTTTTTCAAGCACTAAAATAGAATATGATATCGAATTGAACCCACGAGTAATAATGACGGATTTCGAGATGGCAGTCATTAATGGTGTAAAACAAGAATTTCCTGATGCGCAACATAAATGCTGTCTATTCCACTTAGGTCAAAATGTATGGCGTCAAATTCAACAAAATGGTTTGCAAAATAAATATGGCCAGGATGCTGAGTTTGCTGTCAAGTTAAGACACATTATCGCACTTGCTTATTTACCCCAAGAAGAGATACCAGATGCTTTCGATAAATTGAGAGAAGAAGTGTTACCCGACGAGGCAAATGATATCACCAACTGGTTTAGAAAATATTATGTTTGGGGAAATATGAATTCTCGTGAGACGGGAAATAATAAATTACTTATAGCACGCTCATCGCCGATGTTTCCACCTTCACTGTGGTCTGTGTTTCAAAATAATACACTGGGTTTTCCTAGAACTCAAAACAACATTGAAGGATGGCACAGAAGATGGAACACGTTGCTTGATAAGCACAGACGGGGTCTTTATGCTACCATAGAATTTTTAGTTAAGGAGCAAGGCATAACAAATAGGACAATTGAAAAGGCAAACGCGGGATTGGGGAGACCTACTCCACAAAAAAGAGGCAAAAGGGATGATAATGCGATTGAAAAAATATTAAATAGTAAAAACAACATGGATTTATTAGAGTTTCTCCGTGCAATTGCAATTCACACAAAATATTAAAATGTACCTATAAAAGATAATAATTAAAGATCAAAATGTGATTTATTAGTAAATTTTGTGTTTTTCTTGTATTCTAATATCATTAAAAAGTATTCAGTATATTGATATTTCGATAGAATGAATATGCGATTCGTTGAACGCTCGATCAAACAAACTTTCGATATTTTGAACACTCGATGTATTGTACAAAGAAACTCCGTACTGTAGAAAGTTGAGTAGCAATTTATAATCTCCGTCGCCGCGAATCTCTTAGGGAACTATTTAAAAGGATTAATATTATGACGGTACCTTGCCAATTCATTTATGAAAATATTATGTATGTAAGGAAAAATCTACATATTTTTAACAAGATAAGCGATAGACATAATTTTAATACTAGAAATAAAGATAAAATAGATCAACCATTTTTCAGATTATCTAAAGTACATACATCTTTTATGGGGTACTGTGTTAAATGTTACAACAAAATACCTTGTGATATATTGAAATTAAATGAGAGAAAATTTAAAACACATATTAAAAGTACACTTTGTAAACAAGCATATTACAAGTTAGAGGATTATATCCAGGACAGGAATGCTTGGAAACATGCTGGTCCAGCTCCATAGGACAATCTAGAGTCTAGACAAAATCAAACTGGTTGCTATTTTTATGGTAAAATCTGTTATTTTTATGATATTCATTTTACATTCTGTGATAACCTATACTCACACACTGACTTATTTTTTTAGAAAAACATACTTGTATGATGTTTGTAAATATGTGAACACCACGTATCTATCTAATAATTAAGTTATTTTTCATTGCTTAGTTTTTAATTCGTTTTACCTATTATGGTATAGTAATTTTATTCTAGGTGCATCGTCTTCACATATAATCATATAATTAATGTAATCAAACAAAATATTGTAAAACATTTTTAAAAGAGTACCGGTGGAGTTTCTTGCCCATTCTTCTCCATACGAAACTACCTTTTGGAAGGGGCAACTAGAATCAATTCTATTTTTTTTGTAAATTTTGACGTTCAAAAGTGCCTCTTATGTGCCTATTTGAAATAAATGGTTTGACTTTGACTTTGACTTTGACTTTGATTGAGTGTACGATATATTGAATGTTCGATTTATTAACCATTCGATTTTAAGAACGTTCGAGTATTTAGATGTTCGATTTATAGTGGTCGATCAATTGATATTCGATTATTTGACATTCGATTTGGCATAGTACACCCCCCTGAACCACCCACATGTATTTAGAAAGCATGTGACTTTCCCTTTGACAAGGGGCGCCCGAGAAAGGGCTAGGAGTGGGTAGGTAAGTCTAAAGACTAGCGCGTATATTATAGCTACATACGACGGAATACAATCAAGTTAGTTATCCGTCGACATCGCTTGTAACAACTTAACAAAACATCAATATATTTCTTTACTATACCTATGTCATTTTAATGTTAAATAAATTCTCTAAATGATGCTTGAAACCGCCTTAAAATCCGTTGCGTAGTTTAAATGAACAACGCGGTCTGTAATGTAATGATGATGCACGGCAATATTGACAATACGATATTATACCTATTATCTGCATTTTAGATTCTATGCCAAATTTGGATCCCCGGGGGTGGTTGGCTGCATTGATGGTACTCATGTCTGCATCATAAAACCATCAGAACACGAAGAGGCCTATTACTGCCGGAAAGGAACGTGAGAAAGAGAACGTGAAGATAATAAGTGTTAAGATTGATGTAGCTACTTAGTACCTACTATCCAGCGGCTACAAAATGGCGGGGTTTTTTTTTTTTTTTGGGTGGGAAATCATCAAATAACTTCTCCCGCTCTGGGCGGAGCGGGAGGGCGTGTCAGACTTTTACTGACTAAAACCCACCCGTGTTCCTTCCGTTGCCTGTGTGCCAGGGCCACGATATCCCTTTCGGACAAACTCGCAACCCTGGCAGGCATTGGTCCTAATGGACCCCGTCAGTTTGTGCTGACATCTCTTTGAGGCGCGCGTGGAACACAACGCGCCGTCGACCCGGGCCTGGTCCTTATCGGATGGCGAGCTACCCATCGCTCACCGTCCGCAGGCCTGCGCCTACGGTAACCGGAAATCGGCTTGCGACTCCCGACGCCCGGGGCGTCTCCTGCGGCGACTAAGGGCGCGAGGGCGCGAACCTTGTCTCACCCTCACGCGTTCCGCCTCCTCCTTCGCTAGCATAACTGCTTCGCAGAAGGAGGTGACGGCCTCCCATGCACTCTCGCTCCGAACCATGACCTGAACCAGGGCCGGACGCGAGAGATCGCCGCCGCCGATCGCCTCCGTGAGGACACGGCGGTGCTCCGCCCAAGCTGGGCAGACCTCCACCGTATCCTCCGGGCGATCCACACAGTGGTGACACCCGGGCGTTTCCTCCCGCTTAATCCTAAACAGGAACCTCCCGAAACATCCATGTCCGGTGAGGACCTGCGTCAGGCGGAAGGTGAGGACGCCGTGGCGCCTCTCCAGCCACTTCTCAAAGAGGGGACTTATCGCCACAATTGTGGCGTGCCCAACAATGGCGGGGTGCGACGCTATTCTATTCTGTCAGGGTGGGCCTATTACCTGGTCAAGTCAAAAATATTTAATTAGATAACAAATTAGCAAAATAAATATTGTAGGAAGTAGGCATGACACACACGCGCCCGCTTCGCGCTGCACTATTGGCCTGCCCCCCGCACCCCTTTCCGCGCCCGTCAGTCCGGCTGAAATCACGATCACAAACTGCACAATTTTTGCACTGTTCTAAACACACAACTAAGTATTTTCAGCGTTTTGTATTGTGTGGACGATTATATTGTTTTTTTTGTACCGCAAAACTTTATTTCATTTGATTCAACCTACAATAATAATTTTCAGATATGTGATGCAGAGATGAATAGGTATACTTTGCGTCGATCCATCTAGCCCCGGGAGTTCACACGACTCGACCATTTGGAGGGATCACCTAGATTTAAGTTAGTTGGTAAAGAAATGGATAAATGACAACCATTGTGTACATACAAATAACTCGTTTCTGCTTACCCCATGGGAAAATGGCGTGAGTTTATGTATGTTTTCTTTGGTTACCAAATATATTGAGGTCGGCGTTCAGTTTTGGATTCAGGTACCAGTAGTTAGATTCATATGTTACCTATCCATGGACCGACTGCGCGTGCCCTGCGTAGCTTAACTACGATCGATGGACCTGTGCGGCTGTCACTTAGCCTCGAGCCCCTCATAGGTATTGTTTAATAAATAAGATTGAGGTTTTTTTTGTTATATGCATATTTTTTATTAATTAACAAAATAAAAGTAAAAAAAAAAGAGCCGGTGGCGCATCGCTTGCGTGGAGCATGGCGCGGCAGCGTCAACAAAGCCCTGAAAGGAAACACAATTTAGTTTTTTATTTTGTACATATCATTTATTAAATAAGATTGTTTTATTTTAAACTCAGCGTTTTATTTACAAAACAACAAATGGTAGGGGAAGCCCAGAGGATTTTTCTGCAAGCAAATTCAGAACGACATAACTATTCGTTCTGAATATGCTTGCTGGAAAATCGTAACGTACTATATATGTTACGGCTAACACCCGAAGTGCGGCTACACCTAGTGTTAGAGCGAGGTGTTCGCTGCAGTCATCTACTGTTATTGAATCATTTGGGTTAGGTTAGGTTAGAACAGTAACCATTAACAAGCGAAGGCGAGCGAGCGAAGCGAGCGTGCCGCGGCAGCGGCCGCCGAGCGCCAGATCCCCTCTATTGTTGGTCGAAAACAATCGGCTCGTACTAGGTTTAACCAAGAGTAAGTGGCTACACCTAGTTCTAACCGGCTAAAACTAGGTGTAGCCGCACTTCGGGTATTAGCCGTAACATATATATATATATATATCCAATTCTCGACTTCCACGCGAACGAAGTCGCGGGCAGAAGCTAGTTAGTAATACGTTCACAAATTACATTTACATCATACTTTGGCCATTATTGGATACTACTCGGCAGTTCTGATGCTGCTGTTGCTTGAATTCTAAAAACAATCAATTTCTTCAAATTAAATCCTATTGCGAGTATGATTGTCTGATTTATTATTATTCGCCTAAACACTTACACTTGCGTTACGTCGTCGCAGCCGAAGGCTTTCCTCATAGAGGCCGGCAAAACGGTTTGCAGCCCCTGCTATTTCCTCCATAGCAAAGACATACCTTAAAAACAAACACATAATTATAGTACTTACTATTTTAGTTTTGTGATGTTAAACCTCACCGTCACGCCTACTGCGAGGCAGATAAATATAGATCTATATGTCCCGCAGTAGGCGTGACAGTAGGCAGGTCGGCATCCTGCTGCATAGTGGTAATTCCATCATATCCACCACTACCATCAGTTGCCTTCTCGAAGGACTAGTCAAATATATCATACATTCAATGATTGCCTGTACTCCTAAGAGTTGTTATGTTCAATATGTGAAGACCACCAAAAAAATGACATATAACTTATCAACAGTTTTCACTAGAGCATCCAGTGGGTTCTGGCTGAATTATCATCATCATTTCAGCCGAAAGACGTCCACTGCTGGACATAGGCCTTCTCCAAACCGTACCTAACATCACAAGTTTAATAACTGAATTTACCCGCACATCGGGAAATTATTCACCAAATGGCAACTCTGATTTTGACACAATTGACATTCATTCTGACATACAGTATTGAAAAACATTGCGATGGCTAGGTACAATAGTCCAGAAAATCAACGTAGTTTTATAAATAAAATGGAATAAATCTTTATAGAATACTTTCTGACAAAATTAAATTATATAAAATTGAATTATAGTTTGGCATTCGTAAAAATTAATAATGACGTCTCTTTTTGACATCTTAATCATTCGCATAGCGCATGCGCGCCGCGATTACCAATACGTTCCATGTTAGCTTTGTAGCTGATTATTTATTTTAATGATTTTGTATTCTCAAAGATATAAAATAACAAACGGGAAATGAAAATACTATGAGTATGAACTTAATCAAGCAAACTAATAAATACATTAAAAAAATCAGAAAATAAGGTTGCTAAAAATTAAAGTATCACTAATTATCACAATATCGTCTGCGTACATTGAATCAACATGAAAATATGTTTAATTTCGTAAACGAGAACAAAGTTGACCGCTATGAGACTTGACTGCAATGATATTGCGACGGGAATGTGAACAAACCTAATTTTAAGGTTAACAGAATACCATTTTTTGGTCTATTCACAATGTCATGGGCATTCCGGTCTCATGTTTTTCATATTGCACGATAATTAGTAGAATTGACCTACTGATGTTGGGACTAGCACTGAGTGCTCCGCTTAGAAATCGGATACCCAACACTTGTATTTTTACAATTTCTTGAAAGGGCCAGTTTACGTCCCATAAAATATAAATGGAATGGGTTTCTAAAAGGAGATTTCGTTATTAATTACGGTAACATTCTGTCGGGCTGTCAGCCATAAAATAGAGATATTAATGTGTTTGTAAGTGGCCCACTAATATGTGTATTTAGAAATAAGAACTTACATTTAAGATATTTTGTTATTAATTACGGAGTAAATGACAGACAGTCACATAGAGTATGTTCCTCGACTGTGACCTTTAGTGATTGCTTAGCAAAAACTACCACACCATCATTTTGATTGTGGTTTATTGTGTTGTATTAATTTCGTAAACGAGAACAAAGTTGACCGCTATGAGACTAGACTGCAATGATATTGCGACCGGAATGTGAAAAATGTCTATTCACAATGTCATCGCATTCCGGTCTCATGTTTTTCATATTGCACGATAATTAGTAGAATTGACCTTCTGGTATTACTGGGAGATTATCGTAGCGATTTGATAGCCAGCACTCGGTAAGTACCATTATATCACAATCAAAGTTAAGTCTATAAAGGAAAGTGTTAAAGCTATCTATGTTTTTATAAATACTTCGAATGTTTTGGGTGAGTACGGTTAGTGAATTTTGATAGTCGGAAAGATATTGTCTGCAGTCCTCAACGTCACATGACTTTGACACAGTTAAAAATGTGTTATCTATATCCGTAATTAAGTTATCATCCATATTAAACTAACAATAAAATAAAATAAAAATAAGTCTAAAATATAAACAAATATGTGGCGCTCTTAGGCGCCTTCATAATCTATCGAATTAATATACCTATATAATATTTTGTATTCGGCTACCTACAGTGAATGAAATGAAATTGTTTATTTTGTAAATAGGAATGTGTAGTGAATCGTGAACTAGTTCGCCAGACGATCACGTAATAATATACTTATCTATGTCCCACTTTTAATTAGTGACCACTTAAGTATATGATGTTAGCATTTATATGCTACAAACGTGTCTGTAGTCTCGTGGGATGTCCCTCATCGAGCTGCTGGATGTCTATTTTAGCTACAACCAGCCATGTCAGATTCGGCTATTACACTGCATAAAATTTAATAATAACTATGATAAATTGGGTAGGATTCGACATCATAAGTTATATTTGGATCTCCATTAAGCTGGCTTTTGTTAGTAAGTCTGTGTCAAGAAATGGCCACATTATTGCTATCGACGTTTTCCATCCATATTTTCATCCATAATTCATAATTTATACATTTAATTTCAGATAATTTTACGACCATTTACTGTCAGATCTCTGTAACTTGTAAGTTTACATCCATGTACTGTCAGATCTCTGTTACTTGTAAGTTTACGTCCATGTACTGTCAGATGTCTGTAACTTGAAAGCAATAATTTCTTAGAATTATCAGATACAACTCGTCTTTATTAAAGTTCTGAATGTCGCAGTTGCAGTTCGCAGGGCGCAGCTAAACCTTCGAAAGAACTTCAGGGAAGAGTCGTCTAACTGTAACTCAATTAGCACTAAGAATCGTGTTTCAAAGCTCGGTGCGGGCTGCTGCGGGGCGTGGGGGAGGGGCTGGGGGCAGGGGGGAGGGGTGCGACTGGCGGGCAATTATTGCCTGTCACTAATTACAGCCGGCAACCGGCAGCGAGCACTCCGTAAATAATGCCCTTATGTAAGATGATACTTGTTCCGCGGTAGATGACCTTATCATGTCAGTAATCTCTCGGATTTTTCCGGTGTTTAGTCAACAATGCTTACTTTTACGGTCGAAATTTATTACGTATTTCGCGTGTAGTAAGGTCGTAGCCAGGCGTAGCTGATCGGGGATCCGCTACAAGAGCGTAGCTGCTACGTGTACTACAAACGTAGTAACTACGTACTTTTGCACGTTAATTTTCACTTTATTGAAGTGTGCCTCGATTGGCGCAGGCACTAAATATTTATTAGCTACGTGAAGTGATAAATCTCCGCAAACGTTGTGGGTGTTAGATGATAATCCCTGTCAAGTGCGAGCGACACTTCTCCCGATCGGACACGTCCGGACACGTCGGACAGTGACGTCACCGGGCCGTCTCCAGAGTATTACCTTTTACATTAAATGTTTGTTTATATCGTTATTGAGGACACAGTATTGTTTGTTTAGATGTTTGTGACAGCCTCACCATCAGCACATACAGCACCCGCCGATACCATTCCGTGTGAGATGATAGCGATCCGTTGCCGAGCTTATAGGTGTGCGGCGACCTCGACAGTAGCCGACTCCAACGCCTGCAGTCACACAGGTGCTACTCATTATACGAAATCAGTCAGATTCAAGATTGAATGTGCAGTAGGTACACGAACATTGTATAATAATGTGCAGTAGGTACACGAACATTGTATAATAATGTGCAGTAGGTACACGAACATTGTATAATAATGTGCAGTAGGTACACGAACATTGTATAATAATGTGCAGTAGGTACACGAACATTGTATAATAATGTGCAGTAGGTACACGAACATTGTATAATAATGTGCAGTAGGTACACGAACATTGTATAATAATGTGCAGTAGGTACACGAACATTGTATAATAATGTGCAGTAGGTACACGAACATTGTATAATAATGTGCAGTAGGTACACGAACATTGTATAATAATGTGCAGTAGGTACACGAACATTGTATAATAATGTGCAGTAGGTACACGAACATTGTATAATAATGTGCAGTAGGTACACGAACATTGTATAATAATGTGCAGTAGGTACACGAACATTGTATAATAATGTGCAGTAGGTACACGAACATTGTATAATAATGTGCAGTAGGTACACGAACATTGTATAATAATGTGCAGTAGGTACACGAACATTGTATAATAATGTGCAGTAGGTACACGAACATTGTATAATAATGTGCAGTAGGTACACGAACATTGTATAATAATGTGCAGTAGGTACACGAACATTGTATAATAATGTGCAGTAGGTACACGAACATTGTATAATAATGTGCAGTAGGTACACGAACATTGTATAATAATGTGCAGTAGGTACACGAACATTGTATAATAATGTGCAGTAGGTACACGAACATTGTATAATAATGTGCAGTAGGTACACGAACATTGTATAATAATGTGCAGTAGGTACACGAACATTGTATAATAATGTGCAGTAGGTACACGAACATTGTATAATAATGTGCAGTAGGTACACGAACATTGTATAATAAAACATGAACAAATGAACATTATTTATTGTATTGTATATTGCATTGTATAGTTGTTATATATATAAATAACAAATCATAACAGTCCTAAAGAAAAACAATGTGCTGTAATAAGAGTAGTGACGCACGACACGACCGTGGCTGTACCGGTACCGGTACCGGTACCGGTACCGCGTGCTCGGTACCACAGCACGTTGCAGTTCTCATCCGTTTCCCAGTACATCCAGTACATCGCTCGCATCACGTCTATATGAAGCGTAGAGAACGAATCATGTGAACAGAGAATATTTTGGCGCAAAACGCCGCGTCCCGCGTATGCAGTTTGAACAGAAAAGATGGCGAACGAAATAAAGAATTATATTGCATAATCCTGGGGCAGATAATAGACAGATTCGAGATATTTGAGCTACATAAGTTTAAGATGTTTGTGATCATCAGATGCGCAGCGACGAGCGGACACACTCGGCGGCCACGAGCTCGGCACGCGCTGCACAGACATATGTTATGTGCTGGACACTTGCACCTATCTTCTTAACATAACTCCTCATTTTCTAGCAATCTGCAGTATTTATATTTTTCAAGGTTTCTCGATCAAATAGTGGTTATTCAATCCAGTCGTAAATCATCTCTTGATAACTGTACCTGCACATCAAACATATAAGTATATTATTATGTGCGCACATGGGTGCACAGTAACACGCTGCTGGTGACTCCGACTCGTGTTCTCGCTGACACTCGTACCACACGTGACACCGGGCGCTGCCGGACCATCTCGGCAGCTTGTGAGTAACACAAAATTCTCAGGCTAAATGTATTGTAACAGAGAAATTCTATTATGCTGCAACGTAATAATATGGCCACGTCTACGAAAGCATGACTACGAGCGCGTAGATGCTGGCTACGCCGTAGTTGCTACGAGTCGTAGTGCATGCATAGCTACGAGCGTGTAGACGCTGGCTACGCCGTAGTTGCTACGAGTCGTAGTGCATGCATGGCTACGAGCGCGTAGACGCTGGCTACGCCGTAGCTGCTACGAGTCGTAGTGACATACAAATTATATTTATGTCATGCTGTCCTGACTCGAGCGTCGTATTATTATTATTTTTGGTACAAAGGAATCTTTATTTTGAAAATATTTACATCATTTAAAAACTAAAAGAATTAAAATACAAGTATATAAAAAACCGGCCAAGTGCGAGTCTGACTCGCGCACGAAGGGTTCCGTGCCATTATCTATAAAAACGGCAAAAAAATCACGTTTGTTGTATGGGAGCCCCCCTTAAATATTTATTTTATTTTAATTCAATTATTGATTTTTAAAGTGAATATATAACTAAATATTCTGTGAATATTTCAAGTGTCTGTCTGTTACCGTTATCAATATCGAGCAAAAACGAGCAAAAAAATCACGTTTGTTGTATGGGAGCCCCGTTAAATATTTATGTTATTCTGGTTTTTAGTATTTGGTGCTATAGCAGCAACAGAAATACATCATCTGTGAAAATTTCAACTCTCTAGCTATCACGGATCATGAGATACAGCGTGGTGACAGACGGACAGACAGACAGACAGACAGACATACGGCGGAGCCTTAGTAATAGGCTTCCCGTTTTACCTTTTGGGTACGGACCTCTAAAAAGCAGGGTAAATAATTATAAGGCATCAAAAATTCAGTTTTAATATTTAATATTCTAAAAAGACTCGTGAAATCATATCAATTCTTACTTTAAGTAAGTCCCCATTACCATTATATTTTTTTCCAAAACTGGCAACATAAAAATATCTCCCCGAATACTTGAATCAAAATAATAATCTTTTAAATTTAAATATTTTCTGCAGTTTTGCCAAGTAACGAAAACTGTGGTGGGATTTCAAATATTATCAGTTATATTTTTAATATTTAATATCTGTTTGTCTGTGCCAGACCAAACATTATCCATATGCTTAATTTAGAAAGCATACAGTTATTACATACTAATTGAAATAAAATGATCTCATCGTCGACATAAAAGTTACACTATAACACAGGTACAGTTTAGTATTATTTGCGCCACTATACTTATAACCCCTAATTCATAGCTATCCATTTTCCTGTTTGCAATAAGGCAGTTAATTAGGGTTCTATGTCTAGCTGTCAGACCATAAAATAGAGATTTAATGTGTTTGTAAGTGGCCCGCTGACATGTGTATTTTGAAATAAGAACTTACATTTAAGATATTTTGTTAATAATCAGGAGTAAATGACAGACAGTCACATCTGCTCCGCTCACCCGCTGTAATGTTCAAGATGTTTGCCGGGTACTATATTCCATGAAATAGCCTCATAGAACCTCCTCAAGCAAGGTCTAAAGAAAACTTTATTGTGTTATGAGCATTATAGCATCTTGTGTGATCATTATGAAACAGATACTTTAACTTTTCATTTTATTTATCTTCACTTGTATTGGAATTATGCAAGACCCACTTCTCTGAGTTAAATTGAGCTGAAATTTGGCTTACCTATGTATGTAAAATCGGTGACAATAGAATATTTTAGTGCCATTGAACTGATCTGATGATGGAGCCGGATGGAGGCCACAGAGACTCAGTAATAAAACGATGCAACCCTATCGAGTTGGGGCTTGTTTGATTCGTCTTGACAAGGACTCTGGTCCTAGATGATATCCAGAATAATAAAAGCCTGTTTATATTTATATATGTACATATATATTTTTTTTTTAATAATACACTTGTTTCTTCTAGGTGTATTCCAGTCAAAATATTCTCCACAAAGGGAACCCAACTATGCTTCTCTAATATCAGGAGATAGTTCATTTTCTCAACAAAGCAAAAAAACCGAGATTGTCCAACGCACACAGGTGCGACAGGTTGGACAATCTTTTGAACAAATAGAACTTGTCCAAGGTGATTTTAAAATTGTAATCTATACAAAAATCTATTGCTGTGCTTTAGTCTCGCAAAAACTCGAAAATGGCTCGATCATGATGAAGCTGGCAAGTTGTTATATGCGCGCCGGAGAAAGAATTGGGGAAATAAGCAAAGTACACTAACCTAGCTGTGGCTATAAGAGTTAACCATTGAGCCCCACGCGACGCACCGGTGCGTTAAGCGTTAAAGAGGGTAATTATTTTGATGTCTTTGGCCGATTTTTTTTTACAGCCGCCCGTTTTTTTTTTTAAACAAGTCTTTAAAGATAAAATGTTTGCATCACTAACTACAAACATTATTTATATTTTAGGGATGGCAGCCCTGTGGCAAACGACGTGATAATGACAATGTCAGTCAGCAGCGCGCAGCGGGCCGAGCACGGGCGTGCCAAGACATTTGTGACAAGACATGCCCTGGCGGAAACTGACTCTGTTAAGTTCCTTGGTATACATTTAGATAAATTTTGTTCATGGAAAAATCATTTAACTGAAATTTGTGTTAAAATAAATAATTTTATATACCCTTTGAGGCGTATTAGCTGCGAGGTATCTAGAAATGCCGCAATAACGGCTTTCCATGGCTATATAACCTCCACTCTAAGGTATTATCCTGTGGGGTCGTTGTGTGGAGATTGATCAAACATTCGTAATGCAAAAAAAGTGTCTAAGAGCTATATTTGGGTTGAAGCAAATATAGTCATGTCGTCCATTCTTTAGGAAATAGAAAATACTAACTCTGCCATGTATTTATATATTAGAATCCTGTATATTTGTTTTCAAACATGAGAGACTCTTTCAGCAAGCGACAAGCTGCTATGCCCCACAATCTATGTATACTAATAAGTTATTTCAACCGAGGACGAATCTCACTTGTACAGGTAACAACAGCTATATTATGTGCATAAAATTGTATAACAAAATACCAAACTCCATAAAAACGCTACCATTTTCTAGATTTAAAAATGATTTGACGACGTTTTTAATTGAAAAATGCTTTTATAGTTTACATGAGTTTTTAGATTATAAATTGTAGGTTTTGTAAATTGCACGGTCATTTTAAATTATGATGTTATGATTATTGTGGCAAATCTCTCCTATTATTGACATTTATGATTATTATTTTTTCATTGATAAATTGACATTTATTTAATTCAATACTACAATTTGAAGGGGATTATTTCTGTTTAATGACATTTATGATCAATTAATTTAAATAAAATATGTAGCTTTATTTTGTATTTGCACGCCGAAATTAAAGGCAGAATAAGAGAACATTTTTGTACATTTTTACCAACCTTCTGTACCTTATTTAGGCAAATAAATGATTTTGATTTGATTTGATTTGAACTAATGTCATGTCAATTAGTACTAGCATTTTATGACAAAACAGTTTTATCGCTCAAACTGTGATAAAATGTGTGACTCAAGTCATGCCACTGTACGCCGTGCTCGCTCCGCAGAACTCGGCTTAACATTTACAGCTTTCACTTTTTTGCGACATGTTTTGTTATTGCATTGTCATGATAATCAATGTTTTTTGTCTTAATTTCATGGAGCTGCAGCTAAAATTATAATAAAATCTCAAAGTATTTAATAGAAACGGAAACTTTAGCCACATCTAAAATAATTATATTGCATAGAAATGAATAAATAAAGACTATGTGCGTTTAGTTTGTATTGAAACACTTTTCACATTTTCACAAAAACGGGCGCCTGAAAAAATCAGATTTAACTATAATCGAGTAGCATAATAAATAAGCTTTCTAATAAGGTACATTAGCGTTTAAAAATCGTCGGAATATTATACCACTTTTGACCTCTCCTTTAGAAAAATTCAATGCCAGCTAGAAAAAGTAAACTAAAAAGTTTAAACCGCAGAGGTTGCACTACGCATACCTACATAGATACTTAGATGATACGTATGGGCCAACACACGGTCTTCCTACAAGTGTGACTGTGAGTGTTGGGGCGTGTAGCATCGCCTCGGATGAGTCCGAAAAGGTTTATAATTGTGAAAATATAATAATAATAATATATAATCACCAAATAATTGTGATTTAAATAAATAAAGTGATTGAAAACTGGTCATAGAATGACACGCTGTCATCATGGTTTATATTTCGTTTAGCACGCAATGTACTCAATGTTATCACGCAGCGGTGAGACAAGCAACACAAGCGGTGAGACAAGCAACACAAGCGGTGAGACAAGCAACACAAGCGGTGAGACAAGCAACACAAGCGGTGAGACAAGCAACACAAGCGGTGAGACAAGCAACACAAGCGGTGAGACAAGCAACACAAGCACCGCACTACTAAGTACTAAGTCATTGTAAAACTGTGACCTAAAGTTTATAACTCCATTAACGCTAAGTTCAATAAAATGTAATTATTCTATTATTCTTACCTATAGGAGCTGATCACAATAGGATGGTGACTGACTCTACGGAAGAGCTGGCATTTGAACCCGGCTCATAGGTAACCAAACCAACCTTTTTAAACAAACGTACTCGCGCGCGTTCCTCTGTAATAATTGCTGAATAATGAAATAATAGAATGTCGCCAACAACACATAAACTTTTAATTAATATCGCGCGCTCTCGTAAATCCTTCCCTCTGTCACTTTATTTTATTAATGTTCTCACTGGAAGCTGCGCCGAGCTGTGTGGAGCGGTCGCGGGCAGGGGGGAGGGGGGGGACTAACTGGTAGTTGTCATCGACACTATTGTACCGCACCAAATAAAACGAGAAACTTTAATTAACGTTCAATGAGCCGATACACTGGCGGCTTATCCAGCCGGTCATAAAGTACGCGTGTGACCAGCGCTCCTGACTCCCGGCGTGCTGCGGGCGCGGCGGCGCGGCAGCTCAGCCTGCGCTGGTCATATTTCTGCTGACCGTGGCAGCGGATTTAAGCTTGGGAGCTCCGCGTAATGAGCGCATGTCTGATCGAGCCGCAGCAGATCCACTCGCCTCCTATAACTTCACCGATGTGAGGGCAGCGAGACAACAGTGATAGCTCGCCATCACTGTTATCTCGCTGCCCTATTTACTACGTACTACTAACTACATAGAGGGAGAACCAAATGTTACTAATAACAGAGCCTGACTTTCTCGTTTCTTGAACAATCCTCGATGCCTCGTTTATCGACGGCTTCATTTGCAACTTGTAAAGTTACAAAAAGACTTCACAAAGTTCCTTCAAAATTAACAGATATTTTTTGTGAAGTATTATAAGTTGAAGCCGTTTCGGTTAAGTGTTTCTCAAGCAAATCGCTCAGATTTACAATCAACTCTAATCTGCAGCCGAGCGGTGGGGGTAAGTGGAAGGAGGGAGGGGGGGGGGGGCACGATCTTTTATGAAGCAAGTCAAACACCCGCCGAGTTATTTATATTGCTAAATCAACTGCCGTGGCCTTTAATGCTTGTTTGTTTTTGGGTTATCGCTAAAAGTAAATAAATAGTTCTAAGTAGTTTCAGGTCACAAACACTACGAAGATTTTTAAATACATGGATCATTTTCCTAGCCCGAGTTATTACGGTACCGATATGATCCCTCCAGTTAAGGTTTTGGTCTACCATCAAGCCCAGATATTTGATTGAGGATCCTTTTGTGAGACTATAGCAGGATCATGCTACTGCATTTTTGCAAGTATGCAACTTTATTTGCAAGTTATTTGATGGTTGCGTATTATTCCTAATGCTGAAGGTTAAATATTTTGTTTTCTGTGCATTCAAAGCGAGAAAGTTGTGATCGAGCCAGGACGTAACTAAAGCAAATCCTCTTCCCCCCGAACCGCCGCAAGGTGTAAACGTGTCCACAGATCCGCATTTGCTTGTTCTAAAAATATTTAAATAGTTTTACTAAAAATAAATTCATCTAAAATAATAGGAGTGCATAAGATAGGATGGAGTGACAAAAACTCTAAATCGATCAGTGTGAATCTGCAAGATACCTGCTCGCCTGGTAGCTGGCCCAGCTACGCCCCGCCTTCAAGGATACGTAAGAACACTGTCTTACAATACTAAATAAAAACCTGCGCTTGCGCTCCACCCCTGAGACTGCTCAGGACACGCCCCAGAGCTAAACGATTGGAGAACGTAGGCAACGTTGACCCCGCCCCCTAATTAGCAAGCAACACTAATTACCCAATTGTGAGCAAATATCACTACGTTGCCTCCCAATTAGATAAGTGGCCTATACTGTTGCGCGCACGCAGCGATATTTTTGTGGGTGACGTATTACTCTTGATTGTTTCTGCTATCCTAGTACTAATGGATTCACCTATGAACAAATCAGTATCCGAAACAGAGATTAATCTGGTGGGAAATGAGCTGCTTAAGACGCCGCCCAACTATATTTTTCAACGCACCAAGAGAAGCCGGGAGGACATCTCCCTCGGTGAGCAACTAGATGAGTTTAAAAAAGAAATCAAGGAAATGATGTCCCTTTTCTCTATAAAACAAGGAAATGAGATACAACAAATGACCTCAACCTTAAAAGAGATTCAGCAATCAAACCTCAAAATTGAAAACTCGATTACCTATCTCACAGCACAAAATGAAGAGCTTAGCAAAAAAGTTATCCAGCTTGAGATTCAAAGCAAGGAAGACACGAAATATATTACACTATTAGAAAGCAAAATAGAAGAAACTCAGATAGGAACTCGAAAAGCTAATTTTGTAATCAAGAACGTACCCAAACGAAGCCACGAATCTAAGGAAGACCTAATTGACATGATTATCTGTCTCTCACGCAACTTAGAGTGTAATATTGCCAAATCGGATGTCAAGGACATATATAGACTACGAGGAAAAAATGGTGAAAGCCTTAATCAACCAATTATTGTTGAGACAGGCTCCACCATTCTAAAGACTGAAGTTATGAAAATGGGCAAAGCCTACAATATAAAACACAAGTCGAAGCTGAGTTGTAAGCACCTTGGATTCAAATCCCAAGAAGATACACCTATCTTTTTATCCGAACACCTGACCCCCAAGGGGTCCCGCCTTCACTTCCTGGCCCGGGACTTGACAAAGTCAGGAGCTTACAAATTTTGCTGGACTGCGTACGGAAAGATCTACGTAAAGAAAAATGAACTCTCACCTACCATAACAATTAGAAGCGAAGAGCAGGTACATAAGCTTATTCTGGATAAATGACTCTTAGAGCATTGTCATCTACTGTGCTTACGTTACAATTTACCTTGCAAAATGATTAATTTTCCTATGCTTTGTAAAATAGTTTTAGCCACTTTTAGTTATCTAAGACACTTTTTGAAATATGTTTTTATTGATTTGGGCAATTTGTTTATATTCTGCTTGTCCATAAACTTTTGTACACGTAAAATAATTTATGCCAACCTCAACACACCAAATTCCTACACACACACAAACACACTCTGTAGACTTAATGATTATCTGCACACAAAAATCATAATAACTCAGTATTGTCATCCGAACTGCAATCATCTTACTATGTCCCGCATTTGTTTCAGTACACTGGTATGTAGCACTGACGTATATGACACTGTGGCGACTACTCTATTAATTAATAAATTCAATGGATAGCACCCTACAAACACTAACTGAAATAGACGAAATTGAAGTTGCACGAACATACGAATGCGCCTGTACGGATTTACATAATCATATTACTACTGGTAAAAACGATTTGACCATTATTTCGCAAAATATACGGAGTATTTACTGCAATTTTGATGATTTTACACTCTTATTATCCACATTTAAATTTGAAACCGACATCATAATTTTGACTGAATGTAGACTACACTCTAATAAACCAATTCCACAACTCAGTAACTACTTTTCCTTCTATACTACATGCCAACTAAATCAAAATGACGGAGTAGTTGTTTACATAAAAAAATCTTTAAAACCTAAAGTAAAAGAAATAAGTCTGGCACAGGCATCTTGTCTTCAGCTAGATATACTTAATAATATTCTTCTGTGTATATATCGTTCCCCATCTAACACAAACGCAGATTGTTTTGTAGATTCTCTAAGCACACACCTCAATAGTTTAAACTCCCAGCAAAGCATTATTATAGCAGGAGACATTAATATTAACCTCACAACTAAAGACATTGAGCCGCCGCATGAATATAAAAATAGGACAAACTATCTTAACATGTTATCAATATACGGCATTCTACCTGGACATACACTACCTACACGAGAATTGAACTGTTTAGACCACTTCATGATTAAAATTAACAAAAAAAAGGTATCAGCATCTATTGCTATTCTACATACGACTATCACCGACCATTACACCACATTTCTATCATTATCAAAGCTACAAATCAAACAAAATACTAATAAAACTACCTCATCTATTGATTTTGAACAGGCCCTAACACACCTTAGAGAAAATAACATTGCTGAGCTGCTGTTCTGTAACGACCCGGACCGACTAACTGACCTACTGTTATATAAATTGACTGAATCCATAAATCACAGCACTGTTATCAAATTAATACCCAATAGCAAGCGTACGATTAAACCCTGGATAACCACTGGTATACTAAGATGCATTAGGAATCGGAATAAACTTCAAAAACAAACCCGCAATGATCCTTTTAATGAAGTTCTAAAAGTAACTTATCGGCGGTACCGCAACTTTTGTAATAAACTAATTAAAAAATTAAAAAGGAAGTTTGAAAGAGAACTACTTGCAAAATCAGTAACAAACAGTAAATTATTATGGAAAAACATTAAAACATTAACCTACACAAATAATTCTAAAAATTTAAACACGGAACTGCTACACATTAGGCCAAGTCCGGCTGAATCTGTAAATTTCCTAAATGATTATTTTGCGAACATTGGTAAAGAGCTAGCCCAAAAAATTAAACCTTCAGCACATAATAACTCTAATACTTACCATTCAGAAAATTTACCATCACAGGCAAACTCGTTTGGTCTTTTAGATACTGATCCCAACGAAGTGGGCAGGATTTTGATGAGCTTAAAATCTGACAGTGCACCTGGCTGGGACAATGTAACAACTAGATTCTTGAAATACATAGGCCGTGAAGTTGTTCCAATCATAGCCCACTTAGCTAACCTCTGCTTCACAAAGGGGGTCTTCCCTGCGCCTCTTAAGCAATCCATCATCATTCCGGTTCACAAGGGTGGGGACAGAGATGATGTCAACAACTACAGGCCGATATCCATTTTACCAGCTATATCTAAAATAATAGAAAAACTAATAAATAATAGACTCTTAAAATATCTACACAAATTGAATATCCTAAGTAACACACAGTTTGGATTTAGACAGGGTAGGTCAACTGAAGACGCGGTTGCTGCCCTCAGTTCTCTAGTAGCTGATAATCTGGATTGGGGCAGTAAATGTCTGACTTTGTTTCTGGACCTAAAAAAGGCGTTTGACACCGTGTCTGTTCCCATCCTAATAAACAAACTGGAAACGGCTGGGGTAAGAGGAATCCCGCTCAAACTTTTTCGAGACTATCTTTCAAACAGGAAGCAGAGGGTTAAAGTGGGAGAACATGTAAGTTTCGACGCGGATGTCACTTTCGGAGTCCCCCAGGGAAGTGTGCTAGGGCCTACGCTTTTCCTGCTCTATATCAATGACCTCTGCAATCTCAAAATCAACAATGCAAAAGTATTTTCTTATGCCGACGACACTGCTGTCGTCTTTACTGGGAATACCTGGCGTGAAGTTGCCTTCAGTGCTGAAGCTGGTATGACGCAAATAGCTAGATGGCTCATAACTAACCTACTTACATTAAACACAGCTAAAACAAATTACATATGCTTTAGTATTTCAAATCGTACACAACCAAGTGCAGATCTCCGTATAAGAGTGCATACATGTGATGATGCACATAATTGTTTATGTCCAACACTAGACAGAGTATCACAGACGAAATATTTGGGTATTGTTGTTGACCATAGATTATCGTGGCATCCCCAGCTTGAACAAATTACAAATAGGATTAGAAAACTGAGCTGGATCTTCAAAACTCTGAGGCATATTGTACCAAAAAATGCTCCTACAAACACAAACACCCCCAGACATCTCCTCAACGAAATATACTTGGCTTTGGTACAATCTGTCTTAGTGTACTGCATCCCCATATGGGGAGGAGCGGCTAAGACTAAATTTATTAATCTTGAGCGGGCACAACGTGCTCTGATTAAACTAATGTATTTTAAGAAGATTAGATATCCTACCCAAAGTCTTTTCCAAATTAGCGACTTACTCTCGGTGAGAAAACTATACATAGTCAAAACTATTCTAAAGTTACACAAAACCCTACCTTATGTCCCTGGCCAAACCTTGAAAAGAAGAAAAGACATAATAGCAGTAGTTCCCCAGACGAAAACCAAGTTCGCCAGCATACAATATAAAAAACGCTCAGCTCAGCTGTACAATAGATTTAATAGAGAGATTTATGTACATAACAAGAAACAACATGAATGTAAAAAAATACTAACTAGTTGGATTAAACCACTTACCTACGAAAACACGGAGGCATTGCTAAAATAAAATACAAACCGAGAACATTTTCTATCCCACACACTCACGCAGTCATAAGCACACCAAACACACCCTTTCGCAGACCCACGCTTATATTCTCAACACTCACTAATCCATTCTCCCTACACAACATAACCCCTCCCCCATACAGTATTACATCATGCATACAGGATCACATCATACACTCGCTCACACACCCCTCCCCATACACTCACTCAAACACCCCTCCCCATACACTCACTCACACTGAACCATTCCCCGCAGTGACAAGCACATTTACTTTCTCACTTTTAGTTTTTATATATCTTAATTTTGTATTTTTCATTTTTCATTGTGTATTTTTCTAATTTATTTTTTCTGTAGTTATTGTTTAAAAAAAACAAGTTTGCTAATGTTTTAATTTATGTTATGGAAGAGTGGAGTTTCCTGACACAGGCTTTAGACGCCTAAAAGGAAACTCCTACCACTAGTTTGTAAGAAAAACTTGGCAAAAACAATAAATATTTTTTCATTTTCATTTTCATTTTTTTCATTCATTAGCCAGGCTGAACACTTCAGTCCACGTGCGCCCGTGAAACAAAAGTACCGTGTCGTCAGCAAATGAGATTATTTGTCCCTGTTTCAGGTCGAGACTACTCAAGTCATTAATATAAGCGAGGAATAATGTAGGGCCCAAAATGCTGCCCTGTGGTACGCCAAATTGGACATTTTCCTGTTGACTGGTGTAGCTATTAATTCTAACACATTGAGTTCTGTTCGACATGTAGTCTTTTATAAGGTCCAATGCAATACCGCGGATACCAAGGTGTTCAAGCTTATTGAGGAGTATGGGAACAGAAACCGTGTCGAACGCCTTTGCCAGATCCAGGAAAATTCCTAGGGTCTTATCTCCTCTATCCAAAGCATCGACGGTAAATGATATAAGTTTGTGTACGGCATGAGCTGTTGATTTTTTCTCTCTAAACCCAAACTGGTTATCTGAGAGAAGCTGATTGGATTCAAAGAATTTTTTGAATCTAGTGTTCATAATCCGTTCAATAACTTTAGAGAGAGATGGCAGTAATGAGATAGGTCTATAATTCGAGACACAGTCTCTGTCCCCAAATTTGTGAATGGGAATAATGACAGACTGTTTCAGAGCGTTGGGAAAGACGCCTTTGGCGAAACTCAAATTACAGATCCTAGCAATAGGTATGGTGAGAGTGTCGACAGCCAGTATGAGTAAAATGGTGGGAATTTCATCCCAACCACTGGAATTAGAAGATTTTAAATTCAATATGGTACTTTTAACTTCTCTTTCATCCGTAGGTAGTAGGACGAATGACTTCAGCGAGGAACAGTTTGAGTTTGATATTCTAGCTAGTTCAATTTCATTCTTTTCACAATTCTTTCTGTTAACAATCGCGGAATAGTCTACTTTTTTATAAGTTCCTCGATTTTTTTCGGGTGCTACCGATTTTTTTGATAGTGATATCATTACACTGCAGTGGTCCGTGACTGTTGAATTGCAGACTACAGTATTTGTAGTCGAGTTGGTATTAACAAAACAGTGGTCAAGGCAGTTTTTTTCACGTGTTGGTAACAAATGTGATGCAAGGAGTCCATGTGAGGCTAGCAAGTTCATATAATTGGCGACCTTAGGGTCAATGTTATTTGTAATATTTATATTTATATCACCTATGAGTATAATATTTTTGTAGTGTTTATATTTAAGTATTGTTTCATCTAAAGCGGTTAGAAATTTATCAATATTTTTGAAAGCGGGAGGCCTATAGAGTGATATAATAGCTAGTTCATTTTTTATAGTGGTAACTAAACAATTTACTTCATCACTAACTATAGTTGTTTCCGTCACAGAAACTTTTAAACTATCCTTACAGAAAACAACTATACCATCGCCTTGCGTATACTATGTACTAAATTCCTTATCTGAATCAGTAACTCGGTGCGTGAACAATGTTCATTAGCTAAGATGACAAGTAGTTTTTGTCTTTATTGATTTGAATTAGGGTTGATATTTCCGTAATTTGGGACTTTATTTTATTAAAATACTCTAACCAAAGCTAGTCCGGTACACGTCTGTACACTACGGAAGCGAACGAGGAAGGGGTAAGTAGTAATTTCGTACACAAAATCTTATGTTTGGTTTAGAAAATGTATTATCGGTATTGCTATTATTAAATTAGTATCAACTTTCCACAAAAATATAATAATTTGGAATAAGAAATGTCAAACAATAATTTATATCTATTCTATCCACTTTAATATTTTGTTCTCTCCGACACAACATGGTTATGCTCTGTCAAAAATCAAAATCATTTTTTTTTACTTCACAAACCTACATGGGCACTTATGAAACGTCAGAAGCTAGGTGCACGGTTCCAAATGTTCATTTCCTGTGGAAAAGAGCCGGCAAGAAACTCCACGGTTACTCTTTTAAAAAAGGTGGGCTTTAACAATGTTTCCAAGTTACAGTGTTAATAGGTATGGGAGGACAGTGTAGGCCCGTCAACAAGTACCAACTACTTAACAAAATAGAAGATAGTTTACAAAGCTACAGTCTAAGCCTACAACGTTCCCACATTCACAAATTAAAAAAGAATCTATATAAAATATTACTAAAGTAATAAAAATTAAAACCTACATATTTAAACCAAATGACAACATTGTCATTACAACTGTAACAAAACTAAATAAATATTCTGTCCACAAGTCACTAATAAATATTTTAAATTCAAATTGTAGGTTATGTCAAAGTATGTAAAAAAAAGACATCAAAATCGTAATTTAGGAGCAGTTAATAGACATTTACATAGTTATGCCGTTAATGAGGTACCAGGGAAGCCACATGTGCAGAAGGAATTATTGCCAAACTTCCTTGTCTTCAACGTAGTCCTTAATCTTATAGTATGCTTTTTTGATTAGGACACGTTTGATGTGGGTTTTGAACTGTCGGGTCTATAAAGGAGATGGGAAATCCTGGGCCCAGCAGTTAACTAGTTGAAATGTGTGTTAAAAATACCGCTATATTGTTCTAAAGGAAATCACAAAATACAGTACGATGTTTCTATCTAGAAAGCGAGAAAAAATAAATTTAGTAATGAAACAAAATAATTGATTAAATACAAGCTTGAATTCTTACTAATCGATAATGAATAAATCGGTAAAATGTCAGAATATGTATGAAAATCGAGTGACAAGTGCAAGTCAATTGTTTTGTGGAATTGATTCAAAGCGAATCGAGTTCTTTTAAGTTTTCTTCAGTTGACAATACTGGTCACCAACTGATAGGATGACAGGCAGCAACACTAGGGATGTGACATAATACACTAAAAATCGATTAATAATTAATCGATTGTTTTGTCTAGCAATAACATGTTTGTTGTGAATGCCCTTAGAATTTACTTCTTTTTTTTCTCTCTGTATTTTATAAGTGGAGACCTGTAATTGGCTTTCAGACTTATGTACTGTCCTTGATCTGTTTGTTTTAGCTGTAAGTCTCCCATGATATTTAAATAAATAAATAAAATAATCGTTTCGTTCCTTATTTTATTAAGATATTAAATTAAACGCCTGAAATATCTACAATCACAGTTCAGTTTTATTAATCTAATAATCATTTAATCAAATCAAGGCTGGACATCGACTCGCCAACTGAAACCATGAATTCAGTTCATGATTCTAAATCATAAGTTCATAACCGACGAATAATTTCAATGCAGGGGGCGTTGAAATTCTTCGTCAGTTATCAGGTTATACGTCGATGTCTGCCACCCTTTAAAAATCATAAAATAAGTAAATTCATGTTGGTCAAGTCATGCCGGTAAAACAGTTGTTCTAATCGGTAATACAATACGGGCGCCGTAAAAAGCTGTGTGATGCAGCCGTTGCGGGAAAAAAAATCGGCAGAGATAAATAAATCGATGTTTCATTAATTAATTTTTTGCAATATGTAAATCGGTTATAAACATCTATTTTTAATCGATTTTTTTCATAATCGATTCAAAATCAAAAAAATCTGAATATTTTATTTCACATACATGGGCACTTATGAAACGTCAGAAGCTAGGTGCGCGGTTCCAATTTGTCGTTTCCTATGGAGAAGAGCCGGCAAGAAACTCCACGATTACTCTTCTTAAAATATTGGGCTTTTACAATGTTTTAAAATTACAGTGTTAATTGGTATGGGAGGACAGTGTAGGCCCGTCAACAAGTACCAGGTACTTAACGAACTTCATTCATTCATATATTCATATACATTCTACGAAATTTAATGAGCGCAGGTTACGTGTTCTCGTATAATTAACCTTTTTGTTGACAGTTTAGCAACAATTATGCAATCTTAAAGATCAATAGTGTTTCTGTAGTCTCATTTGTGCCCCCTTGTTGATACTCGTCACAGCTTCTCAACATAACATAATAGGGACATGATTCAATTCGCTAAAACTGAGCGACTGTAAATACGATATAAATTACAGAAACCATACATATAATGTACCTGAAGAAGGCTATGGAAAAATAGGCATACAGTACATGCGAATAAACGAACTGTCCACAACAGTTGTTCGTCAAGCACGTTGTTGCTCGATATAATAAACGAACTGTCCACAACAGTTGTTCATCGAGCACGTTGTTGCTCGATATAATAAACGAACTGTCCACAACAGTTGTTCATCGAGCACGTTGTTGCTCGATATAATAAACGAACTCTCCACAACAGTTGTTCATCGAGCACGTTGTTTCTCGATATAATAAACGTACTGTCCACAACAGTTGTTCTTCAAGCACGTTGCTACTCGATATAATAAACGTACTGTCCACAACAGTTGTTCTTCAAGCACGTTGTTGCTCGATATAATAAACGTACTGGCCACAACAGTCGTCAAACACATTTGCTGCTCGATGTACTGTCCACAACAGTTGTTCACCAAGCACATTGCTGCTCGATGTAATAAAAGTACTGTCCACTACAGTTGTTCGTCAACCACATTGCTACTCGACATAAAAAACGTACTGTCCGCAGCAGTTGTTCGTGAAGCACATTGCTGCTCGAAATAATTAAAGTTACAAAGCCACCGGCGCCGGCGTCGCCGCGCCGCCACAGCGCGCACCACTTCAGCTAGTTTAATATTGGTCGCTCCGCTCTTTCCGATCAACTACAAGAAAAATCTTGCATAAATTAGCTGCGTGAAACGTTACCTCTGATAAAGTGTCATTAATCTCGCGCTTCCTCTGACTTCCACTATTATGTTTCGTAAAAAGATATTTGGGAATTGATCACGGGGGCTCACGTTTAGTTTTTGCATTGTGAATCATTGAGCTAGTATAACACAGCGCACTGTACTCTTAGTGCCGTGCTATACTGAAGTAGCACCAGTAGCCGTCGTCTCGATCTGCGATCTGCGATCAACTCCGCACCATCCTCTTCTGTACTCGTTCAGTAATGCGCTCATTCCTGACCCGCGTCCCGTGTTGGAAAGTTGATTTAATCAAATCCAAGAGATTTCATCGTTTTTTGAAACAATACCAGCTCGAGCTACAGCCTTTAAGGCGCAGATATATGATTCTAGTGACTTTCTGTGAGGAGTAATCTGTGATTACTCCTTTTATAATGCAAGTAAGTTATGCAAAAAATAAATATTATGTTAAACTAAAACGCATACACATCAATTTTATATGTGAATATTTAAGTATTGTAGTAAAATACTTTATGAAATAAATTCAGGAAGTAATGTCTACCCAAAGCATAAAAAACAACATGCTTTTTTTTGTATGAATAGATATTTATAATTCTATCTGTGATTTTTTTTAAGTATTCATATTTTCGTTACTAAAAATAAATATTTCCTATGAAATTTAACGGTGGCGCAGCGGGCGTGAGCGCGACATGCATTTGTATGGCCAAGGTCAACGGCGATGATCTGACCCTTAAGTGCAGTCCGTGTCTTTGAATTGTGAGTTTGCGCCGCTAACTTTAGTACAGATACGGGTTCATTAAACTTACAACAAAAAAAAAACTTCTTAAGAGTTCGTTACAAGCTTGTTGTAATAATTTAATTTCATGTTTGGTTTTTATTAAATGTGTTGATAAATCGCAAAATTGTTTAGTGTCGGGAGTGAAGGCCGCGTGCTTGTTCAACACAAGCATGTACTTACGTGCTGTGAATGTTCAGTATTATCAGTGTACAGATTTATGCAGTACTCGCAATATCATCGATCTAAAGGCTGATTGATATTTGAATTAGTTGCGTTAGTAAGTGAGTTAAGAGCGTGGCGATCCATGAACTGCCCATACAAACGTAATACCAAAATCATTTGAAATTTTAACATATTTTCACCATATTATGCTGATATTCAGATTTAACCCGTATTTATCTAGGTTCCTACATCTTTTTTTTTCAAAAAAACTTACCTAATATGAAGTTTTAGCGAATTGAATTTTACACATTTTTACAGCGGAAATGACAAGTTTTCATATTGTTTTTTCTGTATTATAAACAACAATATTTAAAATATTGTTTATGTAGAAACATAGCTTATATTATCAAGTTACAAATTAGCGAAAAAATATTGGATAAACATTAAGTTTTCATTCATCATTTTTGGTATTCCGGAACACATCCAAAGGAGATGTTCGATTTTAGGCTACCACTATGTACAGTACATAGATAAATAGGAAAAAAATAGGGGATATTCAATAAAATACAAAAAAATAATTTGAAGAAGAGTACAGTCGTACACAAATGATTATTTGGGAAGATTTTTAATACGTTAACCCTAGAACAGCCATGACAGTTGTATTTGACATGACGTTTAACGTTTGGTGACGTCTTTCTTTGACTTTGGCAGTTTAGTTTGGCTTTGATTGAAATACTTTGAAATGGACGTGTTTCGGTGTTTTTAGTGATTGTTTTTGTTTTGCGACCCAGTTTACTACTACGGACATTGATTTATGTGTATATATGTTTGTTTTATGGTTTCTGATCCGCCTGTGATTTGGATTCCGTCGTGTATATGGTATTCTACAATAGTTCAGTTTCAGGTATGTCTCCGATAATCCGTGCACATCCCGTGGATTTACTTGTTGTTTTGTTCAAATGTTATTTCTATGTGATGTTTTATTCCGTTGTTCCGAACTCTAACTCTCTACCTCATACTTATTGCAGTTTATTGACAATGGCGTGCCTACAGTGCACCTCTGTAATAGATGAAAATGAACAATATTACGTTGCTGATGCTACGGGTTCCGAAATAATTTCGGTCATCGAGCGGTATCTTGGCCATCAGGGAAAAACATTTTATTTATTTCTATACTGTAACATCTTATATCTGTAAACACTAGGTGTAACCCCTATTTTGTTTAAGGTTAATATACATGGAGTAATGTGCTCACAATGCTTTGACATTATAATGCGAGAAATGTCTTCTGATAGTGCTCTGGCACTTGAAGATCACAAACTCCAGCATTGCCACAATAGCAATGCTTGTGTTATGTGTAGGACTAGTTCGTGTAAGAGGCTCACTCTATGCCCGAGGGCGCCGGCAGACAATACATTGCTGAACGATTACTCCAAGAGAGGTAAGCACCTCTTTTGTTTATTCATACAAGACAGGCATATAAAACAAATACAGATGTTTCTTAATTATGATCCAAGACAACAGCATTGCAGGAAGAAAAATAACAGTCAAGAAGAGTTATCCAAATAACTATTTAGACATAGACTATACTTATTATTATTTATATTACCATAATAATATCTTAGTTTCATAGTTTTTGTTTTAGATACCCGAGGCTGGCTTAATATGTTTTGCTTGTTGGGTACATACTCTGCGTACAATACAACAACAAGGAATCATAGCAGCTCCTGCTGTTGGTATGAATGCATGTGTATGGTGCCGACGGTCTCTTGCCAAACATGCAGTCACTTCATACGTGAAGGACCTGAATGGACCATAATAAAAGCAATAAGATATCCAAGACAGGTAACATTAACAACTTAGTTATTTAATTACCTACTTTCAGAATTGAATAATTGTGTGAATAGCCAATACATAAATTTATTCTTTTGTTTTATTCAGATTCTACCAGGAAGACTGGTTTGCTATGCTTTTTGGGTAGAGGTGGAGACATGTGGAGCGTGCTACAAGGATTGATGATAACCGGAAATCTCCAGGCCCGTCTAACCTTCACCATGACTCTATGTGTGCATGGTGTAGAATGTTGCTACATCGAAGGCTAACACATGTGGCTAGTAGAGAGTTAAGAATTAAGTATTTTCCCTGACATGACCATGTCTGACTTGATACTTTTTGGGCTGTATACCTATCAAATAAAACAGGCTAGAAGCTACTTCGGGGAACATATTAGGCAGCATGGATCATTTCAGGTAGAATTATCGGACCAACTGGAAGTAGTAGTAGAAGCAACCCCACCCCAACGTGATCCTCTTTTAATGACAGGTCATATAATATCTCGACATTGCTCAGGACGAACATATTACACATATATATTGCTGGCAAGGGAAGGATCAAGTTGGTATGATAAAATAATTAGCTATTATTGTAGCTGTATCTCCGGAAAACGGACAGTGGGTTGCTGTGCTCACATCATGACCATTGTGTGGTATTTGGGTTGGGCTCGGTACCAAGACAGCATAAAAGCACCAACGTCATTCCTGGGTGGAATATTAATAAGGGATGATGTGGATAGTGAACAAGTTGTTTTATTTATATGCCTCTCATGACTGATTTCTCATGCTCTTAATTTCACTAATACTAGGAACTAAATAACATAAAACCAACCCATAGAACTTGTTTGAAAAATTGTAACTGCCTAGTTGAACTAGAATAGTTTGTTTCTTCCCAGCTTTTTCTATACTAAAGGAATAGTAGACTACAAAGAGATTTAAGATTGTTAAGTAAATACTTTAACAATAACTTGCAGTTGTCAGGTACTGCACAGCTCACTGCTCTCCTATGAATTATCTAAATCCAGAGTATATTGATAGGCATGAAAGAATGAAGAAGCAGAACAGTTTGATAAACAATTTATCGTTCAAGCTCCTCTTGACACCGATATAGCCAATGTCTAGTTCCTAATAGGTAATATAAGATGTGCTGCCGCATTCAAGTAGAATATCATGTAGTCCTATTTAATTATTATCTACTTCATTAAGACTAACAAAACCCAAGTATTTTCGGAATTCATGTGTTTAGATTGTAACACATCAATCAAATTTCATTGTCAAAATGACATTTCGTAGGTATATCTGATCCACCATTTTTATGTTGTGTTGCTCTCCTTGATCGAGTTAATTTGAATGTACATTAAAACGAAGTAAAATTATAGAAAATGAACATTAAAAAACGGTTACTATAGAGTACAGCGATATTTACATATAGTGTACATAGTGCTGATCCACCATTTTTATGTTGTGTTGCTCTCCTTGATCGAGTTAATTTCAATGTACATTAAAACGAAGTAAAATTATAGAAAATGAACATTAAAAAACGGTTACTATAGAGTACAGCGATATTTACATATAGTGTACATAGTGCTGGCCCAGGCTCCATACATTTCTGGAACATCTCCTTTATCATACATTTTCAATAGCTAGTAGTGCTATCGTGTCAAGCAAATGTCAATGTGTGCGTGATCGTACTGCGCACGGTAGCTGTGTGAATCGCTCCGACAGCCACTCACACTAGGCCAACGACTCGGACTGTTTGTTATCATCTACTATAGCTGTCAGTGTTTTATGATTACTGTACTGCACGTGCGTACGTATTTGTTTGCGAAATTGTAGGTATTGTAATAATTTTCTAACACTATTGAACTATGCTATGAACTTGGATTTTGATTTGCCTTGTGATTTGGTATCGAGTAACATACCTACATTCTTACGACCTTTGTTTTGTTTATGGACTAGGAATATTATTTACGATCTGGTTTGGTTGCCGGCATGGACTCCGAAGGTTGGGATGTATCTCACAGTAAGTATTACCCAGCGGGCGAAGAACGGGCGTGCCAAGACGTTTGTAACAAGACATGATAAATTATGTCATGTCAATTTGTACTAGGATTTTATGACAAAACAGTTTTATCGCTCAAACTGTGATAAAATGTGTGACTCAAGTCATGTCACAGTAGACCGTGCTCGCCCCGCACGCAGTCATATATTATTATAAGTTACCTACCTGCCTTCATAGCTACTAATTGTTTAGATACTTCTAAACTCGGCCCAAGAACATAAAGATATTTTTTCTTAGGCGCTTTTGTATTAGTAGGTACCTAGTTATATTTTGTATAAATTAGTACCCATTTACCTACCTACCTATCTTTAGATAATATTAGACCTAACTAAATTTAAAAGTGTTGAAGAGCAGTAAAAAGTCTAAATTATACACACGGCTAAAACAAGTTGCTAACTGCGGGAATTCCACGGAAGACGCCCGACCTGTTCTTTTCCTCTTATCTAGTTTGTACCTTACACAATTGACATAACGTTCATTATGCTTTGTTGTAAATAAGTATCAGGGCTAAGTACCTTTAGCCAGCGGCAAAAACCAAGGCTCAACATACTTTGAAGTATTTTCTTCCTGCGTCGAAAATTGATCCGTAAAGTCATAAGAGATAAGGACTAAAATGGCGTATGCAAAAAAGATACTTCCATACCTACGTAAAAATACTTGCATAGGAAATTGTTCCGTGCGCTCTTATCGATAATGATCATGATCGCATTTTCGAAAAAGTTATGCGACCATTGAAAATTTGATTGAGTAGTAGGTACTCGGTAGGTAGTTTGTAAACATCGCTGTCGCTCAGTGGAAAGCACAACCGACCGAGAGCGATGTATTATATTTTCTTATTGGTTCGAGAAGGCGCGCACCGTGGCTTCTTTCCTAGAACATTGATCCGTAACCATAATGTAAATATGGATCAAAATCACGTAGCGTCGACAGAGCGATTAGCCGACCTCAACTAGCTTTTTTTTAAATATTGTTGACGTGTAAAAGTGTTTGTACAAACCTACTTACTTACAGAAATAAAATCATTTATCATGTCACCGTTCCGTTGCTTTACTCATATGACCGACCGGGCTTAGGTAATAATTATCTCAAGGACACTGCTGAGACTTACGGTGCTCACCCACGGGCGTTTTTCTCGGTGATTTTTTCGGAGATTTTTGTTAGAATGAATCTGACAAAAATCGCCGAGAAAAACGCTCGTGTGCGGGCACCCTTATACTGCTCGGTTCACTCTACTGGTACTGTGATGTTTATCCTGCGCACCCGGTAGGGTGACCATACGACGTAACGATTATCAGAAAGAGCCGATTTTTTTGATTATCCTACGATAATATTATATGCAAAGGTATCTTGTTATATTACTTATGTCCAAAGTACTTTTAAATGTAGGTAACTTTATGTACCCAGCCAATAATAATATAATATATGGTCACCCTACACGACTATATCACGTTGCGACTTACTTTTTTTTAATTTGGTGAATACATAGGTACTTATATCCAAATTCAAATTCAAAACGTTTATTGCGAACTAAAGTGTACAATGTTGGTGGTATGTTATCTCTAACTATGAAGTAATAACATATACATATAACATATATATATACAGCCATTAACATCCATCATGGTCATGTGGACACCAGACTTTTACCGCAGAGCCAGCTCTACCAAGAGCTCAACGTTATTTCTGGACAATTGCCACAACAATTATCGATACCAGTTGACAATATTCAAACCCAATTAGCTGACATATACAAACTACTAGAGCTCTGACCACTTCAACAATTCTATCCAAACTGCGCCACATCCAACTTATGCTTCTAGATACAGCCATTAACCAATCTCTGTAAATAGTTCTCTGTAGCGTTAAGATTTGATCTAAGAGGTTGAACTGAGTGTTCATTGCCTCTTCATTTCTCTTTAGAATGTTATCCTGCGCCTCAATGATTGATGTTTGCCCTTTTATCAGTTTGAGTAAATGGTCTCTGTTATTTTGCAATGTTTCTATGTCTTTTTTATATTGTATTGCAAACCTTTCGTCTAGCACGCCGAACAGGCTGTTTGCAAGGTAACCTATTCCATTGACAAGACCTCGAGTAACGCGCCCCCTTGTCTGACCATGATGTGTTTCCAACATGTAATTGTTGTGATCAAGATCGTTGAGTTCCTGTTCGAATTCAGTCATAATAGTTTTGCACATAGTTTGATATGCAAATTGCTCACACCTTTCTTCCAGGTGTTTCACAACTCGATGTATGTTTTCCATGCCTTGCCAGTAAGATGTCATATTGTAGTAGGTAACAATCTTCCAGTCATCATGTACGCTTTGCAAATTGCCGATTTTGTCAAAGTACACTGCTCAATTTGGGTCGGACGGTGTGACAGTTATGGCGTCACTGCTTTGCTTTGTGGGCTGAAATAATGTTAATAATGTTATGAGTGTGCACAGCAGGCTGGAACTGATTTTCTTTGATTTAGATCGTTGGGTTCGATTAGTGTTATTTATTGTTGATTTTTGATTTTCCGTTAAGGTTGTTACATTTGAGGTGGTGGTGTCAGGTTTTTCTATAGAAGATTGTGGTATTGGGAGTTTAACTAATTTTGTTATTGGTCTTGTTAGTAGCCCTGTCTTTGTTTTCATCGTCACTACTCTGATCAGATTGTCCCTCCCCGGATGAACTTCTTGTATTCTGCCAAGTGCCCATTTCGCAGGAGGGAGGTTATCTTCTTTGATCAAGACAATATCCTCAATTGATAAGTTATCTGTTTTGTTTAGCCATTTACTACGAACTTGAAGTTGTTGCAGGTATTCTGACGACCACTTGGTCCAAAACCCTTGTTTCATTTTGTTTAGTAACTGCCATCTATGTCGAATGTTGATGTTTTTCTCTTCGAGATTTTCAATTGGTAGGAATGTTACTGGTCGGCCAATTAAAAAATGTGCTGGAGTAAGGTAATCAATATCGTTAAGGAGTTCTGTTACAATGTTTTTGTTTTCGCTAGTTCTTGACGTAACTGCATGCACCTTTTTAACTTCTACTTCCGGTGTCTTAAACGTGCCACATGTTTCAGGGATGTCTTCAATGCTAAGCCATTCGGGTCCATCAAACCACAAAGGAAAGTTGTGCAACTGAGAAGGTAGTAGTCCACGTGACGCGCAGTCAGCCGGGTTTTGCTCCGATCTTACGTGCTTCCAACTCTCGGCGGGCACTACAGATGTTATCTCCAGAACTCTGTGTCCGACGAAGGCCTTCCATCGCGAGACATCGCCCTTTAGCCAGCCAAGCACTATCATGGAGTCTGTCCATGCTGTTACTTTAATGTTAGGTTTATCGAAGCTATGTTTTATTTTCTTCACCAATTGAGCTAACAGCTGAGCACCGCATAACTCAAGTCTGGGGAGTGTTTGTTGTTTTTGGATTGGAGCGACCTTTGTTTTTGCCGCAACCAATGCTATTCGTTTCTGCTTTCCCTCTCTAACTGTGCTGTACACCACGCACGAGAATGCCTTTTCCGATGCGTCACAGAACGCGTGTAATTCGCAAATCTTGTTTGTTTCTAACCCAAGCCATCGGTTAATTTTGAAAGGTTGCATATTTGTTAACTCGGTTTTTAGTGCTCTCCATTCCTTTTCTAGTCCATCCGGTACGGCTTCATCCCATTCGATTTTGTACTTCCAGATCTGTTGAAATAGAATTTTGGCGTTGATTGTTATTGGGGATAGCAACCCCAACGGATCAAAGATTGCTGATACGAGTATGTCGCTTAAGATTTGCCGTTTGACGAATTTTTATTAATGCTAATGTTGTTTTTTAATGTAGCTGAAAATATGAGTTTATCTTGTTTCGGATCCCATATCAAGCCTAATGTTTTTGATGCTGACGCCTCTGTAAAGCTTAAACTGCCTGGGCTAACCATATGTTCTGGCAGATCTTCTAGCAGTTGATGTTCATTACTTGGCCACTTTCTGAGATTGAAACCTCCTTCTTTCAATAGCTGTATAAGTTGGTCTCTTGTATGGCGGGCTTCGTCCATGGTATCCTTTCCGAATAAGGCATCATCTACAAAAAATTGGTTGAGTAAGATGTTTTTAGCTTCCGGGTACTTATCACCTTCGTCCATAGCTAGCTGTTGTAGTGTTCGGAGCGCTAAGAACGGAGCGGCTTTAGTACCATACGTAACTGTACACAGTTGATATTCTCTTAACATTTGCCTTGGACAATTTCTCCACACGATTTTCTGTAAGGGTTGATGTTCTGGATGTACCATTATGAAACGGTATATTTTCTCAATGTCTGATGTTAATACATATTTGTACTGTCTCCATTTCAGCAAAATGCTAAGGATGTCTTTCTGTAGATTCGGCCCCGCCTCCATTAAGTCGTTTAGACTGTGTTTTGAACTTGTTTTCGCCGACGCGTTGAATATAACTCTTAGTTTCGTCGTGATAGCACCTGGTCGCACTACCCCGTCCACGTCGTACCATGATTTTTGGTCATTTTTCGCTCTAGTTGTTGAAATTGGGCTATGGCCTGTGGTTTCGATGTTCCTAAATGTTCAATAAAATTGTCCTTGAGGGGGTGTGGGGGAAGGAATGTTGTTGACAATTACATGGCAATTGAATGTTTTGTAGTTACCACATACTACCCAGCCTAAATGAGTCCGTTGTGCTATGATGGATGACGTGTTTATTTTGATTAACCCCTCTAATAATATCTCGGAATATACATCGGCTCTCAATAATAGATCTATGTCCTGAGATATATTGAAATCTGGGTCGGCGAGTTCTAAATGTTGTATATGTTTAAAACTGCCTTTACCTACTGTTTTACTTGGCAGTTTGTTTGTTATTGCCGGCATAATAAGCGCCTTAATGTTAATGTTAAAGTCATCGTATAACACTTGGCATTTAAGATGAATCACTCCTTTACACTTGGTGGTGGCTGACGCACCAACACCTGACACCACGGCGCTCATCTTGCTCCGTTTCAACTGCAGTCTTTGTGCAGCATTTTCTGTAATAAGGCTGACCTGGGAGCCCTGATCTAATAAAGCGCGTAAAATGATCGTGGATCCATCATTGGCTATCGTCTTTATCTGAGCCGTGGCTAGCAAAACCTCATTCGAGTTGTCATGTGCTAAGTGCGTGTTCAATTGTTGACCTACATTAGCCCTGCCGCTACTCGATTTTGCAACGCCAATCGCTTCATGTAAAATGCTACTATGCGGCTCATCGCAGTGCTTGCACTTTTTTTCCGACGTACATTTTTCGCCGTTATGACTAAACAGGCAATTTAGACATACATGTAGGTTGGTAGCGGTCTTTAACCTTTCTTCTGGTGACATAATTAAAAATTCTCTGCAATTATAGAGACCGTGTTGCTTATTACATTTTGGACAACTATGAAAATATGTTTGCTTGTTATGGAATGTTCTCGGCATGTTCTTAGTTCCAACTTGAATATTCTGTTGTTGCACCTTAGGCTTACTGTATGTTGCATTATGAACTGTTTTCGTTTGTATGTTTTGCTGTTGACTGTTAAAGCTCCGTGGGCGGTTCGGGTTTGCATCCGGTTCCATTGACATGAATTTGGTTTCAATGAATTTCAGGAACTCCTTTAATGGTGGCATTTCCCTTGGATTTTCCATGGTTTCCTTGAAAGACTGGCGTGTGTCTGAATCCAATTTTTGCATTAAAATGTGGACTACTAAGGGATCCCAGTTCGAAGTATCGTATTGTAGCTTCTTAATAGCCTCGATAGCACTCGATAATCGTATCATGCATCCTTTTCAGTAGAGATGCCGTTGGGGCTTGTATGTTGGGCAGATTTAATAGAGTGTTTGCTTGATAGGTAAATAATTGCCTCTTATTATCGTACCTCTGTTGAAGGATCTGCCAACTGGCTTCGTAATTATCAGCACTAATGTTCATGTGCTGTATTAATCGCTCCGGCTCTCCCTTCAATTTCGCTTTCAAATGTTGCATTTTCTGAGCATTAGGGATAAAAGTGTTATGATGCACGATTTCTAGGAATAAGTCCTTAAATGCTGTCCACTGGGCATAGCAACCACTGAAAACCGGAAGCTCAATTTTGGGCGTAGATTTTTCCTGGTGTTTGCTATCCCAAATCTTCTTGTTAATTTGTTCCTTGCTGAATTCATACAGCCTTTCTAATCTGTTATAATCACTTTCAAATGTTTGCGTGTCGACTAACATGTTATCGAGCTTCCAATAAGCACTATCCACTTTTTCCCAGCGTTGTGTGACTGTCTTCAATTTATCTTCAAGTTGCCACTTTTCTTTTAAATTTTCAATGTTCATGTTTCGTACCGTTCTCTCAAAAGCCTTGATGTTTGACCGCTGCTCATTCATCATGTCTTTAGCCTGTTGGCTCACCACTAACTCCTCATTTGACGTTTTCTTGATATCATCCGCGATCTCATCGCTCTCCTGTTGCTCTGGAACATTATCTGGAGCACATAACCTTCCTTCTTGTTTTACCTTGTTAACTGGCTGAACGCATTAAATTTTTCGTCTTCAATTCTCGCCAGTACTCTTTGCTTAGACTTATTTATCATAGTCTTCGTTTCTTCATATATTTGTTCCAAACGCTCGTAAACGCGATTCTCGTAGTAACGTCCAGACTTCTCGCCTTCAAACAAGGCTAACTGAATGTCGTTCCTTTTAAATTCACCCCAATGCCCCTCCAGCTTTTCAAGTCTGTCATCATGATACTCAAGAGTAACCACTCTTGAGTATCATGAGTATCGTAATCGTAGATTACGTGCAAGACTATCTTTCTTAAAGTTTTCACCTATCCGTTTGATAGCGTTGAGAGTTGTAGACTGAGAGCTAAGTAAAGCATTGTAGTTTATCAGTGCTTAGCGTACACAAAAAATCCAAAATTGTAGTAACGTAGGTAATATGGAACGTGCTCACCGGATTCGCTGCTTAAGCCTGCTGCTAACACTCCACCCCGACCTGTGCTCTCACTCGATATCACTGTTAACACTGTTTTTAATGTTCTGTACAAATGTTCCCGCGAGTGAAACCGTACCACGGCACTGATTTTACACTTAGCGGCTCGAAGGACCAAAATGTAAGGGCAAGCCCTACATGTAATGTTAAATGTTAATAAAATAAATGTTAATGTTCTAAGAAAGTATTTAATGATAAACTACACTAAATTAATTTAATAAAAAATGTTGTAAAAATGTATAAAATGCGAATGTTGTGCGAGCTCGATGCTAAACCGAAGACTGACGTACTTGCGTCCGTGATGATACTACATTTTCTTATTTAACAATATTTGCAGTATTTTGTAACTAGGCTAACTAAAGTACAATGTGCGGTTGCTGACCGTACAACTAAATAAATGTTTATTCATAATCGTTGTTTTGTCAAATGTTTTTATTGAACCAACCCGAGTGACAGATTCTTCTCAAAATCAAAAATCAAAATCAAAAATTTTTATTTCACATAAACCTACATGGGCACTTATGAAACGTCAGAAGCTAGGTGCACGGTTCCAATTGGTCGTTTCCTATGGAGAAGAGCCGGCAAGAAACTCCACGGTTACTCTTTTAAAAAAAAGTGGGCTTTAACAATGTTTCCAAGTTACAGTGTTAATAGGTATGGGAGGACAGTGTAGGCCCGTCAACAACTGCCTGCCAACTTCTACTTCTGCCACTTGTATAGATAATATTTTTTGTAACTGTGATTACTTACACAAACAAATTGTAAATAAGTTGCCATCTGATCACAGTGGACAAACAATAACATTTTGCTCCTATATGCCTGTACAAAAAATTCAAATAAGGTTTAGGCCAATTACAAGTAAAAATTTAGAGAAATTAAATAATTCTTTGGCCAGTAAATTATGTGTTCAGAGTTTTAATAATATTTGTGACCCAAATGAGTTCTACGCCGAGTTCTTTTCACTATTAAACACGCAATTTAATGACACTTTTCCACTGAAGACTAAAAGTATTTACTCAAAGTTCGTATTTAGTGATTGGGCGACTACAGGTATTCGTAAAAGCAGGGAAAATCTTTTTGAACTTTATGGCCTAAAGCAACATATGAATAATACAAGCTTTCATCGATATGTTGCAAAATATTCTAAAAATTTTAAAAGTGTGTGCAAAATAGCTAAAGCTCTTTATAATAGCAATAAAATAAAATCAGCTGATGATAAAATTAAAACTACCTGGCAAGTAATAAATAATGAAACAGGTAGGAAAAAACAGCGTAATACTGAATTTAATTTAGAGACTGCACATGGGCCCATCACTTCAGAGGTAGAAATAGCTCAAGAATTTGAAAACTTTTTTGCTAATATTTCCCTTAAAACTACTGAAACTTTAAGTTCCTCACCCGCACTTTCTACTTGCCTTACTTAGAAATAATGTAAAGGTATGCCCTTTGGAGTTTAGGTTTCAGCATACAAACCCCCAGGCTGTTATAAAAACTTTAAAAGATCTTAAAATTAAATCAACAGAAGATCTCTGGGGCATGTCTGTAAAAGTTTGTAGATCTATCATCGATATTTAGCTTTCATATTTAACACCAGTGTGGACCAAGGAGTCTTTCCGGATCTCATAAAGCACAGTAAAGTAGTTCGTTTGTTCAAATCCGGAGATAGTAAAGAACCCAACAATTATAGGCCCATGTCAATTCTGCCAGTTCTCAGTAAGGTGTTTGAAAAGTTGATGCTCAATCATATGTTACGTCACTTCAATAAAAATTCCATCTTTCTTGAACAACAGTACGGTTTCACTAAAGGTCGTTGTACCACTGACGCTGGTGTCACCCTAATAAAGAACATTTTTAACGCCTGGGAGGAAGCACAAGATGCCATTGGAATCTTTTGTGACCTTTCTAAGGCTTTCGATTGTGTTAACCATGAGACAACACTAGATCACTATGGGATTAGGAATACAGCTCTTGGTTTACTTAGATCATACCTGAAAGATAGAAAGGTTAAAGTTCAAGTAAACGGCGTGAACTCATTGGGGTCTGAAATGGCAATGGGCGTCCTCAAGGTTCGATATTGGGTCCATTCCTCTTTTTAGTTTACATTAACGATTTACCCCAATTACTTCAAAATCAACCGAAGATGGTTTTATTTGCAGATGACACGTCATTGATCTTTAAAATAGACCGACGGTCACAACACGTTGATGACGTGAATAATTCTATTCTTCAGGTCCAAGATTGGTTTACGGTAAATAATTTGGTTCTAAATGAAAAAAAACCAAATGCATTAGATTTAAACTACCTAATGTTAGAAGTAGCGAATGTGATATCATATTGAATGGAGAAAAACTGGAATGTATTAATCAAACGGTTTTCCTAGGTACCACTCTAGACGAGAGTACTACAATGGGGACCACATATAATATCTCTTGCGGGGCGGTTAAGCTCGGCTGCTTATGCTGTTAGGAAGATAAGACAGTTAACAGATGTAGAAACCGCGCGTTTGGTCTATTTTAGCTACTTCCACAGCATTATGTCGTACGGTATTTTACTGTGGGGTCGAGCTGCTGACATTGAATCCATCTTTATTTTGCAAAATAGAGCTGTCAGAGCCATTTATAATCAACGTCGCCAAGAATCTCTTAGGGAACTCTTTAAAGGGATTAATATTATGACGGTACCTTGCCAATTCATTTATGAAAATATTATGTATGTAAGAAAAAACCTACATCTTTTCAATAAAATAAGTGATAGACATAATTTCAATACTAGAAATAAAGATAAAATAGATCAACCATATTTCAGATTATCTAAAGTACATACATCTTTTATGGGGTACTGTGTTAAATGTTACAACAAAATACCTTGTGATATATTGCAATCAAATGAAAGAAAATTTAAAACTCATATTAAAAGTACACTTTGTAAACAAGCTTATTACAAATTAGAGGATTATATCCAGGATAGGAACGCTTGGAAACGAGTCCGAGTATCACTGATCAGTTTCCCTCAGTAGTCAGTTTATTTAATTCGCCATTTTCGTTGATTAGTCAGTTTCACTGATTGGTCAGTTTTACCGATTAGTCAGTTGCTTTAATTCGCCATTTTCCAGTATTTGCCAGTTTTCGTCGATTCGTCAGTTTAGTACACTCAACGTAAAAGATATGTTTACGTTTAAGTAAACAAAAGTAGAAAATGTAAGGAACCCAATTTAAATCAAACCTAAAGTTGTATTTTTACAATCACAATATTTTTTTTTAATATATTTGTTTTCTAAAAAAAAAAAAAAATTTATCTCTGCCTAGCCCTTTGAGGAAACAGCCGTGATGTTATGTTACGTAATACGTGCATAATTAAATTAGCAGACGTGTATGGGTTTTACTTTGACTGACGAATTGAATAAAACTGACGAATCAACGAAACTGGCAAATACTGGAAAATGGCAAGTTAAAGCAACTGACTAATCGGTAAAACTGACCAATCAGTGAAACTGACTAATGAACGAAAATGGCGAACTAAATAAACTGACTACTGAGGGAAACTGACCAGTGATACGCGGACTCGTATATTTTATTATTTTATGACATTTATTTTACACTCTGTGATTACCTTAACTCACACACTGATTATTTAGGAAAGCGTTTTTTTTTTTACATTGTTTGTACGAGTAAATATGTGAGCACCATGTATCTATCACATAATGAATTTATCTGTCATAGCTTCACTATTAATTCTTTTTGTATATTGTGGTATAGTAATGTTATTCTAGGTGCATCGTCTTCACATATAATTATATAATTGATGTACCAACAAAAAATATTGTAAAACATTTTAAAAGAGTAACGGTGGAGTTTCTTGCCCATTCTTCTCCATACGAAGCTACCTTTTGGAAGGGGCGACTAGAATCAATTCTATTTTATTTGTAAATTTTAGCGTTCAAAAGTGCCATCTATGTGCCTATTTGAAATAAATAATTTGACTTTGACTTTGTTTTTTATTTTTATTATTCTTAGCTCAGAACTCTGTTATTTATCTGTATTTACGGACACGGTGGATTTATACATTATTGGAATATTCTTTTTACTAATACTTTGCATAACACTTTTATTATTAGACTTGAGTTGTATTCATTATTTAGTGATAACAATATTTGAAGTTCAGTAAAATGAATACAGAACTATGACGGAAGAAGTCTTAGGTTTTTAAGTTTGAGCCCATCATATATGAAATAAATAAACATAAACAGGTTTATAATTAATAAAGACAATAATAATAAATATCGCAATAATTTATATTTACGCGACGTGCGTGTGACCCCTTGGACGATATAATACAGGTACCCTATGTACGACGTATCTACTCGATACTCTACAAGGCCTAGATATCTTAATATGTTGAGATATCGGCATTCCAAAAAAAAAAAAAAAAACGCATTACTAGTCTGTACATTTACTAACGATTCCCCGAAGTAGTCAACAAAAATAAAGCAAATAATGAACATACCTAATTTTACTAATAAATATAAATGCCTTCGAGTCGATAAGAATGAACGATAAGTATAGTACAGCTAATAATGGCTATCTATCCACTGATACACGCACACACACGACTGCATACCTCATCCGCCGCTCGCATACTTTGTCAAACAGAGATAGCAATATTCCGAACGAATTTTGCGGTCGCCTCGACTTGCAGTTCCGGGCGATGGCAGCCGGCTCCTTAGGTAAGTGAGTTAAGACTTTACAATGAAAATTCAAAAGACAATAACAGGTTTGACATGATCGATTCTTGTGCCGCTGCCAACGACGTATTATATATACCTACGCGTCATACACGAACATGAGTGCACTCAAAAACAGCGTAAGCCATGAATGTAGCTAAATACTTGCATTCAATCATACAGTGCGTGAAGAAAAGGAAAGACCTATACCGATATCTGTTGTTAGAAAGAGATGAACATAGGTACATATTTAATTAAGTCACTACCTACTGCATGTTCATTGGCGCGTACGCGTGCTTCGCAGCAGTCAGAGGAATTTGGGGCAAAGTGAACACACGATTTTACTCGTATTGACAAAGTTTAAACATTAGCCGTCTTATTCCAAAACATGATTTAAATTTAGTAGGTACTGGGATTATTACTAGGTTTAAACCATGATTAAATAAAACGTTATTACAAAATGAAGTTTATCACTAGTTCATGAATTATCTATGGTACTAAACAAATAAATATTATCTTATCTTAAAGTTAGTCTGCCGAGACCCCTAGTTTTTCTATGGACTAACTTCGGTACTAATTCATTTGAGGTTAACGATGATTATTATTGTGTCTTTTTATTTACAAATCGTTGAAAATGCGTATTAAGCTGATTGACTTGATGGATTTGAAAGATTTGGATATGCTGGAGACATCGTCATACGTACGTACGACGTAATATGTCCTACAATAATATGTCCATTCACATGAGGCAGTCGAAGTAAGATGATACAAAGCATTGCTAACCTAATAATAATTAAAAATCCATGTTCTACTAAGTTTTTCTTCAACGATTTAACGACACAACAACTGACGAACAAACCACAGAACAGCAACAACTACTTTGATTTAGTAATAAAGGACGCAACATTAAACATTCTACCTTAGCATTTTTTTGTAATAAGACTGTATGAGTATTTGAAGCAATAAAAAATAATATTTTAATATTTTAGAACTGTAGTAGACCTAATTAAAATAATAAAACAAGACATATTGTGAAAGTAAAACCTTTTATTTTCAAAATAAAACAATGTGAACATAAATTATAAATGAATGTACCCGCGTGAAGTTCGTCTCAGTCTCTTATGCCCGTATTGATTAACGTTACTCAGCCCAAGAGCTCGTACTTGATAACAGTCTTGAGGTCATGGTCGTATTAATAAACATAATAATTGATGTACTCAAGTTACGGCTTGGGTTTAGGTTATCAGCCGAGTGATGGGCTGATTAATAAACGAAAATTGACACTGAAGTATACAATAGGTTTGTGTACTCGAGATGCTTAAATCTGAGTGTAGGCAGTCCGTGACTTGAGGTTGTGATTAGTAGCGCGAAACATGGAGTTTGAAAACATTTTGGGTGAAAATAATTATTACGATGAATTAGAATCTGCACATGGGATGCCTCGAATTCTTTTGAGTTACCAAGTGAACATTTAAAAAAAAGTGCGGGTCGGACCACGCACAATGAAGGGTTCCGTAGTTGGGATGAATTTATCCCAAAAACAAAGTTATCATTGTAGTTGAAAAACATGTTCTCCTATACATCGATATACGTCACGGTCAATTTTCCAACTGAAAATGTAAGTTGGTAAACTATTACTAGTTAACTTGTAGAACCTACTTAGCTGAGATAGCTTTCCTTTTATTTTAATTAATAAGTTTTTTTAATAACTTTTAAAATAATTTAAGTTTTCACAGATCCGCAAAAGTTTTGAAAGACCTAGCCAACGATAACACACCATAAGAAAAGAGACTGATGGACATAGCGAAACTATAAGGTTCCTTGTTGATTTCGGAACCCTAAAAATGATCCAAATTTGTTCAAGAGTCACATTAATAAAAATACTCTTTGGTGAAATACAGTAACAGATGTCTTCTAATTTATCTAGAAATATTTATAACTTGATACAGCGCTATACATTAAAGTTATAATAAAATACAAGTATTTCAATAAATCTTACGACTTATCAAGAACGATATGTGATGAATGTCATTCTAAACATCGCGGCATCGGTCAATGTGATGTAATCGTTCATCAAGATCAGCTCCTTGAGGAGCTGATCTTGGTAACTGAGATACTGTTTTCATGTGTTTATTAATTAGTAATGATCTTGAGATGCTAATATCGTAATAATGGCGTATCAAATAATTACGCACTTGAGTACGTCGTTGGGGAACGTTTATTAATACGGGCCTTGTTAACCCAAAAGGATTCGAGGCATCCCATCTATAGATTTTTGGCAAAAATATCGTCATATTGCTTACTCTAAATTCGTCGTAATCTTTATTTTCACCCAAAATATTTTCAAACTCCATGTTTCGCGCTAATAATCACGACCTCGAGTCACGGACTGCCTACACTCAGATTTAAGCATCTCGAGTACACACACCTATTGTATACTTAAGTGTCGATTTTCGTTTATTAATCAGCCCATCACTCGGCTGATAATGTAAACCCAAGCCGTAACTTGAGTACATCAATTATTATGTTTATTAATACGATCATGACCTCAAGACTGTTATCGAGTGCGAGCTCTTGGGCTGAGTAACGTTTTTTAATACGGGCCTAACTCATCGGTCCGTCTATAGATAATCTAAAATGAAAGAAAAACGATAAGTTATATTCAAAAGCATAACATAATAATATAATTAATGAGAAGCATTAGATGACTTGCGTTATATCAAGCGATCATCATCATCATAATAGTCTTTCCCCAACTATGTTAGGGTCGGCTTCCAGTCTAACCGGATGCAGCTGAATACCATTATTTTATATCAAACGATATCTTAATATTAAAAAAAATACCCAAAACATTTTGTATTTAAAAGACTGCTGCCATAATCGCCTCACGGGCTCGCGACTAGGGTCCCTAGGCGCCCTAGTCGCGAACCCGCGTGCGGAAAAATGGATGCACAACAGGGGCGTGGCTAAGTAATACCCGAGTACCCGATTCCTGTCGGCTTCCCTTAGGAAATTATGACAGTCAGTAGTTCTCAGCAGTGTTTACTAATCACACTGAATGAATTTAATACTTACACCATGACCACCATCGGTTACTCGATGATAATCGAGAGTTTGTTGTGAAATTTGTGGTAAGTCGATAGATTAGCAAGTTGAAATTACTTTTTTAGAGTAGATTTGAAAAGTTATTAGTCGGAAGGCGGCATTAATAGTTTTAGATTGTTGTGTGACAGATTATTTGCTTCGTGAGGAAACATGCTTTTCAAGGTTAAGTTTTGAACATAATTAGGCTAGGTCGTGCTCGACCAGATATGACTATAAACTACAAACGACGCGATGGGTTTTTCAAACATTTTAATGTTTCCCTTTACGATAAATATCAATGGCTGACTGGTAGTTGTAAATTAAATAAGATGTTTTGTTTTCCATGTTTACTTTTCTCAGATTCTAGTAGTTTATGGAATAAAGGGGGTTTTACAGATATTAATAATCTGACGAATTCATCAAAAAAACATGTGCAGACTGAAAAACATATTCGTAGCTGTTTAGATTTACATGACTTCGGGAATAGTAGGATAATAGAACCATTTTTCACTAATTCGCATGAAGCTCATAATAGGAAAGTAGCTCGAAATAGGCATTTAATGAAACGGTTTATTGACACCGTTATTTTGTTAGGTAAACAAGAAGTAGCTTTTCGCGGCCACGATGAACGTCCGAATTCTGATAACCGCGGTAACTATATTGAAACCTTGTTATATCTGAGCAAGTATGACACCGTAATGGACTCTCATTTGGAACTATGTTCTTCAGTTCAGAACCCCGCGTTTTCTGGTCTCTCAAGTGATATTCAAAATGATTTAATACATAGTATTGCATCCGTTTTACGAGACCACATTAGAATCGAGATAGATAAAGCTCCATTTCTGTCTGTAATGATTGACGAAACTCCCGATGTCAGTCATAGGGAGCAATTGACTGTAATTTTTCGATATTTATCTGAAACTGGAATCGAAGAACGATTCCTAGGTTTTTACGATGTTAGCGGAAGTCTAACTGCTGAAGTTTTATACAAACAGTTGTTAGAAATACTTGACCAGTATCGTTGTAAGAATAAGTTAGTTGGTCAGTCTTACGACGGCGCTGCAGTAATATCTGGCGAGCACGGTGGAGTACAAGCAAAAATTCGCGATGCCTGCCCTATGGCAATGTTTGTCCCATATTACGCTCATATATTAAATTTAGTACTTAGCCGTTCCCTTGAAAATATTCAGGAACTGAAAACTTTTTTTGGACACGTAAATAGTATTGTTCGGTTTTTCAACAAATCAACTAAACGGTCCAACCTTTTCAAGGAAATAGCTGACCGCCGTATACCTTAAGTATCAGAAACCCGTTGGCACTATCACTCACGCATTATTAATGTAATTTTTAACTGTAGATTAGACATGATTAATACTATTAATTCGATGTTAGATAACCCGCAATCTTGGGATAGTGAATCTCTTTCCTTGGCAGAATGTTTCCTCAGTAAGTTAGAAAACAGGCAGTTTTTTTTTTTTGTATGTTTTTTCAGACATTTTTCAAAAAACCGACGTTCTTTTTAATTTATTGCAGTCAAAACAGATCGATATCGAAGTGGCAAACCGCGAAAAAGATTCATTCAATAGTTGGCTTGCAAATGATTTTATAAATAATTTTGATTTCATTTATGACAGCGTCCAGGAATTCCATGAGCCGCCGCGACAGCGTAGACGACTAAATACAGAAGTAGACACTAGAACTATGTATCGGCGTCTTTTCATTGAAATAATAGACAATGTTAAGACGCAAATACAACACAGGTACCAATCACTTTCTCAAATGAGTTTTCTTAATTTACTTAATAAATCTAAGTATAGTTTTTATAGTAGATCATTTCCTGATGAAATAATATCTTCTTTGCTATTAAAATTTCCGAAAATATTTGAGTTCACTGCTTTAAAGAATGAGTTGAATGTCTTATGTACACAACTCCGTCTTTGAACAAACTAGATGTTTATGAGCTTTATCTCAATTTTCAAAATTCATTATTGTGTGACACTTTTCCACAAATTACAAAATTATGTAGTATATTTTTGACACTTCCCGTTACAGTGGCATCCGCGGAGAGGTCGATTTCGGCTTTGAAGCGAATTCATACGTACTTGCGTAATTCTCAAAAACAAGAACGATTATCTGATCTAGCAATTTTTTCTATAGAAAAACATTTATTGCTAAAAATTAAGAATCATCCCGGTTTTTATGATAATGTTTTAGCGCACTTTGTACGAAAGAATAGACGAATAGCTTTAGAGTATAAGTAGTATTATAAGTAGAATAAGTCATTAGTATTGTAGTTAAGTAGTTTTGTCCAGTAGACATCATACGTCAACGTCATCACACTGATCACACCACAAACGGCTTTTTTCAAAGCCACTTTTATTATACTTGCAAGACACTGTTTCAATCTATCAGTGCTTACACGTATGGTAAAGCTGGACTGAAGACGTCTGCTTATAGAAGACTGAAGCCAGGAAGTCAGTCACAGATTTTAGGTAACTGGACTACGTGCGCCACGTCCGGGCTAGGTAAGCATTGTTTTTGCTCCGGCTTACCTTCCTCATAAACTCACCATTCGCCACTGCTGTACAAGTACAATACAAAAAACATGTTTTATGTAATAAAAAAATACAGTAAGTAATTACGCATGAAATGAGACGTTTTTCTTTACTCTCACAGCAGTAGTGTCATTATTTTGTACATCGTATATAGACACAGGAAGGCATTTTCTTCACAAATAATTGCGAGTCATAGTAACCTGTAGCCGCGTCACTGGATGGCGCGCGACTAATTTCCTATATTAATAATATATATAATATACAGGGTCAAATTAAATTAGCTAGTGAAACTCTGCAGACGTGATGGCTATCACGTCATACTCTTTCTTTTTAATCTTGTAACTAATGTAGATACCGCGAGGCCAGTCTATTTGAGTTACTTTCATAGTATCATGTCTTACGGTATTTTACTATGGGGGACGGGCTGCAGCAGATAATCTATCTGCCTAGCCTTTTCCCAACTATGTTGGGGTCGACTAACCGGATGCAGCTGAATACCCAGTGACTGGGTAATACGATACCCTTTGGTAAGACTGGTTCCCAGACTTTCGGGCTTCTGACGACCCGTAACGACTGTCAAAGATCCACGAATGACAGCCGGGACCAACGGCTTAACGTGCTTTCCGAGGCACGGAGGAGTCTAGGTTTGTAAAGATGGTCACCCATCCACGGACCAACCTCAGCAAGCGTAGCTTAACCTGATGGATCGATCCGTGCGGCTGTTATTACTTAGCCACAAGCTCCTCGGACGGGCTGCAGATATCGAGTCTATTTTTATATTGCAGAAAAGTGCCATTAGAGCAATATTATGGCCTCCACAGGCGCGATTATCTAAGGGAACTGTTTAAACATATTAACATCATGACGTCAATTGTCAATATATCTATGTAAACATCATGAAAGTAAAGAAAATCTAAATCTTTTCAGTAAAAGAGGTGAAAGACACAAATATGGGACTAGAAATAAGGACCAATTAGTTCAACCAGGTTTTAGACTGGCTAAAGTAGACTCATCCTTCATGAGGTAGGGTGAAGACGCCGATTATGAGATACCATTTATATTTTTGACTATCAATAAATTGTTTCCGCAGTTGGAGCTCCACTAGCTACAATATCGACTTAGCAAGTTTCCGTCGTTGGAGCTCCACTAGCTACAATATCGACTTAGCAAGTTTCCGTCGTTGGAGCTCCACTAGCTACAATATCGACTTAGCAAGTTTCCGTCGTTGGAGCTCCACTAGCTACAATATCGAGTTAGCAAGTTTCCGTCGTTGGAGCTCCACTAGCTACAATATCGACTTAGCAAGTTTCCGTCGTTGGAGCTCCACTAGCTACAATATCGACTTAGCAAGTTTCCGTCGTTGGAGCTCCACTAGCTACAATATCGACTTAGCAAGTTTCCGTCGTTGGAGCTCCACTAGCTACAATATCGAGTTAGCAAGTTTCCGTCGTTGGAGCTCCACTAGCTACAATATCGACTTAGCAAGTTTCCGTCGTTGGAGCTCCACTAGCTACAATATCGACTTAGCAAGTTTCCGTCGTTGGAGCTCCACTAGCTACAATATCGACTTAGCAAGTTTCCGTCGTTGGAGCTCCACTAGCTACAATATCGACTTAGCAAGTTTCCGTCGTTGGAGCTCCACTAGCTACAATATCGACTTAGCAAGTTTCCGTCGTTGGAGCTCCACTAGCTACAATATCGACTTAGCAAGTTTCCGTCGTTGGAGCTCCACTAGCTACAATATCGACTTAGCAAGTTTCCGTCGTTGGAGCTCCACTAGCTACAATATCGACTTAGCAAGTTTACGTCTTGGAGCTCAACTAAAAAAATAAATAAAAAATAAAATAAAATTTTATTGGCATAAAAACACGTTACAGAAAAATGTGAGACCCTGGCTCCAGAGCTAGGTTAGAGTACCTGTATTTCAGGAGCCGGTGACTTCTTCCGTTTAGGTTACAATTTAGCAAGTTTTATGCATAAAAAGTGACAAAATAGTAATATGTATCTAAAATTAAGTTCAATAGTTATTATTAAATATTTAATTACATAGGCACAAAAAAATATAATTAGAAAATAAGATTAGAATTAAATCAGGATTAAAATTTAGATTAATAATTGAATTTAAAACAATATTAATTTTAAAAATAAAGAATAGTAGTACAAAAATAAAAGTATGTAATAAAATTTGAATAAATCGCAACTCAGCTAGGATGAACAAAATAATATTAGAATGAAGGGTGCAGGTATGTCAATGTGCATGTGGGCGTGGGGTGTGTACGTGTGTGTGTATTGGGGTATGTGTGTGTGTGTGTGTGTGAATACCATTTTTTTGTGTTCTTATATATTTATGTTGATTGCAGTAAATTTTCAGTTGCGTTGTAGTCCTGTGTCAGTAACCAGATTTTTACTTTCTTTTTTGTTTCACGAGTCGTAAGGGGATTTATGTTTAATTTATTATAAAGAAAAGCGGCAAGATATACCCGCTGTCGCCTAGCGGACGCCGTGTGACAGCGTAAAGGTAAACAAATGTTTTTTTATAGTGCGCTTCTTATTACTTTGTGCATTATAAGGGGTAATACTGTGCTGCTTATAAACTTCTTGCAGAATATAATTCTGTCTTACTGTGAGTACTTCACACTTCTCGTATAAGTCTTTGGTGGGAAATCTGAAGGGTCTGAAAGTCATGACTTTAAGTAGAGATCTTTGGGCACGTTCCAGGTGAATCATAAAAGTCTTGCACCCACCACCCCATACAGTAACGCAATATCCCACGACTGACTGGACGAGCGCATAGTACACAGTGCGAAGGAGTTCGAAGTCTGCTACGTGTCTAAGTTTTTTTAAATGCCCAAATTAGTTTTCTGATCCGCGTTGAGGTGAGTTCTATGTGCTGTCGCCAGCCAATTTTTTCATCTAGAATCACACCAAGGTATTTTAGATGTGTAGACTTAGTGATTGCAGAGCATGAACATGGCGTTGAAGAAGCCAAGTGGCAGTCATGTAATCGAATATCTAAATTGGCAGGTTTAATTTTAGAAAAAGAGAATTGGAGAAATGTGGATTTGGAAAGGTTCAAAGTGAGTCGGTTAGCTCTCAGCCAGTGGCTTACCCTATGCAGTCCCAGTTCGGTGCTTCGTCGAACTTCGTCCCAGGTCCCTCCATGAAATATTAATGCCGTATCGTCAGCATAGGTAACAATCTTGCCACTTAAAAGTGGCAGCTGACACAGGTCATTTATGTAAATCAAGAAGAGGCTTGGGCCAAGAATACTGCCTTGTGGGACGCCATAGGTAACCTCAGCATCAGAGCTAACGTGTTCTTTTATTTTAACTCTTTGCGTACGGTCACAGAGAAAATCCTTAAAAATGTTTAGAGCGTTTCCGCGAACACCAATCTTATCTAACTTGTCCACAAGGAGAGAAATCATGACGGTGTCGAAAGCTTTGGCCAGATCGAGAAATATACCGACGCATTTCTGTTTTTGACCTAATTTAAGCGTGACGTGATCTACCAATTGGTTTACGGCATCTTCAGTGCTTTTTCCCGACCTAAAGCCAAATTGGGCTTCTGCCAGTATCTTATTGTGTTGCAGAAAGTTTGTGAGCCTTTTGTTTAGAACCTTTTCTAATACTTTTGATAACTAGCTACAATATCGACTTAGCAAGTTTCCACCGTTGGAGCTCCACTAGCTACAATATCGAGTTAGCAAGTTTCCGCCGTTGGAGCTCCACTAGCTACAATATCGACTTAGCAAGTTTCCACCGTTGGAGCTCCACTAGCTACAATATCGACTTAGCAAGTTTCCGTCGTTGGAGCTCCACCAGCTACAATATCGACTTAGCAAGTTTCCGCCGTTGGAGCTCCACTAGCTACAATATCGACTTAGCAAGTTTCCACCGTTGGAGCTCCACTAGCTACAATATCGACTTAGCAAGTTTCCGTCGTTGGAGCTCCACTAGCTACAATATCGACTTAGCAAGTTTCCGCCGTTGGAGCTCCACTAGCTACAATATTGACTTAGCAAGTTTCCGCCGTTGGAGCTCCACTAGCTACAATATCGACTTAGCAATTTAATATAGCTCAATTAAATAATTACTATTTAATCCCATACATAAAACATTTTTAGCTATGGGTAGACAAAAAGAAAAAGTCAGTAATTGCGTTGCAGGCTAATGGTCTCCTATTATGAGATACTAGCGTTCCTAATCTGAGAAAGTATCTCATGTTAGGTTCCTTCGTGTTTGAGGTTCAATCAAAAGAAAACGGTTTAGTCTAGTAGTAACAAAAACTTTTATTTCTTAATCTAATAAAGTTATTAAACTAATTAATTACGCTTTTATTCAAAGAGAATAAATCTATGTCAATCTCATAATATGACAGTGATTCTCATAAAGGCACTTGGCGTATTTAAATTATATCAAACATCAACAAATCGATCAATCCATTTCCTTGCAATAATTTTCCAGCTCTTTTCTAAATTGTCAGGCAAGGCTGGACGCCTCCCCATATGAACCTTGACAAGTGCTTCTGCCTGCACGGGTACCCTTAGGAACCTCAAATTGCTTAGACGCCCTTAAGTAACCCATTTGGCTGCTTCGTACTGCATTCACAGCTCGTATCATAGCACTAAGCGGTGCCAAGTTTTCCTCTTGATCGGAGGTATCTAAAATAAAAACAACAATTGAATCCAATTATAATATATATATATATATATATATATATATAAATAGGCATAACCTGGGTGAGTTCACTTCACCATCGACCTCATCATCACTTTCCATCAGGTGAGATCTCACCTGATAGAAATACTTGCGCCTAAATATCCTAATATGAGATACCTCATTTAAGGAACCCCAAAATATCTATTACGAACACATAGAAATTTCACAAAATGCCTGCCTATTTTTTGTTGACAAGGAAGATACAGTAATATCGCACTCATATCGTGAAATTGATCGTATATTTAATTACCGTAAATCTATAACATTTAGTACGAAAATAATATTGTTACATACCTCGTAAAGATTTAGTGGCAAAATTTTTGTTTTCCGCTTCTGCAAAAATCTGCATGCCCACGTTCTAACAGTGCCTCTGGCTGGCACGCACTGTCACACACATTTTCTTTGATGACTTGCTATGATGCTTCGGGCGACAATAACGCCAATTGGTTACCGTGAATAGTATAGCCATTACCCAGCTACCTCATATTTGGCGCCTATCTCGTAATAGGCATCTTCACCCTACTGTTTAAAATGTTACAAAAAAATATCTCCCCGCATAGTCCAACTAAACGAATCGAAATTTAAATCACACTAATATTATAAAGGCGAAAGTTTGTGGGTGTGTGTGTGTGTGTATGTTTGTTACTTCTTCACGCTCAAACGGCTGGACCAATTTTGATAAAATTTTGTAAGGAGGTATCTGATACCCTGGATTGAGACATAGGCTACTTTTTATCCTGATATTTCCACGGGATTGAGACTTACGCGGGTGAAACCGCGGGGTGCAGCTAGTCTTGTATAAAACGCACACTATGTAGCCAAGCACATTATAAGTTGGGGGACTACAACGCTGACAAAAATGTTTGGCTTAACGCAGGTCCTGCTCTATAAGGGCGCATCAAACTAATTGATTAGCATTCGAAGATATTGTTGGAGCTGCTGAAGATTGTAAATACTATCTTTATATGTATAAATTCAATCTCTTAGTATTGTATAATTGCATGCACTATGTACCTACAATTTACTGAGTACGTCTTTCATTGACTTGAATGTGCCCTGGCGGCTGAGTGTGTCATGCTCACTCAAATGTCTCGCTGATGGTGGCGTGTGTGTTGGATCATTGAGTTCCCTTCAAAATGGTTGAGCTAAATATCCATGCGTCATGATCGTGAACCGGCGCCGTCAGTAGGGACTGGTCATTTCTTAGCTGCCACGGCTTATTTTAATTGTATTTATTTGTTTTTTTTTATTGCGGGCGCTTTTAACGTGCACGTCTTTTTACATTGTTCTCACATATATAATTTCAACATGAATGATGTAACCAATACTTTGTAACAATATTTTGATTTAAAAGAGTGTCCGTGGAGTGTCTTGCCCGTTCTTCTCCATAGGAACCTACTACGCAATGAACCGGAATGGGCAACTAGCTTCATTTCTCTGACTGACCGACCCCTTGACAATGCAAAAGTGCCTGTAATTGGTTTATTTGAAATAAATGCTTTTAAATAAATTTCGCGGGCTACCTTAGCGTTTCAACTCAACTCGAGTTGAAACGCTAAGGTAGCCCGCGAAATTTAAATTTTATTACGTTTTTTGCAATTTGCAGGTCAGTAACAGATTGTATGTTGATCTAAATATGATTCGCGGCCGTAACAGATATGGCTTTACAAAATTATAATCATTAGAATCGGCAGTACAACTAAATCTCTTCAAAAATCATATTTAAAGCCTATTTCTGAAATAATCTTTAGTAGGATTTTATGAACTTAGCAGGTCTAATCTATAGTGTGAACCTAGTGATATACTGTGATTGTGACCTGTTGTACTTCGTTGTGTTAAGATAAGATAAGTCTTTATTTGCCTTAAACATGTTATAAAGTTGTTACAGTCTAGAATACTCGTATCCATATTTCTTGTGAATAAATAAATAAATGACCTTGTTCCTTGAACAATTGTCACTTTTGGACTGACAAAACGTCAGTCCAAAAGTACTGCTAACTACTTGAAGTTAACTCGCTATTTAACTAAAGCATTTATAAATAAATCTGCTATAAGCGACTGCTTCGATTGGCTACGAATTTCTACGAGAATGCTACGTTCAGCTATGCAGTGCTATGAGATTGCTACGGTAAGCTCAGCAATACTGTGAGACAGCTACATAGTGCTACAATCGCTACGAGAATGCTACGTTCAGCTATGCAGTGCTATGAGATTGCTACGGTAAGCTCAGCAATACTGTGAGACAGCTACATAGTGCTACAATCGCTACGAGAATGCTACGTTCAGCTATGCAGTGCTATGAGATTGCTACGGTAAGCTCAGCAATACTGTGAGACAGCTACATAGTGCTACAATCGCTACGAGAATGCTACGTTCAGCTATGCAGTGCTATGAGATTGCTACGGTAAGCTCAGCAATACTGTGAGACAGCTACATAGTGCTACAATCGCTACGAGAATGCTACGTTCAGCTATGCAGTGCTATGAGATTGCTACGGTAAGCTCAGCAATACTGTGAGACAGCTACATAGTGCTACAATCGCTACGAGAATGCTACGTTCAGCTATGCAGTGCTATGAGATTGCTACGGTAAGCTCAGCAATACTGTGAGACAGCTACATAGTGCTACAATCGCTACGAGAATGCTACGTTCAGCTATGCAGTGCTATGAGATTGCTACGGTAAGCTCAGCAATACTGTGAGACAGCTACATAGTGCTACAATCGCTACGAGAATGCTACGTTCAGCTATGCAGTGCTATGAGATTGCTACGGTAAGCTCAGCAATACTGTGAGACAGCTACATAGTGCTACAATCGCTACGAGAATGCTACGTTCAGCTATGCAGTGCTATGAGATTGCTACGGTAAGCTCAGCAATACTGTGAGACAGCTACATAGTGCTACAATCGCTACGAGAATGCTACGTTCAGCTATGCAGTGCTATGAGATTGCTACGGTAAGCTCAGCAATACTGTGAGACAGCTACATAGTGCTACAATCGCTACGAGAATGCTACGTTCAGCTATGCAGTGCTATGAGATTGCTACGGTAAGCTCAGCAATACTGTGAGACAGCTACATAGTGCTACAATCGCTACGAGAATGCTACGTTCAGCTATGCAGTGCTATGAGATTGCTACGGTAAGCTCAGCAATACTGTGAGACAGCTACATAGTGCTACAATCGCAACGAGAATGCTACGTTCAGCTATGCAGTGCTATGAGATTGCTACGGTAAGCTCAGCAATACTGTGAGACAGCTACATAATGCTACAATCGCTACGACAATGCTACGTTCAGCTCAGCAGTACTATGAGACAGCTAGATAATGCTACCATACGCTACGTCAGAGAGATATCGAATCGTTTTCACATCATATGCCCGTTATAAACTGACGCTATCGTTGTATCCACCGAGCACCGAGCATGTGCAACGTTATGCAAATGAAAAACTGTATGAAAATCTCCGCAGCACGTACATATTTCAATTTGTTACAATTAACGCTCCGCTGGCACAAGTTCCTCAGCTTAAAGATCCAACCATCTTCACGAGCGGCACTGAGACACAGACGGGAGGGCGGGGAGAGATCTAAATTACCCTTTTACACAACATTTTTGAACACGTAGATGAGCTATCTACAAAGCGACTCATTTTTGTGAAAAGTTCAAGACAAAGGCTTCACAGATAAAAGCTTTCTAATTAAAAAATATTGTTTCTTGAAGAATAGTCTCTTTATTGGGTGAAGTTTTACGGAGTTTAAGAGTTTAAACGGTTTTTGTTAACTAATTAACATGTACTTACTTAAATGGATACCGACTTTTGTTTTATTAAATTAAACAACTTATCACGAACCTAGTTGCAACAGTAAAAGTATCGGTTTTTTCAGCATTATCTCACAAATCAAGCACATTAATTATGTACAACAGTGTAATGAGTGTATTGACCGATGAGTGTAGTGAGTGCAGTGAGTGCATGCAATCACAAGTGAAGTGCTGCGTGCGTGAGGCTTCGGCGAGACGTTGTCGCGGGGCATCCCTCTCGGTAGTGGCGTCGCCACGAGTGACCACTGAGCCGTAAGATTAGTCAAGTTTAGCATACTCATAAGTTCAGCCTAGTCATGGCCTGTAACTATGTGTTCCTTGTGCAATAAAACAACAACAAGTGGCAGCCACGCACAGGTCACAACGATACGCCCACAACACCGAGTGGCAGCCAGGCACAGCCGCACAGGTTACAGCGACACGCCCACATCACAGAGTGGCAGCCAGGCACAGCCTCACAGGTCTCAGCGACACGCTCACAACACCGAGTGGCAGCCAGGCACAGTCGCACAGGTCACAGGGACACGCCCACAACACCGAGTGGCAGCCAGGCACAGCCGCACAGGTCACAGCGACACGCCCACAACACCGACTGGCAGCCAGGCACAGGAAGCTCGACTATGACAATTTCTAAAAATAGAATTGACATTCATAAAAACAAAGGATTTTCGGCCACTATAACACTGCACTGCTCATAATATTGACACACGCTTAATATTGGTTAAAGTTAGGTACTCTGCGCTATTTGTTTAGCACTTATAACCGATTAAACTAGTAGGGACAAAATAATCTAATGACTTGAAATGACAAAAGGTTTTCCGAACGCCTAATCGACTCTCTCACTAACAACAACATAACGCACTTTAACGGTTCACCACAACAAAACAAAAGAAACAATGTTTGATTGGCAACGCAGATGTGGCGTGCGTCGCAACGGACGCTTAGCAAAAAACTGTCGCAGTTTCTGGGATCCCAGCCCAATGTTATAGTTCAAAAGTTCAAGGAATCATGTTAGTTAGAACAATTATAAGTATTATCTTCTGATAACAGCTTAAAGTAGTAAAGAAGTTATGGAAATATATTACCCAGCGGCCTTACTCCTGACAGCATCGTGTACTGAATCAATCGAATTCGATTCGAAATAAATGACGATCCATACTCTTGAATCCGACACTAGCGCACGATCGTGCGGTGGTTCGAAGAGACACTAATTTCTATCGAAAGATTCGTTAGGATCGAAAAGTTCGTACTCCACACGCCATCTGACACTTATGTATCGAGTAGTTGAATCAAAACTAAAGGTCAATTACACGATTGCAAAGAAGCTACTTTATCCAGATCGAGTGAGATTTATTGTGTTCTTTACTGCTATAATTCTTCAAATTCTTTATTATTATGGCTGGCCTTACTTTGTTTTTCCATGTTCTTGGGAAAACATCGTATGGATCTTCGTGCGCGAAGAAATATGAGTCGATATAATACCCGGGGCTATAGAAATGGATTTGGAAGAATTTAGAAGAAATTATAGTTTAACGAAGGACTTGTTTGATGTGTTGGAACAAGATTTAACACCATACATGAAGAAATCAACCAGATGAAGTGACATTTCCATTAAATGCAAAGTGTGTTTCCATATCATCATTTCAGCCGAAAGACGTCCACTGCTGGACATAGGCCTCCCCCAAGCACCGCACCCCCAAGCACTTCAACCGGTTCTGTGCTTCCTGCATCCAGCGGATACCCGCAGCTTTCACAAGGTTATCGGTCCATCTAGTTGGAGGCCTTCCAACACTACGTCTTCCGGTACGCGGTCACCACTCTAGAACCTTTCGGCCCCATCGGGCATCAGTTCTGCGAGCATTGAGCCCTGCCTGCCACTTAAGCTTGGCAACTCTTCGGGCTATGTCGGTTACCTTTGTTCGCCTGCGGATCTCTTCATTTCTGATTCGATCGCGTAGGGAAACTCCAAGCATAGCCCTCTCCATTGCCCTTTGGGTGACTTTTAGCCTTCTGATAAGGCCTATTGTGAGCGACCACGTTTCAGTGCTATAGGTCATCACTGGCAACACGCACTGGTCAAAGACTACGTCTTGAGACACTGCGGTATGTGGGACGAGAAGATATTGCGTAGCTTCCCGAACGCTGCCCAGCCGAGTCGGATTTGACGATTGACCTCTTTCTCGAAGTTGGACCTACCTAACTGGACAGTTTGTCCGAGGTAAACATACTCGTCCACAACTTCGAGTGTAGCGTCTCCGATCTTCATGAGAGTGGTTGTTACATGGGCATTTGACATGATCATTTTAAGACCCACTCTTTCGGAAGCTCTGCTGAGGTCATCGAGCATTGTACTGAAGTCTTCCATCTTCAGCCATGACAACTATATCGTCGGCAAACCGAAGGTGAGTCATGTACTCGCCATTGATGTTGATGCCTAGCCCTTTCCAGTTCAGAACCTTGAAGACATCCTCCAGTGCAGCGGTGAACATTTTTGGAGAGATAACGTCTCCCTGCCTCACACCTCGCTGCAGAAGGATAGGTTTCGAGGTCTGGTCCTGGAGTCGGACTGACATAGTGGCGTTTTTGTACAAACACTTCAGCACCTCGATGTACCGATAGTCGATCTGGCACCGTTGAAGAGACTGCAGTACATGAGCCCATGTCTCGATCGAATCGAAGGCTTTCTCGTAGTCAACAACGCTAAGCAGAGAGGCAGGTTATACTCTTCGGTCTTCTGTATAACCTGCCGCAGCGTATGTATGTGGTCTACTGTGCTAAAGCCTTTACGGAATCTGGCTTGTTCGGGAGGCTGGAAGTCGTCAAACCTGCGCGCGAAACGGTTCGTAATGACTCTTGAAAACAGCTTGTAGACATGGCTCAGAAGTGAGATGGGCCTATAATTCTTAAGGAGGGTATTATCACCCTTCTTAAAGAAAGGGATCATGACACCTCTGTTCCATGCCTGTGGCGTTTTGGCCTTGAGTATGACGGATCAAACAGCTTCTGGAGGACCTTGAGAACGGGTTTCAGGAGCTCGGCCCTATTTCCGGTTTTCACCGCGTTGATCACAGAGACATCATTGAATACTTGCATCGTCGTCGACATAATGAAGTCAATCTTAATTTTTTGTTGCACCATCAGGGCTCTGCCAGTCCACTTTCTGTGCTCACGTTTTCTGAGGAAGGAGTTCATCATAAAGAGGCCTTCCTTCTCCATAAAACTGGCCAGTACGTGACCCCGGTGGTTCCGACGTCTAACTTCAAATTGCCCCACTCGCAGCTCATCATCGTTTCGTTTGCACAGTTTTGCGTTGAAGTCCCCCATGACAACGGTGAAGTGAGTTTTAGAGCCATGCATGGCTCTTGAAATATCCTCATACATGGTCTCCATCTCATTGTTGGGGTGTGACGAAGTCGGGGCGTAAACCTGTATGACCTTCAGCGAATATCTTGCGGATATTGTAAGTATAAAGTACGCCACCCTGGTCGACACACTCTCGATCTTCACCACGTTGCTTACAAGGGACTTATGGACGACAAATCCGACACCACCTTGGGACTGCTGGTCGCCCTCCCGGAAATAGAGCAAGTTCCTGGATTTCCGGATTATCGAGTCCTCCCCCACTCTTCGGACTTCAGATAACCCTACTATACCCCATCTTACCTGCTCAATTCTTCCTCGAGTTCGATAATCTTCTTGTCGGTCCGGAGTGTACGCGTGTTATATGTTGCCAGGTCCAGTTTGATTCTTAGCACCCCTTGCCTAACCGTTGCCTTGACCGCTACCGTAACCAAGGGCGTGTAAATAAAAAGTAAATTATATATTTAGTAATATTTTCTCATTTGTGTGAGTAAATATAGCTATGTACCTATTTACTTAAGTTTATCCCGTTGGTCCCGGCTGTCATTCCGTGGATCTTTGACAGTCGTTACGGGTTGTCAGAAGCCCGAAAGTCTGACAACCATCAGCCTTACCAAGGGGTATCGTATTACACAGTTACTGGGTTGTTAAGGTCAGATAGGCAGTCAACATAATCAGCCTATAATGTGCGGGTTGGTAGTTTTGATATGTCTTTGAATTTTTGGTTCTAGGACATGCCACCGGTTTCCTCACGATGTTTTCCTTCACTGTTTTGAGAGCAGTGGTGATGAAATAATTTATACAAAGTCCCCTGTCAGGGTTCGAAGCTACGACCTACAACTCGAAAGTCACTGTCGTTACCACTGGGCCACCACTGCTCTCACATAGGCAGTCGCTCCATGTAAAATACTGGTATTCAGCTGCATCCGGTTAGACAGGAAGCCGACCACAACATAGTTGGGAAAAAGATAGGCAGATTGATTGATGTTTTTCATAAGGTTTTATTTGTTAAGTTTAAATAAAACACTAGGGCTAACGCTATCTTTTTTTACGTGGGAAAGTGATAGAGAAGTAAATAAATTCAACCTCATAAAAGTTTCTAACCAAAGACATAAAACACTTGACGATGACGTAATCCGCCGGATACCCATAACGACGCTGATAATACTCGAACCTTTGTCGATCTTGGTTTACGATTCGATTTGGTTCGGGAGTAAGGTTTTAAATCGAGTTCAGATCAGAAACGAGTTCGAATCGAAAACAAAATCAAACTCGAATCGTTTTCGGGAGTAAGACTCCTGGGCTGGCGAACCTTAACAGGTTACCATGTAACCTAGCTAGGACGCCAGATTCAATTATGTTGTTACTTACTCTCTTTACGATTTTTCCATTGTTACATCATATTTGTTGTTGTAATCACGCCGACAAAGTTGTCAAGTGAAATGCTGAAAAAAATAATTTGTTAGGGTACCTCCCTTACACGTAAACTGGGGATAATATTTTTTTTTGTCGTCTATCCTATGATGTGGGGTATCGTTGGAAAGGCTGTTTAAGTATATTGAGGGTCTGTCATGACTATTTTTCGATTCAGGGATCCATTTGGGAAATATTAAGCTTTAAAGTGCTACTTTTTGTTAGAATCAAGTGTCCCCGGGCCTGCAAGTTTTTTTTTTGGGTTGGTAACAAACAAATAACTTTTCCTGCTCTGGGCGGAGCGGGAGGGTGTGTCAGACTTTTACTGACTATTTGACGGCGAGCTACCTATCGCTCACCGTCCACAAGCCCGCGCCTACGTTGGCCGGGAATCGGCCTGCGATTCCCGACGGCCGGGGCGTCTCCTGCGGCGACTAGGGGCGCGAGGGCGTGGATTTTGCCTTTCCCTCACGCGTTCCACCTCCCCCTCGCGAGCATTACTGACGCAAGAGATCGCCGCCGCCGATCGCCTCCGTGAGGATACGGCGGTGCTGCGCCCAAGCAGGGCAAACCTCCACCGTATGCTCCACCGTGTCCTCCGGGTGATCCACACAGTGGTAACAACCGGGCGTTTCCTCCCGCTTTATTCTGAATAGGAACCTCCCGAAACAAGCGTGTCCGGTGAGGAACTGCATCAGGCGGAAGGTGAGGACGCCGTGGCGCCTCTCTAGCCACTCCTCAAAGAGGGTGCTTATCGCCACAATTGTGGCGTGCCCAGCACTGGGTTGCGACAATCGCACTCTCCATGTCGCCATGAGGTCCCGCCGGAGCTCCGCCCGCTGTGCCGCGATTTCTTGCCCCCGGCGTTTCGCCTCTTCGCGCCACACCCAAATGTGCGCGAGGACTTTCGCCTCCAATCCGGGTCCCTGCAAGCTTAATTGTTATTTTTGGATATGTGAAAAAATTCATGGAGTACATAATTATAACGAAATTAAAAGGAAAACTATCACAGCTAAGTAGGCTTTACAAGTTAAGCTCAACACACACAGGCAACGGGTGCGGGTCGGGCGCGGGTCAAGCGCGGGTCGGGCGCTGGTCGGGACGGCAGTACGGTGGTTTGAATTCTTTGTTTGTGTATGAATTACGCCACACGAAACGCGTGCACGGGTCGGGCGCGCAGCGGGTCGGCGGCGGGAGCCGCGCACTCATTTCGTGTGGTGTCATTCTGTAACCCGGTTTTTCTTGAGCGATACGTAATGATCAGAAAACTTGATGATGATGTTTCTATTGTGGTTGTACTACTCACCACCGGCACTGTGCTAAAGTAAATTTATAGGGTATAAGCTGTTAGGGAAAGATTTAAGTAAACAAGTACCTTCTCACACAATATAATATTTATTTCAACATACCTACATAACTTAAAGGCGCACAATAAATAATGCGGCAGGCCACATACCTTCCCCAAACACTTGGGCATCCACACCAATACAACCAGTCTCATAGCGCAGTCGCTATAGCGAGTCCGTGAGATGAACGACTAGCTTCTAGCTCAATCACACAAGTACCGACCTATTAAGGCTGTGCTCATTAAGGGATCATAAAGATTATGCAAAGCAACCTGGTCCGTACAATAGGCCTAACTCTATCATAGATTAAATTATTACATTACAGATATACTCTGTGATCTCTCAGTATAATCCTGTCACTTGACGGGACTACTACCCTTGGCATCAAACACGTTAAACGTGGGCTACGGGTGCATTTAAATGCTATATGTTGACGCTTTCGTTACCTGGCGCGGCGAACTTCCCTCATCACCGATATTCGGCTAAGTAAGGCCTCCTTCCCTCCTCCTTACCAACGGATAACCACACCTCAATGTTTTCCTGCACCCGGATCAATTCCAATCATCCGACCACGGGGCCACACCAAGGCATCACAGATAGCAGGTTGCAGGGTACATCGCGGCAAAATAACACGTCAGCGTACCATGAATGCCAGTGTTGCTGATGACTTGCAGTGTACCTTTTTTTTTTTGTAGCAAACATTAAATAAAAGTGCCGTGTTTAGCAACTTACTTTTTTAAAGGAGCGTTTAAATTTGTGTAGGTACTGAAAAGGTCTTCTCTGTTAATAATGTGATCTGATGCTCCAGAATCCAACAGGAAAGTTATTTGGTTACCCTTTGTGACACCTGGGTAATTACCAAACATGAATTCAAAACCGAAAGCTTTACTGGAAAATGTTGCTCCTTCAGTAAGCTCCACTGATTGAACAGTTCGCGATTTGTCTGGAAGTTTACGCCTCCGATCCATTTGTTTGTAGTAACAAGCATATTTGGCATGACCTTTAGTCCAAACACAATGGTGCTATCTTATTTTGTTGAGGAGTTCCTATGGCCACCTTCCGGCGCCATCATCAGACCCTAAACACCACCTAGTGTAATAGCACTGGTCAAGATAAAGTCAACGAGTTCAAACCCAACGACGCTACCTAATTTAGTTGCAGAGTTCCTATGGCCACCTTGGGGCTCCATCATCAGATCAGCTCCTTGGTATCATACTTTTTCGTTGTCACCGAAATTATATAAGTATTTTTCAGCTCAATCGGATGCCAGGCATTGCTTAAATAATGGATGACAATGAGAGTAAATGGGAACATATAAACGAAACAAGCTTGTAAAAACTCAACAAAACATACTTTATCTCAAGATTCCTCGGATTGATTTTGAAGAGCTTTGGTTTACAGACTAATATAAGCCCTAGTAACATAATGCACTGTGTAATCATTCTGGGCAGCCCTTGGTCCAACTCCCATAATTATATGGATGGTCAATGTCCTTTGTTCTTCCTACAACCAGGCTCAAAAAAATTGGTGTTTTTATAATAAACTACCTAGCCACATTGTTGAACAATCTTAAGTTGGGGTATTATTTTGCTTTTAAAATCTTTCCTGTGCGTATTTTCCCTCAACTGTCTCTTCTCATCTGTTTCATGGTTATACAGATATTATTTTAATTATTTTGAACGTGAGGACTATGTGGGTCATTGTTTTTTTGTCTCTGTGGTTTAATTAAGGTCTGGCAGTTTGAGTACTTCATGCGGTCTACCCAAACGTCTTTTCTTTGGTATTGTTCGTCGAATCGCTGAGCTCCTTAAGTTTTGAGTTGAGCTGCACGATGACTGACAAATGCGTGCACCGACTGGACAGGTCCCTCAATATCTGTGGTTCTTTCATCAAAAGATCATTTCAGGCACCAATCTACATGGTCTTCACATGATCTGACCAAGATTATGTCTGGACTTTAAAAGAGACTGTGTTTTTTTGTAGTAAGTAGGTACTAGCTCATTCTGATTTGCGCGAGTATTTAGTCAACTACGGACGAAATACTCTTACATACTTGTAAGGATGCGGACGCACCTCATTTTTAGGTGGTCTGCTGGGTTAACAGGATCATGAATGAATGTAATGATGGATAAATGAAGATGAATAAAAGGGTCGTATTTCAGATGGTAGCAAGTGCAACAGGAAAGGATTTTTACCCAGGTAAAAACCCTAACCAAGCGGCGGGGTATTGTAACGTTGTATCGTTACTATCTTGCAAACAACAAAATGACAACAATAAGAGGTCAATTCGAACCGCAGAAGTAATAATATTAGGGACGTCCTTAGTTACTAAACAACATAGATTAGCTGTCTGTGCTAGTGATGCGCGCGGTTGGCATATCCGAACGTACATAATGATCTACGAGGACCCCGCCGTGTGCCGCTCGCCCGCGGTCACCTTCCATTCGAAACCCTTTCCGTCACATTGGCCTCTGAGTTTGCTTCGGCCTTTCTTCTCAAAGTACTCAGATCATATTCTAAAAACTAGATGAGGTCGGTGTTTCCTCCTCATCTACTTTTTAAAATACGATTGACGTGTAAAAGTGTTTGAACAAACCTACTTACAGAAATAAAATCATTTATCATTTTATTAAACCCTCCGGCTACCCGTAACGTTACACTCCACAGACCTCACGGGTAGACTTGTATGTTTGACTTCCTCTTTCAAACCACTAAACATAAATCCATATTATTATACATAGCAATTAAAAAAGTACTCTGATATTACATTACTGTGTATTATTAGTGAGATCAAGACTTTATTCGTGCTGTCAATTGGAGTCATCAAGAACTTTAATCTAAAAACTGAGTTATTGTGATAACAAAATACCAGTAACTAACATCGATTGAGAACGTATATTTGTGGTGTTGGAGTGTTTATTCTGAGTGCTACAGGACTGTGATATCGCGGCCACACTTAAATCAATAACTGTGTTGTGTTAAACTGGATGCTGTGTTTTATAGTGCAAACGGCTTGTTTTCAAATCTGCCTATTCATCTTCCTGACACTAAATTCAAAATAGCGCCATCTATTGAATTCGCACAATAGCAGCATAGGGCTTGCGTCCCTAGTTGTCAATACTGCGTGCATTGTGAATCGATACGCAGTTGAATTTCGCCGTGTGATAGAGGGCGCCACAAGTGTGATTAACACACCTAAGCGTAGTTGGTTTTCATAAATAGACACCGAGTGATCGACATAATCATTAGGGATCACGATAGGTGGCGCCACTTCACTTCACCCCGTTTTGGATGACACGTTATTTCTGTTTAGATTGTAAATAACTTTTTATTATCTGACTTCAAGATGCTCTGCAACGGGTGCAACGATGTTTTGTGTCCTGAGGCAGGATACCTAATATGTAAGTCTTGTATGGAAAATACCATCATGAATGTCTAAACATTACGCCGCAGGATTTTTGGCCCTGACACAGGAATTTAAGTCCTCCTGGAGATGTCCTCCGTGCACTAACATTACCCGTCGTACTCGCCTTAACTTAGACACGCCTGTTTCTTCCACCCAGCTTCCGATTTATGAAGACAGTAGTATGAACATGTCCTGTGACATCATGGATCATCGTGCGCTATCGCCACGTACTCCACCGAACAATGCGTCGTCTGCAGCCAGGGATGGTGATACCCGCACATTGGTTACCCAAGACAACCTAATCCAGTCGATCACCCAAAAACTCAATAGAACTTTGCAGGGTTGGCGTTCTGACATTGATCGGACCCTTGAAACATTCAAGGAAGATATTAAAACCACGATGCAGGATTGGCGAGGCGAGATAGAGGTTAGCATGCTTAGTTTTCATGAAACTGTTAAAAGCAGCCTGTTGGACATGAAGCAAGAATTGAGCACTGTCCGTACTGTGCAAGCTGAATTTAAGCAGGATGTGAAACAAATGAGCGAAGAAATATCTGGCCTCAAAGATTCGCTGCAGTTCCACGCATGTGAACAGGATGACCTCAGAAGAAGGGTTGAGACTATTGCACGTCAGCAGGCTGAACAGTCAATTACATCGATCAGCTATCTGGAATCGAAGATAGATACGCTCGAGCAGCAGGCGAGAGCCTGTAACCTGGAAATCTGCAACGTTCCTGACAAGCGTGGCGAAAATCTGCTGCAAATCTTGGCTTCAATTGGGGAATCTATCGGCTTCACTATACCACAAAAAGAGGTCATATCCATCCATAGAGTACCACACGCACATCAGCATAACAATAGGCCGAAAAATATTATTGTCAAGTTCTCCACGCGCATACTACGAGACAATGTCCTCAGCGCGCATCGGCAGGCCAAGTCACTCAAAACTGATCAAATTGGTATCTCCGGGTTCTCTACAAATATTTACATAAATGAGCACCTAACGTTAAGGAACAAAGCTTTATTTCGTAAATGTAAGGAAGCTGCAAAGCTTTATCAGTATAAATATGTTTGGGTTAAGAATTGTACCGTCCTTGTTCGTAAAAAAGACGGCGATGCTGCCTTTGCAATCAGATCAGATGATGATATTTCCAATCTTAAATGCAATGAGAACAATCCCAAGGACAATATTAATAATTAGTTATATTTTTATTCATTTCTTTTTATTTATTTACCGTAATTACTGGACTTTGTTATATAATGATCTCTTGCATGTTTATTTGTTGTGTGTACTAAGTATAAAACATGGTTTTTTTAAATTAAGCCCCGCCTACATAGCTTTTGGATCAAAATTATTTTTCCACTTAATGTGCTTAATAGATTTGGTGAAAAGTGATGTACATCGTCCTAGTACTGTAGTTAATAAATATTATATTTTTCTCAATTTAATCAAGTGTTGTGGTCCATACTGCCTGTTTTATCCGATATCCTTATTCATTAATTTTATTTTCATGCTAATATTCTATTCTCAGTATGAACACTCTCATATCGTAAACATGTATTTATATTATAGTATCAAAAATGTCTAATAAACATATAACAATTTTCTATCAAAACTGTAGGGGCATTCGCACAAAACTAGATCAACTATACAAGAACATTCTTATGAACACTTATGAAATCTTAGTATTAACTGAAACTTGGCTAACACCTGAAATTTACGACAGTGAGTTCATAGACCAGCGCTATACAGTATTTCGATGCGATCGTGATCGTATTGCTACAAATAAACAGGATGGTGGCGGTGTATTGATTGCAATTTTGAGCTCTCTTAAGCCATCTGAGCTAGATCTCGCGCTAACTCAGCGTCGCGACTTTTCACACAACCATGTTGAACACCTCATTGTAGAACTGCAAAGCACTTGTAATAAAAAACGGCACATCGTAAGTGCTGCCTATATACCACCTAAGACTACCTCGTTAGTGTACAATAAGCATTTCGAAACGTTGCAGGAGGTGTTGAGTCATCCTACTGTTGATAGCTTCTATATTATGGGTGACTACAATCTTCCGGAAGCCGATTGGTTAGCATCCTCTGTCGTGGATTCACCTGGAGCTGCCACCCTCAACTCTGTCGCATCTGTGACTTGTGCTAACTTGTGTAATCTCATTTCACTTCTTGGTGCTTCTCAACTCAATAGTGTGCTGAATGACAAAGGTAAAATACTTGACTTAATTGTATCTAACAACGCCTGTATTGTTTCCTGTTCCACAACTACGCTACTACCTATTGACACTTACCACCCTGCCTTAACCTGCGAAACCTGCTTGGATATTAAAATTTCCCCTTTGACAAAGATTCCCCTACACAAATATAATTTTCATAAAGCTAATTTCGATAACATTAACTGTAACATACAACAAATGAATTGGACTGATCTGCTTGGCTCTAAAAATTCCGAAGACGCACTAACTTCTTTCTACGATGAGTTGGATAATATTATTAGGCAAGACGCCCCTTTGGCTCGTGCTAGATCACTTAGTTATCCTATCTGGTTCTCAAGGACTCTTATAACTATCTCGAAAAAGAAACACAAGGCGTGGGTTAAGTGGAGGAAATTTGGTAACATTTCGGACTACAATACATTTGCTAAATACAGAAAACAATTTAAGGATGCGTGTCTAAAATGTTTCAACTCATACATTAGGTCTGTGGAGGATAGTCTGTGTAAAAACATTAAGCATTTCTGGACATACGTTTCGAATCGGAAAGAGAAACCAGGGATACCAGCTAAGCTTCAATACAAAAACTCTGAATCTAATGATCCGATTTCTATCTGCAATATGTTTTCTGATTTCTTCTACTCCGTTTTTGAACCTGCTTCACCGTCGTTGCCTCAATGGAAACCCCCGCCTGACAATGCGCTACACGATTCTTTGATCTGTGATATATCTTTTAGTGAAGATATGATACTGAAAGAGCTAAAATCTCTAGATGCATCAAAAGGACCAGGACCAGATGGACTTTCTCCTTATTTCTTGAAAAATGCCGCCGTTTCTATCTGCAAGCCTCTTTTTATTATTTATAATAAATGCATGTCGGAAGGTGTGGTGCCTAAACTGTGGAAAGATGCATTTATTGTGCCTGTCCTCAAAGGCGGATCAAGACGCAATGTTGAACACTATCGTCCTATTTCTATCTTGTCTGCCTTGTCGAAGCTCTTTGAGAGGTTAGTGCATAATGTAATATATCCTATTCTGCATAATATTATTATTCAACAACAGCACGGTTTTGTTAAACGGCGGTCCACAATCACTAATCTCTTACTGTTCTCAAGCTTTTTATTTGATAATGTTGACAGCCGCGTACAGGTGGATGCAGTTTATACAGATTTCTGCAAGGCTTTCGACAGGGTAGATCATGAAATGTTACTCAATAAATTAGCGTTTAATGGAATCCGTGGTAACTTGCTGAGATGGTTTGCTTCCTACATCACTAACCGTAGTCAGAGAGTTGTAATTAATGGTCATTCATCTTGCATAGCGCAGGTCACCTCTGGTGTACCACAGGGTTCTATTCTTGGTCCCCTTTTATTTGTTTTGTATATTAACGACATCAGCCAGTGTTTTCTTAATGCCAAATTCCTCTTATATGCCGATGATCTTAAGGTATATAGAACAATACGCGACGCGAATGACTGCCTTCTCTTGCAACAAGACTTGGATAGGCTGTCGAACTACTGTCGTAAAAATAAGTTGCAGCTTAGTTTACCTAAATGTAATGTTATAAACTTCACAAAAAATAAAAATATCGTAAGATACACATACACACTATGCGATGTTCCCCTAACAAAAGTGGATTCTGTCCGTGATCTCGGCATTATCCTTGACTCCAAGCTTTGCTTAGATTTGCATATTAGCAAAATAGTTAATAAAGCGTACCAACTTTATGGATTTGTTATGCGCTCGACATTAGATTTTAAAAAGCCTTCTTCATATATTTGCCTTTATAAGTCAAAGTCAAAGTCAAAGTCAAACCATTTATTTCAAATAGGCACATAAGAGGCACTTTTGAACGTCAAAATTTACAAAAAAAATAGAATTGATTCTAGTTGCCCCTTCCAAAAGGTAGTTTCGTATGGAGAAGAATGGGCAAGAAACTCCACCGGTACTCTTTTAAAAATGTTTTACAATATTTTGTTTGATTACATTAATTATATGATTATATGTGAAGACGATGCACCTAGAATAAAATTACTATACCATAATAGGTAAAACGAATTAAAAACTAAGCAATGAAAAATAACTTAATTATTAGATAGATACGTGGTGTTCACATATTTACAAACATCATACAAGTATGTTTTTCTAAAAAAATAAGTCAGTGTGTGAGTATAGGTTATCACAGAATGTAAAATGAATATCATAAAAATAACAGATTTTACCATAAAAATAGCAACCAGTTTGATTTTGTCTAGACTCTAGATTGTCCTATGGAGCTGGACCAGCATGTTTCCAAGCATTCCTGTCCTGGATATAATCCTCTAACTTGTAATATGCTTGTTTACAAAGTGTACTTTTAATATGTGTTTTAAATTTTCTCTCATTTAATTTCAATATATCACAAGGTATTTTGTTGTAACATTTAACACAGTACCCCATAAAAGATGTATGTACTTTAGATAATCTGAAAAATGGTTGATCTATTTTATCTTTATTTCTAGTATTAAAATTATGTCTATCGCTTATCTTGTTAAAAATATGTAGATTTTTCCTTACATACATAATATTTTCATAAATGAATTGGCAAGGTACCGTCATAATATTAATCCTTTTAAATAGTTCCCTAAGAGATTCGCGGCGACGGAGATTATAAATTGCTCTGACAGCTCTCTTTTGCAAAATAAAGATGGACTCAATGTCAGCAGCCCGACCCCACAGTAAAATGCCATACGACATAATGCTGTGGAAGTAACTAAAATAAACCAAACGCGCGGTTTCTATATCTGTTAGCTGTCTTATCTTTCTAACAGCATAAGCGGCCGAGCTTAACCGCCCCGCCAGAGAGGTTATATGTGGTCCCCATTGCAGTTTCTCGTCTATAGTGATTCCTAGGAAAACCGTTTGATTAATAAATTCCAGTTTTTCTCCGTTCAATATGATATCACATTCGCTACTTCTAACATTAGGTAATTTAAATCTAATACATTTGGTTTTTTTTTCATTTAATACCAAATTATTTACCGTAAACCAATCTTGGACCTGAAGAATAGAGTTATTCACTTCGTCAAGATTTTGTGATCGTCGATCTATTTTAAAGATCAATGATGTGTCATCAGCAAATAACACCATCTTCGGTTGATTTTGAAGTAATTGGGGTAAATCATTAATGTAAACTAAAAAGAGGAATGGACCCAATATCGAACCTTGAGGAACGCCCATTGCCATTTCTGACCCTAATGTCTAAGTCTCTTGTATGCTCGCAACTGGAGTATGCCGTGTCCGTCTGGAGTCCATATTATAAGAAATACATTGAGGCGATTGAGTGTGTTCAACAAAAATTCCTACGTTCTATGCATTTTAGATGCTTCGGATATTATTTGCCATATCAGGATTTACTTAGTAAGTATAAACTCACAACACTTGAAAATAGACGTAAGTACTTGGATGCCATGAATCTTTATAACATTGTTAGTAATAAATTTGACTGTATTGAGTTAACCAACATGTTATGCTATGTTGTCCCTAGAACAGTGTACAAGCGAAAGGTGCGCGCTGGCAGACTATTTTCCGTGCGTACTTGCCATTCTAATACGGGTTTGCGCTCACCTGTTCACAGAATGACAGATGCCTACAATAGGACTTTTGAACATATTGACATTTTTGCATGTCCTCCCAGTAGGTTCAAAGGTCTTATACTAAAGGAGCTGTCTTGATTTAGGTGTAAATATATAGTTCAAGATAAAGATAAACATGATAGTTAAGTAGGTAAGTTTAGTTTTTAATAATATTATGTATTAATTTACCCTAGCGTTTAATTAATTGTATATTCCACAGTTAATCTGTGAACAGCGTTGTGGGCTACAATATTGTTAAACTGTTTTGTGTATTTATTTTTCTATACTGTATATTGTAGCTGTTTGTTGTTCCTTGTGAATAAAATAAAAAATAAAAAAATAAAAAATAATTAAATTAAACTAATCTCTTATTAAGTTTAAATTGGATTTGTCAAAGCTTCGGTGAATTCAAGATGGTGAACTTTTATCGAGTGCCGCTACGAGGTACGAGTTACGAGGCGACTACACGCCGCATACTCGTAGCACTGCACTACAAGCTACGACTTACGACGCGGCTACACGCCGCATACTCGTAGCACTGCACTACAAGCTACGACTTACGACGCGGCTACGCGCCGCATACTCGTAGCACTGCACTACAAGCTACGAGTTACGAGGCGGCTACGCGCCGCATACTCGTAGCACTGCACTACAAGCTACGAGTTACGACGCGGCTACGCGCCGCATACTCGTAGCACTGCACTACAAGCTACGAGTTACGACGCGGCTACGCGCCGCATACTCGTAGCACTGCACTACAAGCTACGAGTTACGAGGCGGCTACGCGCCGCATACTCGTAGCACCGCGCTACGTTGACCACACACTGAGCACTACATACGCTAGACGTACCCATTACATAAAACTTGTTCCACGGTAAACTTATTAATGTGATTTGATGTAAATGGCGTGTCATTTGATTAGGTTAAGCAATTTCAACTATCAAAGTTCTGTGTTAATAATAACTTGTAACTCTACATCATTTTGTTTGTATTCCTTAGTTTAGGGTCAGCGCAGACAAAGCGGCAACTGCTCGAGCATGCTGGAGATCCTATTGAGTTATTTGACGCTCGAGCATGCTGGAGCGTACTCGCTATGGCTGCGAGGAGTTACTACACTACATACCGTTGATTTTTTGGTGAAGTATTTTAGATAAAAATTAACAGCAAAAGTTAGCTTTACATTAAATATTCAGCCCAGTACGAAGAGATGCCGCGGCACGTGCTTGAATTCTAAGAAATAGATATTCTGACTGTAGCCTCTCAGTATAATAGGTCAGTCAACAATCAACTCAGCCTCAGTCCACTGCTGGACATAAGCCTCTCCCAGGCTGCGCCACAGCACCCTGTCCTCCGCCATCCGCACCCAGTCTGTCTCAGCCACTTGTTTAAGGTCGTCGTTAAATTATGTATATTTGAAAATCTATTGTATGGACAAAAATATATCAAATTTTAAGAAAATGTCCGATTTTCATAGTTCAAATACCAGGAATAAATACAATCTTGCTGTACATCGCACTCGCCTCCGCAGAGTAGGCAACTCGTTCATGGGTCAATGTATACGCTTCTACAACAAACTTCCTACTGACATTCGAAATTTACCCATTAAACATGTGGCGGCATCAAAATCGCCACATACGAACTACGCGTCACACTGACGTCACGCAAATCCTGCATCGCGCAAGCAGAGTTTACCGCGCAACTAGCATACCCAAACTGGTGACAACGAGTATGAACGTCAGCGCAGCCTTCGTGCAACTACTTCAGCGTGACGTCATCATCACCATCATTTCCTCAAGCTCTCGAGCGGCGAGTCACGCAGCCAGCCAGCACCCACGGCTTCAACGGGTATCGTTACCACCAGCATGCAGCGGACGCGCATTCCTGGTCATCACCCACAGCCTCATCAGCAACCTTGGCACAGCACACTGCACCTTCGGCCGGCCCACAAGCAGAGAACATTATACCTCTCCTGGTCGACGTTAGCAATCAGGCTCAACCCGGTGCTGTACCACATCCAACTCACTGGAGCATAATACAGCGCCACCCCGACTCACTGGGAAATCACCGCAGACAGTTCCGACCCACCGAGAACTATGCGGCACCCGGTTCCGACTCACTGGAACCCTCTACTGGCACTGGCAAGCATCGCAAGATACATGACTCAGCCCACTATCGACCTCCGTTCTCCGGGGGGGAGTGATGTAGCGGCATCTACATCGCCACATACGAACTACGCGGCATACTGACGTCACGCAAATCCTGCATCGCGCAAGCAGAGTTTACCACGCAACTAGCATATATACAACGTCCCGACATCAACCGTCGGGCAGTTGCCCACCAGACAACACCCGTCTGGTCGGAGGATCCTCCCTTTTCTATGGTGGATGAGTGAACTTTACACCCTGTTCCTCATACCACCAAAAGCAATTTATTAGCTGTATCAAAACCAAACTTTGTAAAAAAAGGTACTATAAAATTTCTGATTATAAATTTAGAAGACAAGCAAGCTTGGGATTGAGCTGCTCGCTCTGTTCGCCTTGTGATAAAACTTGACATTTTAATTATTATGCAAAATCATCATTACACCAGATGTATTTTTTTACCAACTTAAAAAAAATAGGGTATATTAGGTGAACGGAGTAGAAATCTATGACAATTTTTTATTTTTTTTTTATTTAGTAGTGTGCGTATGATTGGCATTTCGATATTTTTTTATCGTTCTAGTATGAAAAGTTTACTTCAAATGTGTAGCATTTATTGATCGAGCAAACAAGGACTATGCCATAGGCTTCTACTCCTTTCACCTAATATACAAGACCTATTATTGTCTAGACGGTAAGTCATCCGGTATATAATTGTATACAGGGTGGAATTTTGAAATGAGGCAGTAAGGGCACCTACCTTAACCGTTGTAGCTAAAGGAAAACGGTCTTAAGAGACTGTCCTTAACTTTTTGAGAAATTTTGATCTGCATTCACAGATTTTGAAAAAAATATACAGTCAGCAGGAAAATGGGCAATATTCACAAAAACTTTTTTTTATGCCAATCGATTCTGTTTCTTATAAGGATCAAAAACCTCTAAAGGACCAACTGAGGTTTGAGTACTAGAAAAGTCATAAATCGCAAAAAACTTTTCCCATACATTTCGTAGAAAATGAGACTCCAACTTAGTTTTTTAAGATGGATAGATGGACAGCTATAATGAAAACTGGCCAAAAATGATCAAAAAAATAAACTTCGAATTTCGAACGAATAGGTACGCGTCTTAACAAAAATTTGCTTTGAAAACAGAATATAGATAGTTTGTTGCTTGGTTGCTTGTAATTTCTGAAACTCTGCGCAACAGCCGCCATACTCGTAGCCGAACTAATTTGAACCGGCAATTCGCAAGGCAGGGACAAACAACGAACACATTGACAAACATTTATGGTCCTATACCGTGAGCACCTCGCAGTCCTGATCTCACGCCTCTTGATTATTTTATGTGGCGCTAATTAAAAAATGAACTTTATAAAAAGAAATACGACAGTGTTCAGGAACTCAAAGATATACTTCCCACGATTATCTATGGAATTAATCCTAGCACATTTTCAGCTGCTACCCGCTCTGTACTGTAGTAACGAGAATCAACCTATGCCTACATAAAAACGGCTACCATTTTGAACACCTCATATCTTTAGGCTAGTCCAAATGTAAAGTTTCAAGTTTTTTATTTTGAGATGAGATAATACCCAAAGTTATTGTTTTTTATTAGTTTTTCAATCAGTCCTTTTTGTAGCGGCCAGTATAACGATGGTAAAAAAAATAAGTTCTAGTCTCATTTCCTACGAAATGTATGGGAAACGTTTTTTGCGATTTATGACTTTTCTAGTACTCAAACCTCAGTTGGTCCTTTAGAGGTTTTTGATCCTTATAAGAAAGAGAATCGATTGGCATAAAAAAAAGTTTCTGTGAAAATTGCCCATTTTCCTGCTGACTGTACATTTTTTTTTAATCTGTGAATGCAGATCAAAATTTCTCAAAAGTTAAGGACAGTCTCTTAAGACCGTTTTCCTGTAGCTACAACGGTTAAGGTAGCTGCCCTTACTGCCCCATCTCAAAAATCCACCCTGTATACGTATATTGATATTGCTGAATATTTTCTATAAAATAACATGAATATTACTTTGAAAAACTTTATATTTATTACTTTAATTTATTGTGAATGTAAGCACTATGCGGGTCGATTTTTTTTTCTTTAAATAGTTTCCTTTTTTTTCTCTTTCTCAGTTAGTTTTAATGATGGTCTGGCATTTTGAGCACTCTATGCGGCCTACCCAAATGTCATTTCTGTCAAGTCGATTTTTGTCGAGTCGTTGACGTCCTTAAGTCTTGAGTCGAGCTGCACAATTACTGACAAATGCTTGCATGATTGGACAAGTCCACTCAAATTTGTGTGGTTCTTTCCTCAAAAGACCATTTCAGACACGGATCTACATGGTCCTCACATGATCTGACCAAGATTATGTCTGGGTTATATAAGAGACTGACCCCTGAGTTTGTTTCGCCATTTCGTCTCAGGGGGAGTCAGATAGGAAATGTCGACTACATCTAGGTTCTTTTTTATTTTTATTTTTTAATATGACGTGTAAAAGTGATCCGATTTCCTATTTACAGAATAAACGATTTCATTTCATTTAATCATGCCAGTAGCCACTGTACGAGACGCCATGCGCTACAATAAAACTCCGCACTTTTATAAAAATATTTAATATGTATTGGTAGTATCACGTGGCGCTATGTACAAAGGTCTGCACTCGATCTAGATGTGGGTAACACAGATCACTGCGGGGCGCACAGAGGGCGCTGCTCACACACTATGTACAACACACTCGTACACGATACAATACTTTATCAGAAATAGTAACCAGTACTTAACAAAACTTTCGTTGTTCTTTCTAATTTAGATACAAAATCATTCGTATAGACAAACGTATTTTATTCATATTATGTACTAGTTTTTGCCCGCGGCTTCGCCCGCGTGGATGTCGGAAAATATCCCGATGGAATGGGATTAACAGGTAACGAAACGATCGCATTGCGATACAAGACGGTTGGCTGACGTTTCATAAGTGCCCATGTAGGTTTATGTGAAATAAAAAAAATTGATTTTGATATAAGACAACGCACAGGGCCATTATGGTCACAATATAAAGACCTATTATACACAGGTGGTCACAAATCGTCCCACTAGAAAGTTACATTTCATCAATGGGTCCAGTTATATAAATAATAAACAGTTCCAATTAAACAGTTTAAAAAATAGTAAAAAAAATGTTATTGGTGAAATGTTATTATACAATAAAAGATTTTTTAAATGACAAAACTTGTAAATATGTTGCTGTTTGTAATTAATTTTGTTATCATTGGTGAATGTTGTACCGGATCTGTTTTTAAAAATCTACATCTTATCTGTATACCTAATGGCAACGGGCACAGAAATCATTGAATTACTTATAATGAAAGCATAAACATAAGCAAATAAATGATTTTTGCGCCCGTCGCCGTCAACCATAATTATTGAATTAATTATTAATTTAATGTGAGGCATATTTTAATCTAAATGAAATGCCCAATTTAAATAACATATTTTGTTGGATAAGGATTATTATAAAAGCGGTTAAAATAGCTTCGAAAATAACAATTCAATTTTTATCAAATTCCGAAAGATGAAAACGGTTGCAAATCGGTTGAAAATCTATATATCTATATATCTATAAAGATATATAGATTTGTGCTATCTAGGACGTATACGCTTTAAAATTCGAGGGAACGCCACAAATGAAGGATCGGTGTTTAATTCCGTTTAAAGCGCAAAAAAGATGCGTTCCCGCAATTGCTGGTATCATCTTTGTTCCAGAATCATGCGAACTATATTTAAAAAAGTTTAAAATGTTGACCTTTCAATCAGTAAAAAAAAATCATCATCGTCATCATCTATTAAAATACTGTAAGTATTTGTTAAAACAAATAAAAATCTATTCGGTGAACTAAAACCAAAAAGATATAGACTTCAAATATCTAGTATACCACATAGAACTGCTCTTCTGGAAGTTTTTTTGGAATATCCAACATTTACAATAAAATACCTGTTGTTAAGCGTTATTTGTGTAACGCTTCAATTGTTGTGGCTGAGATGCAGAATTAAACGTTATAATGTAGAAGGAATATAATATTTTTGATAAAATTGACAAGACTGAAGCAACTAAAGAAAAACATTGCAAAGCAACAACCATCGTCACAAAGTTAAGGTTGTATATCTTCACACCTGTGGACATTTTATACACCGAGTAACTCCCACTATTCCAACATAAATTGCATAATTTTTAATTGACAAAGCTTACGATCCAAGATTTTCTTAATAATTAGTACCTGCTACAATCTGTCACCTAATTCTTATTTTGTCAGATTTTTGCTTTATACCTATGAATTTTTTATACTGCATGTTGGCATAATGTATTATTGTATGCCTACTAGGCAGGACAACAATGGACCTGTAATTTACCTAACATCTGTCTGTATAGCCTGAGTCCTGTACGGTATATCGAATTACCCTTGAACGATATAACTGTCTACAGAAAGCATGGTTCACCGACGAACGGTAATACGAGAAAACTATTAGTCGATACCATTATTTAGCGACAGCACGTTTCGCCGAATAACGCTACATAGAATGAATGGTTGGCTGATACCAAGATTTGCCGATGTCATGGTTCGCCGGAACACGCTTAAACTAAATAATCCTTTATCGATAGCAGTTTGCTTTATCGATTGCAGCAAAAAAAATATGACACATAATGAGATCAGCAAAAAAAAATATAAAATTAGATACAAAATTGTAATTTATTGAAGGGTAGTATTTAAACGTATAGTAATTTAGTTAAATTGGATATTGATGAAGAGTTTTTGTTTTGGTAACTGAATTTACCAACAATAGAGGGGACCTGGCGCTCGGAGGCCGCTGCCGCGGCACGCTCGCTTCGCTCGCTCGCCTTCGCGCGTTAATGGTCACTGTTCTAACCTAACCTAACCCAAATGATTCAATCTGGCAAAGAATGTATATACGCTCTGGGGCCCAAGTCTGCTATTTTTATAAATGCAGTCATTCCAACACGATCCCATTGTCATGCAACTGCTATCGATAAAGGATTATTTAGTTCAAGCGTGTTCCGGCGAACCATGACATCGGCAAATCTTGGTATCGGCCAACCATTCATTCTATGTAGCGTTATTCGGCGAAACGTGCTGTCGCTAAATAATGGTATCGACTAATAGTTTTCTCGTATTACCGTTCGTCGGTGAACCATGCTTTCTGTAGACAGTTATATCGTTCAAGGGTAATTCGATATACCGTACGGGACTGGTATAGCCTATGCCCACAATAAGATTTGATTTGATTAGACTTTTTTGTTAAACTTTTTAAGATAAAGATACGGTAGAACATAAATTTTATGTATCTCGTACGGTTTACGCGGCTCACGTCAGTAAAGCTCCTAGTCGGCATGAATTTTTACTACATCTTCAACAATAAAATCAAAAGTCATTTATTCAAACTAGGCTGAGAATCAGCACTTTTCGAACGTCAAAATTACATAAGACAGTCCTCCAAAAACGCCCACCCTTCACCACTTCCTAGTGCTTTAGCTGGGAAGAAGAAGTGGCGCAACAAACTCCCCAGCAGCACAGCTGTCTGTTCAGATATAAAACTTGAATTGAATCTATACAATAAAATGTAAAATAATTTGCATTATGCAACACAGAACATTAAAGATATTTATATTATTTGCCTTATGACAGCTAGCACACGCCACTATACAAAAAAAAACATAAAAATCGTCAAAAAACTATACTCAAGCAGAAATAACGTAAACAGAACGTACTTAAATATAAAGCCTCCAGGCATAATGGGCGTGCCCGCTTACATATAGCTATAGCTGTAACTCGAAGTCACAAATGATAAACAAGCACCATCGAAGTAAAATAAAAAACAGTTAATCATTAATAACAATAACAAAACCATGGTCAGCAAGACGACCAGTCACCACAAGCAGCACCCGTTCACGAGCATAACGCAAAGATCAGCCATCACCCCCCTCGCCATATTTGAGGGAAGGAGGCAACCCGACCCCCGACGCTACCGCAAGCAGTGACATCTAAGGGAGCACGACGAACTTGCTGCCGGTTGCTCAGGCATGAATAATATAATCAATTGTCGAGGTCGCTAGCTAACCACTTATTGCAATACAAGTCATAAAAAACATTTTCATGAGTATATTAGTCACTAATAATAAATTTAAAAAAAAAAAAAATTGACTGACACAGTCAATAAAATAAACAATTATGAACTCATATAACCTGTCAGTAGGTACGCTAATTCTGGAGAAAGAACATGAACATTGTCTTGAGTTAATCACAGCGACCAACTATTCTTATCGTTTAAGTAGTCATTGATAGAATAGTATGCCTTTGAACAAAGATTGGATTTAACTTTAACTTTAAACGCATTAAAAGGCAAATCTAGCAAAGAAGAGGGTAGCTTGTTATAAAAAGTTATACCAAGTCCAACAAATGAGTTATGAACCTTATGAAGCCGATGAAATGGAGCACGTAATTTATCCTTATTTCTGGTGTTAATATTGTGAATATCACTGTTTTTAGTGTATAAGTGTATATTTTGCCTAACATATAAGATGTTGGCGAAGATGAATTGTGATGCCACCGTGAGAATACCAATATCTTTAAAAAAATCTCTTAGAGAAACTCTCACCCAGCTGGTAAATTGCTCGGACAGCTCGTTTTTGTAGTACAAATATATTTTGAATGTCAGCTGCTTTACCCCACAACAGAATACAGTAGGACATAAGGCTATGAAAATAACTAAAATAACTAATCGGGCTGTATCAACGTCAGTGTATTGTCTTACTTTCCTGACGACGTATGCGGCCGAACTGAGCCTTCCCGCTAGGCTTGATATATGAGGTCCCCACTGAAGTTTGGCATCTACTGTTATACCCAGAAACACTGCCGAACCTACAGTTTCAAGCACCTCTTTATCTAAAACGATGTTGGGACCTAAATTTCTAACATTCGGTAAGGCAAACTTTATACATTTCGTTTTCTTGGCATTGAGAACTAAGTTATTTGTCGTAAACCAATCCGTAACCATTGAGAGTGCAATGTTTACATCATTAAAATCTTTTCTATTCCTGTCTACTTTAAAAATAAGAGAGGTATCTTCTGCAAACAGTACAACGTCACAGATACCCTTTATATAGAATGGTAAGTCGTTGATATATACTTAGAATAAGAATGGGCCCAATAACGTCATATTTCAGCCAAATTACACAAAACCTTAATTAATGAATTAAACACCTTATAGTAACCTTCTTCATGAATCATTCCGTCCAGTAGTAGAAACCGTTTGAAAATCCCAATTCTCAATTCTTTATTGCATTCCATATGTATTACATAGATGGTATGAAAAAGTAAATGATCGACATGGACCCTGTCGGGCGCAGCAAACATTAGGAGAGTGGAAGAGTGCTAGGTAACGATAACATTCAAGTAATTCAATATTATTATAAATTATAAATTATTAGATGTTTGTTTGTTTGTTTGATTGTTGTTCAGTAGTTGTTGAGTTTATCGCGTTCAGATAGACAGACGCGGCGGGAACTTTGTTTTATAATATGTAAAAATATGTTTGTAAACGTAAGGCAAGAATTTTCCTAGCGAGTATTTACATAAGTGCAACCTTGTTCACTCGTTTATTTTATACGTTTCAAACAGGTTCGCTTTGTCTGAAGCTTACGATAAGTGGGACACGTAGGTATACGAGTATGTCCAACTTGTTGCCACACTCTCGCAACTTACCAGCGTGCACCGGTACGTGCGGGAGTGCCCGGACCACAGAGAACTATGTCATATGGAGTTGAGATACGTCACTATATCACGATCACTGTCCACTGAGCACGTGCAGTATCACGAGCCACAGCGCGGCGGCGGAGCACGCAGGCGCCTCCAGCGCGCGCGCGCGCGACGCCAGTGCGCTGGCGTGGCAGGCCGCCTCGTCCGCCGCCAGCGCCAGCAGCGCCGCGCCGCCGCGCTCCGTGCGGCACGTGCTGCGCCGCGCCGCGCCGCGCGCCGCCGCCGTCCAGCCGCCCACCTCCGCCGTCCAGCGCCGCAGCCACGCGCCCACCCAAGACACCGAGCAGCCACAGCGCAGCGGGTTGCCCGACACCACCAGCCCGCCTGACGGGAGCACAAGCCTACAGTAACCGAATAAACCACACAATATACGCAACGCCTTCCACGAGCAGTACTTACCAGAGAGCAGCTTAGTTGTGAGACGATTCCACCCAGTGAGGTTGGGGTAGAGCGTAGTGGGAGCGAAGCTGACGAGCTGGTTGTCGGAGAGATCGAGCGCGAGGTGCGGCACGCGTGCCAGCGGTTGCAATAGGCTGGTTGGCAACGCACGCACGCCTGTGCCCGACACGCGCAGCGCTAACGCGCGCTGCTGGCCCAGCCCAGAGAACGCCACGGATGACACGCGCCGCAGCGCAGCGCCGCGCACGGATAGTTCACGCAGTTTCGGTGCGCACAGCCCTTTCAGCTGTGAATCCAGCACGCTCTCCCGTACGTACACCTCGAGCGTCTCCAGACCGGGCGTGTACGCCGCTATATCAGCCAGTGACACTTCCACCCGACCATTAAACGAGAGTGACTCGAGACCGAGTGAACGTAGAGATACTAGCGGTCGAAAAGCATGCGGCTCTATGGCATCCAGATGGCGGAGGTGGTACATACGCAGGTGCAGCAGACGACTCAAACCCTCGAAGGAACCGTGTGCGACCCGGACGATAGGGTTGTGCGAGACATCGAGCGAGTTCAGGCGCGGGGTGGCGGCCCACATGGTCGGCTGCAGCGATGTGAACCTGTTGCGCGCCACGTTCAGTACTCGTAGGTTGGACAGCCGCCGTACGTCGGACTCGCGGTATGATGCGATGTGATTGCCACTTAGATCCAGTTCGGTCAGGTTGGCGAGTGGCAAGTGCGGCACCACCTTCAGACCTGCACCAGCCAGCGCCAGGCGGCGCAGGCGTGGCAGGTTATGAAACAACTCCTTGAAGTTGGACTTGATGAAGTTGTGCGACAGATCGAGGCGCTGCAACCGCGCCAGGCCGGCGAACGTGTTGTCGGATAGCACAGTGAGCGAGTTGCGCGCCAGACTAAGCTCGTGCAGGAAGGCGATGGCATGGAACATAGCGGCGTCTAGGTACTCGAGGTGGTTGTGCGCCAGCTCTAGACACCTCAGCGTGAAGCCCACCTGCGCCAGTGCGCTGCTCGGGAACAGGGCGAGCTGGTTGGCGCCAAGGTCCAGGTGCTCCAGCACCGTGTTCTTGAAGGCGTCACGTGGCAGCGCGCGCAGCTCGTTGGAGGCGAGGTGCAGGTGCCGCAGCCGCCGCATGTTGCTGAACTGCTCCACCGACAGCTGCACCAACCGGTTGTGTGATAGGTCCAGGATCTGCAATGCCGACACCTCGCCGAATGCTCTTCGCTTAACCGCACTGATATTATTGTGATGCAAAATTAATATCTCAAGTTCCGACAGTGCGCCAAAAGCAACGTTATCTATGTGCGTCAGATGGTTATGCGAAAGAATTATTTGGCGAAGTGACGGTCCTAGAGAATCGAAGAAATCTTTTGATAAGGTTTCCAGTAAATTATGTGACAAATCCAGAATATTTATGAGGACCGACGGGCCGCTGCCGACGAGAGACGATATTCTATTATAACTAACGTTTACTGATAAATTGGTTTCCTCACTCGATACGTTTTCGAAATATTCCGTAGAGAACTCCACTAGGCGGTTGTATCGCAAGTCTACCACTTGTAACTTGGGCAGGCGACTGAACGCACGCTCCGCGACGATCTGGACCGCGTTACCCGCCAAGTTTAAATAAACCAAATTTCGTAAATTTGCAAAACTGTGCTCGCTAACATTGTGCAGGCGATTGTATGATAGATCGACGCTCTGTAACTCTGTTAAATCTACGAGAAATTCAGTGTTTATCTTACTTATGTAATTGTACGACAGTCTCAGTTCTTTGAGTCTACACGAACAGTTCGTTCCGGACACTTCACTAGGAAATTCAATTATTTTATTAAAGTCTAAGTTGAGATATTCCAGCGACGGAAAATTTTGTATATTTTCACTGGAAATATAATGAATGTTATTGTTATCTAAACTGAGCCAGGAGAGCGAGTGGCTCGGCACGGTGAGCGGGAACTCTCCGCTGAACAACGCGGACGAGAGCTCCAGCACCTGCAGCGCCGACAGATTGGCGAAAGCGGTGGCGTGCACGTGGTACAGCTCGTTGAAACTCAGCACCAGCTCGCGCAATGGCAGTGTCGCAGGAAACGCGTCGCCCGCCAGCTGCGCCAAGCGGTTGCCCTTCAAGTTGAGCGTGGTCAGCGCCTCCGACCAAACTCCGAACGACTCGGCCTTCACCCACGCGATCTGGTTGTATCCCAAGTCTAGGTAGGCAAGCGTCGCCGGCGCCAGCCCACGCAGTCCCACAGGCAGGGCCGTGAGGAAGTTGCCGGCCAAAGACAGCGAATGCAGGTGCGGCGGCAGGTCCTCCAGCTCCTGCAGGTGGTTGTATGCAAGCGACAGGTGCCGCAGCCTAGCCAGCTGCGCCACGCTCGCCGGCAGCGCCACCAACTCATTGTGGTCGAGGTCCAGCCGCTCCAGGTCTCGTCTGAGCGCGTGCACCATCGCGTCTGATATATAGCTCACTTTGTTGTACGATATCGACAACTTTTCGAGTCGCGCGCTGTCCAGTACGAATGACGGCACTGAAGTAAACTCGTTAAAGTCTAGCATGAGCTGCTTCAGTTGCAACCTTTGCTGGAACTCCAGCTCGAACAAGTCGTCCAGCTCATTATGGCTGAGGTCCAAGGAATCGATTTTAGAGTGTTCGGTGCGGCAGGTGCGGTTGTGTGTCGGGTGCAGCATGTTGTTCCTCAGGTGCAGGTGTCGCAGGCGCGGTAAGTGCGCCAGCGCCGCGCACGGCAGCTGCTGTAGCAAGTTGTCGGATAAGCGCAGCAGTGCCAGGGACGGCGGTAGCGAGCCCCACCCCACCACGTGCAGCCGGTTGCCGTCCAGATCGAGCTGCGCCAGCATCCGCAGCGAGGACAGCGCGCCTTGGCCCACCGCACACAGGTGGTTGTTACTGAGGGATAGGCTGCTGAGCGAGTCCGCCAGGGAGCCCCAGTCCATGTGCGGCTCTAAGTCACTGATGTAGTTGCTAAAATAGTACCAAGAAATTATTATATTTAAATAATGAAGTAACGATCCAAATTAATATTTGTTTCTCACTTACTTTTGCAAATTCAGCCAATTCAATACTTTCAGCTCGCGGAGAGATTCCAAAGGTACTTCAGTGAACTCGTTAAATCCTAGATCTAAGGACGCTAGCGTCGATACCATGGACCTGCAAAAAGACGGCACGTTAATTGCGAGTAGGTGTAAGTACCAGAGAGCACGAAGTGTATGTGAGTACGAACTGCAGTGCCTGGGGTTCGATGTGGTGCAGGTGCGACGCCACCAGCACCAAGGTACATAGTGCGCGCTCGTCCAGCGCTGCCTCGCCCAGCGCGCCCAGCCGCGCGCCCACCACAGACATGTGCAGCACGCCCGGCGCGGTGTTAGGGAACCGGTGGAAGGGCACATCGCTGCAGGCCTGCTGGTCGCGCCGGCACGCGCACAGAGTGGCGCGGGAGCATGGCCGCGTGGGCGCCGCCGCCGGCCGCGCCTGCCACACCAGCAGAGCCGCCACGCGCAGCACGCACGCCGCGCCTCCGCGCATCATATCCGCCGACACCGACCGCGCGCCGCTTCACATGCTGCACCGTGTAAATTAAAGTGTTATTGCTAGTCAGCTGCCTTACTGGCATTATTTTTACAACAGTGTTTGTACTCTTGTCTGCCTTTGTATAACACTCTTTAAGCCTACCATACCCAGAGACTAATCTGACCAGCCGACAAAAAAAAAATATATCTGCCTGTATTCCTTGATTTGAAATGGTCACTGGAACTCAGCACCCTGGCGTCTCGGTTACGACATTATGCGACTTCTCAATCTAACTCGGGCGACCCGCTTCTGGGAGACCAGCTAAACCGATCCGCTACCGTATAGAGACACAACAGCACCAGATATCCGGCTCGAAGGACCATAAAATGTACGTTCGTACACTTGCAGAGTTGTTGTTGGTGTGGTTGTTGTTTAGGTTGAAGCGCGTAGAGAAAAGATCACTTCCCGTTCCCGTTAGGTTTATTACGTACTAGCGGCCCGCCCCGGCTTCGCGCGGGTGTCAAAAATTTCAAATTAAAAATTATAATACAGACATATACCCTTTTATTTGCGTCAGATTACAAAAAAAAAGAATATTATAAAGAAAGTTTGTATATTTGTTATGTCTATATTATGTGTCTTTGAAGTGTTTATTAAAGTCTGTAGGCCCCCACCACACTTAGTCGCAATTAAACAGTCTTGAAGCAAACACGCATTTTAAATGACCAAATTCCTGCTGAGCAAACACCAACCCTAACGCCAAGAACATAGTGATAGTAGTCAATATCGAGCCGGACTAATCAACGAAAAAAAAACAAGTTATCGAAGATACCGGGTGGCCGTCGCGAACAATAGTGAGCCGCATTCCAGAGGTGATTAGTGAATATTAGCAAAAAATAAAAGGCGCCATGATTACTAGTGCGGAGTTAATTAACGTTTTAGAAGACACAGCTGCTTTATTACAAAAAACACAAGTGAATTTGAAGAAATGTCCTAAAATCAGGTTGACAAAAGATTACGTTGAGGCGAGAATCAGATGTATAGAACAATATTGGACAACGTTCAGAGAAACTCATCACCAATTAGTAAAGATAACACCCAAAGAACAGAAACAAACCTTACACTATTTTGTTAACGAAGGTTTCTTTACTTACGAAGACTTATATCTTGTGTTATTAGCCGATTTACAAGACCTTTTGTTGACGATAAATGCAGCGTCCGCGCCATCCACATCATCGAAAGACAATTCGTTTACAAGTACGAATAATGATCAACTCGTTAGGCTGCCGAGGATACAACTACCGAGTTTTAGTGGGAATAAATTATGAAGATTGGCCTACGTTCCAGGACCTATTTATTTCATTAGTATATAATAGTAGTAATGTAATTAAAATGATATGGAATATCATTAATAGTGAAACGGGAAGGTCATGCAACCGAAGTAGTGACTACAGCCTTGCTATTGATGACAGTATAATTAAATCAGATTCTCAAGTCGCCGCGGCCTTTGAAAATTCCTGTATTGACTACAAAATCTCTAAACTCATCAACCACTGCTGCAGAGTCTTTACTTAAGGAAAACGTTTCAGTTTGTGATTCTGAATTTCATTTCCAATATGTCACCTGTAAAGATGTAATTAAAACCTTTCACACATTAAATGTTAAAAATACCGCAGATCTATGGGGTAATTCTGTGGACGTTGCTAAGTCGATTATAAACATTGTAGCACCTACTTTAGCTGTTATTTTTAATAATTGTATTGACCGTGGTGTTTCCTGATCTTATGAAAAACAGTAAAATAATACCGTTGTTTAAATCGGGTAGTACATCAGACCCTACTAATTATAGACCTATTTCAGTGCTACCTACCTTTAGTAAAATTTTTGAAAAACTTATTTTAGATCAAATGCAAAGATTTTTTAATATACATAAGTTATTGCATATTAAACAGTTCGGTTTTACAAGGGGTCGTTCGACTACTGATGTGTTGAACTTTTAGGACATGTTTATAATGCATGGGAGGATAAATGCGACGCTTTGGGCATCTTTTGCGATTTGTCCAAGGCATTCGATTGCGTTTTTCATGAAACATTAATCAGGAAACTGCACTACTACGGAATCCGAAATGCCTCTCTGGATCTTCTTACTTCATATTTAAGTGATAGGATTCAGAGAGTTGATGTTAATGGAAAAAGATCTCCCGGATCTGTAGTAAGAATGGGGGTACCCCAGGGCTCAATTCTTGGCCCATTTTTGTTTCTTCTTTATATAAATGACTTGCGTTAGGTGTACCTCATAAAGGATAAACATGATATAGTGTGTGTGTTTGTAGATGACACTTCACTTTTATTTAAACTCAAACGTCTGCAGTTGGTTACTGACAATGTAAATAGTGCCCCCAAAAAAGTAGTTAAATGGTTTAATGTTAATAACCTACTTCTTAACGAGAAAAAAACTAAATGTATTAAGTCTACAATACCTCATGTTAGACAAGTAAAAACTAGTGTGCTCATAAAGGGTGAAGAGTTGAAACCCGAAGATACTACAGTGTTCTTAGGCATAACTTTGGATGCGAAGCTGTAATGGGGCCCCCATATAGATAAATTATCGAAAAAGCTTAGCTTAGTCATGGAGGGGGTGGAGACCTATTCCGATCACCGGTACATTCGGTTTGACATCTCCGCCCAGACCTCCGGCGCGCCGGTCCGACAGACCCCGAGTGGTCCGCGGTGGGCGCTAAAGCAGCTGGACCGGGAGCTCCTCCTGGAAGCCACGATCGTGCAGGCCTGGGTGTCATCACCGAACAGGCCTGCCGACATCAATGACGAGGCGGAGTGGTTCCGGGAGGCCATGTCCGAAATATGTGACGTGGCAATGCCCCGGGTCCAGCCCGGACGTGCCCGGCGCCAGGTGTACTGGTGGTCGCGTGAGCTGACCGCTTTACGCGAGGCTTGCGTTGCTGCGCGCCACCGGTACTCCAGGCACCGCAGGCTCCGTATCCGCCGTCCGGATACGGAAGCCATTCAGGCGGAGCTATACGAGGGGTACAGAGCAGCGAAGACTGCCCTCCGAGCAGAGATCCAGCGGGCCAGAGGACTGGCCCGCGAGGAGACGCTGGAGACCCTCTACAGAGACCCGTGGGGACGCCCCTACAAATGGGTGCGAGATAAACTCCGCACATGGGCTCCCCCGCTGACGCAGAGTCTCCGGCCCCAGCTCGTGGAGGACGTGGTGAGCGCTCTGTTCCCTTCGCGAGGGGAACATACTCCCCCGCCCATGGCTCCGCCTCCTGCGGTGCCAGATGCGGACCACACCGACGACGACGATGCTCCAGAGGTGACCGAGGTAGATCTGAGAGTGGCGTTACGTAGGCTGAATGCCAAGAATACCGCCCCAGGACCCGATGGCTTGCCTGGAAAAGCCTGGGTTCTGGCTTTAGAGGCTCTCGGGCCTCGACTAAGGGGGATCCTAAGCGCATGCTTGGAGAGGGGCCAGTTTCCACTTCGTTGGAAGACGGGGAAACTGGTCCTCATAAAGAAACCAGGGCGCCCGGCGGACTCTCCGTCCGCTTACCGGCCCATCGTGCTGCTCAACGAGGTGGGCAAGCTCTTTGAAAGAGTAATTGCAGACCGCCTTGTCGGGCGGCTGGTGCGGGTGGGGCCGGATTTGGCGGAGAGCCAGTTTGGTTTCCGTAAGGGGCGCTCTACGGTGGATGCCATCATGCGAGTTCGAGTCCTCACGACGGGGGATGCTGTTGCCCGGGGTGGGGTCGTCTTGGCGGTGTCTCTTGACAACCCCAATGCCTTCAATACCTTGCCCTGGAGTTGCATTAGGGAGGCACTTCGGTATCACCGGATGCCGACCTACCTCTGTCGTGTGGTCGAGGCCTATTTGACGGACAGGGCCGTCATCTACCCCGGTCACCACGGAGAGTGGAACCGGCGAGAGATGTCGTGCGGTGTCCCACAGGGATTGGTCCTGGGGCCGCATCTGTGGGACATCGGGTACGACTGGGTGCTGCACGCCGACCTCCCTGGTGGCGTCAGCGTAGTCTGCTACGCTGACGACACGCTAGTCCTGGCACAAGGGAGTTCGCATCAGGCGGCGGCCGAACTGGCGGCACGTGGGGTTGCGACAATCGTCGATAGGATCCGGCAATTGGGACTCGAGGTGGCATTGCACAAGTCCGAGGCCATGTGTTTTTATGGTCCTCGGAACGCGCCACTGTCGGGTTCCCAGATAACGGCGGGAGGGGTTCACATCGGCGTCGAGTCGACGATGAAGTACCTGGGACTCGTCCTCGACAGCCGGTGGAACTTCGTCGAGCACTTCCGACGTTTGGCTCCCAGACTGGAGCGGGCCGGGGCTGCCTTGAAGCGGCCTCTGCCCAATCTGGGGGGTCCAAACGCCTCCTGCCAGAGGCTCTACGCGGGGATCGTGCGGTCCATGGCCCTTTACGGGGCACCGGTGTGGGCGCGTTCTCTGAGGCTGCGACCAGCGCAGCGGTTGAACGCGTCCCAAAGGGTCATGGCCATCAGGATGGTACGGGGATACCGCACGGTCTCCCGTGAGGCGGCGAGCCTCCTTGCTGGACTGCCGCCATGGGATCTGGAGGCGAAAGTCCTCGCGCACATTTGGGTGTGGCGCGAAGAGGCGAAACTCCGAGGCATAACTCCGCTGCCGCAAGAAATCGCGGCACAGCGGACGGAGCTCCGGAGGGATCTCATGGCGACATGGAGAGTGCGATTGTCGCAACCCAGCGCTGGGCACGCCACAATTGTGGCGATAAGTCCCCTCTTTGAGGAGTGGCTAGAGAGGCGCCACGGCGTCCTCACCTTCCGCCTGACGCAGGTCCTCACCGGACATGGATGTTTCGGGAGGTTCCTGTTTAGGATTAAGCGGGAGGAAACGCCCGGGTGTCACCACTGTGTGGATCGCCCGGAGGACACGGTGGAGCATACGGTGGAGGTCTGCCCAGCTTGGGCGGAGCACCGTCGTGTCCTCACGGAGGCGATCGGCGGCGGCGATCTCTCGCGTCCGGCCCTGGTTCAGGCCATGGTTCGGAGCGAGAGTGCATGGGAGGCCGTCACCTCCTTCTGCGAAGTAGTTATGCTAGCGAAGGAGGAGGCGGAACGCGTGAGGGTGAGACAAGGTTCGCGCTCTCGCGCCCCTAGTCGCCGCAGGAGACGCCCCGGGCGTCGGGAGTCGCAAGCCGATTTCCGGCCACCGTAGGCGCGGGCCTGCGGACGGTGAGCGATGGGTAGCTCGCCGTCCGATAAGGACCAGGCCCGGGTCGACGGCGCGTTGTGTTCCACGCGCGCCTCAAAGAGATGTCAGCACAACCTGACGGGGTCCGTTAGGACCAATGCCTGCCGGGGTTGCGAGTTTGTCCGAAAGGGATATCGTGGCCCTGGCACACAGGCAACGGAAGGAACACGGGTGGGTTTTAGTCAGTAAAAGTCTGACACGCCCGGAGAAGTTATTTGATGATTTCCCACCCAAAAAAAAAAAAAAAGCTCTGCAGCTTTCGTGATTTAACTGATTTAGAGACAGCCCGCTTAGTATACTTTAGTTATTTTCATAGTGTAATGTCGTACGGTATTCTTTTGTTTTGTGGGGAAATGCCGCCGACATTCAGACAATATTTGTTTTACAAAAAAGAGCAATTCGTTCAATTCATAAATTAAGTCCCAAACACTCCCTCAGAGGCAAATTTAAAGAGATTAATATACTGACTGTAGCTTCTCATTATATTTATGAAAATCTTTTGTATGCACATAAAAATACTAATCTGTTTAAAAAATACAGTGATATCCATAATGTAAATACAAGGAACAAGCACAAATTTGTTGTTCCTAAAACCAGGCTTAAAAAAATAGGTGGCTCGTTTAGGTGCCAGTGTATACGTTTTTATAATAAACTTCCTAGCCATATTCAAGAATTAAGCCTTAATAAATTCAAATGTTTTATAAAGCAGAAACTGTGCCAGAAAGCATTTTATACTGTTAAAGACTATATTGAGGACAAAAAGGCTTGGGATTGAGATGATTCTTTAGGCAGTGTCAGGTTAACATCACGAGAGGACTGCCAAAACCACTTGTCGCGGTATTTTGATCAGAAGTCCCAAAATTTATATAGCAATGGGATCATGTCCCTACCTACAAAATGGCAAAAAAATTTCGAACAAAATGGTACCTGCATACTTTAGTTAAATGTAAATAAACTATATTAAAAAATGTTTTGAATTTTCTTAAAAAATGCGAAGAAACTTTTTCCCCAACCTATTATAATGCAGTGTTTGTTTTCTCAAAAAATCCAGCTGTTCTGCCAATTCGCTACCATAGTTTCAGTTATCGCCCTGTAAAAAACCCATCAAAAAAATCCGTGCCCTCTCATAAATGTTCTAAATGCATTTATATATTCCGTACCTCTAACATGTGTTTACACAGCCGAAACTCGCTAGCGTCTCCGTACATCATAAGTATGAAATATTAAACGGCGCCCGCTGCGGTCACAGCAAGAATTAAAATTCGTACCTTTTACCTTTGTAAGAAACCTAACGTAATCAATTCGATAGTCACTAACGTTTTTCAGCTGTCACCATACAAAACGGCACCATGAGTCACTATTTCGACAGACGCTATCGAAAAATACCCTTGCGATAGTAGTTCCGTAGCTCACTAACTACTACTACCAGATGAGTTAGGACCGTCTAATTAAAGCTGATTTAGGCTTATACGTATTGGAAGATACGAAAACATATTTAATGTACTAAGAAAGATTTGCCAAGCATAGTGATTAAAGCGAGCTTACTGATTGGTCATTTGAGGAGCGGTCTGTGTGGAGCGCGTGTTCATCAGGGAATAATTGCATACGAACAAACAAGCACAACTGTTATTCAATGCGGAGAATTTTTAGAAATTTCGAAAACTGTAAGTGCCTTTTCAGTTGTTTCTTAAAGACTCTCTCACCTCTTAAGGGCTACACGAGTAAGATGACTCAAGTATTTTTTACTGTAGGAAAACGCTGACACAATGATACTTAAATTTATATTTAAGGCTTTCCTGACATATGACTCTCACTCCACAGGAGAGACTCCAGATAAATAATTTGGGTGGATAAGAAACCTTGCCACATATTGCTCACTACTCGAAGATATCCATCGCATCTAAACCTGACGGCTAGCTAAAGAGATTAAAGAAGAAGAACAAAAACACTTACATCTAGTTAAGATACTTAAGTCTTTAATTGCCTTAAACATGGTATAAAGTTGTTCCAATCTAGAATGTCCGCATGTTTAGCTATATGGAATATTGTATCAATTGCATGCAAATAATTAATAAAGTGTCGTAGATTAATGGTTATACAATAATAGTCATTCGGATTATACTTCACAAACTTTCAAATTAAAGAAATCTTTAATGTCATCAAAATTATGTCCATTCAGCTATTTATATAATTTGTTTTTAAATGAGTTAGTATTATTTAATCATTTAAGTTCTTTTGGTATTTTATTGTATATACGTACACACCTCACAAGGCAGCTTTTAGCATTCTTGGCTGACTTAGGATTATCCTTTATTAAAAGTCTGTGTGGACCCCCAGTTGGTCGAGAGATAACTTCATACGCTTTTTTGAACCATCCCTTATCACTGTATACAAATTTACAAATTTCATATACCTATGTAAAGTGAGGGAAGTGGTAATAAGCCTAGCTTTTTTAAAAACGGTTTGCAGGACTCATCAGAACGGAGACCACATACAAATGGCCGTGATGCATTTTTTTTTGCAATAAATGCTCTATCCTTATCCGTACTCTTCCCCCACATAATAATCCCGTAACGTAAAATGGATCCTATAATTATATTATATGCGTGGTATGTAGTAATTGCCGTTTTTCTATTTGTCATGTTTTTTTAATAAGCAAATTGATTGATCCTATTGCACAAATTACCTAGATGTACTTTCCAATTTAAGTCTTGATCTATGAGTACCTACACCCCTTTCTTATATCTATGAGTACCGAACTTGGTGCTATCAGTCGATCAATATTACGTTTAAAATTTTATTTAGCATGTTTAGATTGTATAAAATTAGATGCCTAAGTTGATTTTTAACCCCCGACGAAAAAAGTGGGGGTGTGGGGGGGTGAGTGTGTGTGTGTCTGTATATCTGTCTGTGGCACGGTAGCTCTTAAACGGATGGACAGATTTGGATGTGGTTTTTTTTTATTTGGAAGCAGGTTTTCTAGCAGTGGTTCTTAGATATGTTTTATCAAAATCAGTTCAGCCGTTTCAAGTTTATCAACTCAACTCAACTCAAAGCATTTATTTCAAATAAACCAATTACAGGCACTTTTGAATTGTCAAGGGGTCGGTCAGTCATAAAGATGAAGCTAGTTACCTATTCCAAAGCTTAGTAGGTAGGTACCTATGGAGAAGAACGGGCAAGAAACCCCACGGACACTCTTTTAAATTGACGTATGGTTACAAAATATTGGTTACATCATTTGTGTTGAAATTAAACATGTGAGAACGATGCAAAACGTCAAAAGCGTCCGTAATAAAAAGAATTAAAAAAAAACAATTCTAAAATTAAAATAAGCCATGGCCGCTAAGAGATGACCAGTCCCTACTGATGGCGCCCGTTCTCGAACATGGCGCATGGATTAGCACCATTCAGCTCAACCATTTTGAAGGGAGCTAAATGATCCAACACACACGCCACCATCAGCGAGACATTACAGTGAGCATGACATACTCTCAGCCGCCAGGGCACATTCAAGTCAATGAAAGACGTACCCAGTAAATGGTAGCTTTATAGTAAGTACATAGTACTCACACATGTACTATGCAATTATATAATACTAATAGATTGAATTTATACAATGCAAAGATAGTTTTTGAAATCTTCAGCAGCTCCAACAGTACCTATTTCCAAATGATAATCAATTAAGTTTTTGCGCCCTTGTGGAGCAGAACCAGCATTGAGCCAAGCATTTTTATCAGCGATGTAATCCCCCAACTTATAATATGCCTGGCTGCATAGTGTGCGTTTTAAACATGATTTAAATTTTGTTTCATTCAGTTGAAGTATGTGCAGAGGTATTTTATTGTAACATTTTAAACAGTACCCCATAAATGATGAGTCTACTTTAGCCAGCCTGAAACCTGGTTGAACTAATTGGTCCCTATTTCTAGTCCTATAATTGTGTCATTCGCCTCTTTTACTAAAAATATGTAGATTTTTCCTAACATACATGATGTTAATATCTTTGAACAGTTCCCTTAGAGAGTCGCGCCTGCGGAGGCCATATATGGCTCTTTTCTGCAGAATAAAAATAGACTCGATGTCTGCAGCCCGTCCCCATAGTAAAATACCGTATGACATAATACTATGAAAGTAACTAAAATAGACTAGCCTCGCGGTATCTACATCAGTAAATTGACGGATTTTTCTCACAGCATATGCTGCTGAACTTAGCCGTCCTGCAAGGGATGTTATATGCGGACCCCATTGAAGCCTTGAGTCGAGCATGATCCCTAGGAAAACAGTTTTATCGACGAATTCTAGTTTCTCTTGATTCAATACTATCTCACAATTACTACTTTTGACATTTGGTAAAGAAAATCTTATGCACTTAGTTTTTTCCCATTTAATACTAAATTAAACCAGTAAACCAATTTTGGACCTGCAGTAGGGCATTATTTACGTTGTCAAGATTTGATGCACGTCTATTAATTTTAAATTTTAAGGAAGTATCGTCAGCAAATAACACCCTTTGTGGTTGAGTTTTTAACAATTGGGGTAGAAAATTTGAAACACCCATGTATGCTAAGTATATAACTTTGCAAGTATATGGAATTCTTGGTCTGTTGCTGCAGCCAGGGTATCCAGCACACTAGTACAGTCATGAAAAAAAATAGGTGTTATGTAGTGTTTGGATTCGTTTTGATCAGTATTCGATTCTACATACAATGCAATGGTGGCAACACGATGAGCTGATGCTGCAGCCAGGATATCCAACACAATAGTACTCTTAAAAAAAATATAGCAGATATGTAGTGTTTGGATTCGTTTAGGTGGGAGGTGTCAAAAGACGCATCTCAACGCGGGCTAGCGACATGTAGCGCGGTATGTAGTTAGTGGATTTTATGTCGCACAAAAATTTGTGTTTTGGTAAAAAAACGTGTTTTTTTTATTTATTTGTCTGTAGCCATCCGAAAATATTGTGAATGAATAGTGTTATTAATGTCCATTTCATGATAGAAATTGATTGAAATCTATTTTTATTAATTTAAGATCAGTTAAAAAGGAAATGTGCGGATATTCCAAGGAAGTCAATTTACTCACAATCCACTAGCTAAATCCAAATGCACTTCGATCATTCACATAGTGTTAACTCGAAACTTTAGAAAGTTTCACGAGCGCACTGCTGACCGTGCGACGTGGCACGCGGCTGTAATGTAACACAGAGTGGCGGCACGTGCGGCGCCCACAGTGGCCACGCCACGACTGCCGGTTGCCGGACCGTCGCACAGTGGGGTAATAGTCGACTCGAAAATGTTTTGGAAGACTAAATTCATCCCTAAAAATATCAACCATAATGTTGATATGTTTAGGATAGCATCGCAAACTGCGCATACATATTTTTTTCTTTTAAAATTACTGTAAAACTGGCATGAAAAGGACTTATATCTCCGCTGTCGAACAATTGGCCCTAATTCCCTTGCAGCTGGTTAATCCTTCAATTATTAAAAAAAAAATTACTTACTCCCAGAAACGGCCCAAGGTGCGACCTTTTTTAAGAAAACTGGCTAAGTGGGTGTCGGACTACGCACAATGAAGGGTTCTGTAGTTGGGATAAATTTATCCCAAAAACAAACTTAACATTGGACTTGATTGAAAAAAATGTTCTCCCATCCATCGATATAAGTACGTCTCGGTCAACTTTCCAACTGCTAAAATGTTCTCCCATCCATCGATATAAGTACGTCTCGGTCAACTTTCCAACTGCTAAAATGTTCTCCCATCCATCGATATAAGCACGTCTCGGTCAACTTTCCAACTGCTAAAATGTTCTCCCATCCATCGATATAAGTACGTCTCGGTCAACTTTCCAACTGCTAAAATGTTCTCCCATCCATCGATATAAGTACGTCTCGGTCAACTTTCCAACTGCTAAAATGTTCTCCCATCCATCGATATAAGTACGTCTCGGTCAACTTTCCAACTGCTAAAATGTTCTCCCATCCATCGATATAAGTACGTCTCGGTCAACTTTCCAACTGCTAAAATGTTCTCCCATCCATCGATATAAGCACGTCTCGGTCAACTTTCCAACTGCTAAAATGTTCTCCCATCCATCGATATAAGTACGTCTCGGTCAACTTTCCAACTGCTAAAATGTTCTCCCATCCATCGATATAAGTACGTCTCGGTCAACTTTCCAACTGCTAAAATGTTCTCCCATCCATCGATGTAAGTACGTCTCGGTCAACTCTCCAACTGCTAAAATGATCTCCCATCCATCGATATAAGTACGTCTCGGTCAACTCTCCAACTGCTAAAATGATCTCCCATCCATCGATATAAGTACGTCTCGGTCAACTCTCCAACAAGTAAAATGTTCTCCCATCCATCGATGTAAGTACGTCTCGGTCAACTCTCCAACTGCTAAAATGATCTCCCATCCATCGATATAAGTACGTCTCGGTCAACTCTCCAACAAGTAAAATGTTCTCCCATCCATCGATGTAAGTACGTCTCGGTCAACTCTCCAACTGCTAAAATGATCTCCCATCCATCGATGTAAGTACGTCTCGGTCAACTCTCCAACTGCTAAAATGATCTCCCATCCATCGATATAAGTACGTCTCGGTCAACTCTCCAACTGCTAAAATGATCTCCCATCCATCGATATAAGTACGTCTCGGTCAACTCTCCAACAAGTAAAATGTTCTCCCATCCATCGATGTAAGTACGTCTCGGTCAACTCTCCAACTGCTAAAATGATCTCCCATCCATCTATATAAGTACGTCTCGGTCAACTCTCCAACAAGTAAAATGTTCTCCCATCCATCGATGTAAGTACGTCTCGGTCAACTCTCCAACTGCTAAAATGATCTCTCATCCATCGATGTAAGTACGTCTCGGTCAACTCTCCAACTGCTAAAATGATCTCCCATCCATCGATGTAAGTACGTCTCGGTCAACTCTCCAACTGCTAAAATGATCTCCCATCCATCGATATAAGTACGTCTCGGTCAACTCTCCAACAAGTAAAATGTTCTCCCATCCATCGATGTAGGTACGTCTCGGTCAACTCTCCAACTGCTAAAATGATCTCCCATCCATCGATGTAAGTACGTCTCGGTCAACTCTCCAACTGCTAAAATGATCTCCCATCCATCGATGTAAGTACGTCTCGGTCAACTCTCCAACTGCTAAAATGATCTCCCATCCATCGATGTAAGTACGTCTCGGTCAACTCTCCAACTACTAAAATGTTCTCCCATCCATCGATGTAAGTACGTCACGGTCAACTCTCCAACTGCTAAAAGTTGCTCGACTATTACTCGTTAACTTGTAAAGCCTCTTAGCTGTGATAGTTTTCCTTTTAATGTCGTTGTTACTGCTACTGCCATAATTTTTTTCACATATCCAAAAACAACCATTGATTTTTGTTAGAGTCAAGTGTAAAAATTAGCACTCAAACTCGAAACATTTATTTAAAATAAACCAATTCCATGCACTTTTATATTGTCAAGAGGTCGGTCAGTCATAAAGATGAAGCTAGTTGCCCAATCCCAAGCTTAGTAGGTGCATATGGAGAAGAACGGGCAAGAAACTCCACGGACACTCTTTTAAATTGACGACATAATATGGTTACAAAATATTGGTTACATCATTCGTGTTGAAATTATGAATGATTCCACTTTACCCCACCGAGCCACCCCCCACTGGTGGAGCAAAGTAGAATGCCTAAAAAATTGCCTGGAATCTCCCCCACTACTTCGATTTAGTGGGGCGGCAGATTTCACTACTCTAAAATCTGGTTGGATTCTGCCCCTCTAGAGCACCATAGAATAAACGTACAAAAATAATTGTAAGGAAATTTTTACTTCCTACTAGCTGCCCGCCCCGGCTACGCACGGGTGTGAAGAAAATGAGATCAAATCTCCCCTTAATAGTACGACCATAATAATATAATGAAAATAAAATTACATTTAAATAATTTCACAACGTTTTTTATAATTTTTGTATTTTTATTCTTTAGTATGTACCTATGTATGAGTTTTGCCTGTAGTTAGAAGAAGAATATGGAATAGAGACAGGCGGATTAGATCTAACTGATCTCTGAGGGACGCAGTTAGTGCAGAAGATCCTGAACAGTCAATCTCGTTAGATATTTATTTATTTTACTTTAACATAAAACGGCCAAAGGCCAATTACATCAGTTAAAGACACAACACATTATATCTACTCGTAAGTACAAAAACAAAAGAATACAGCTACTCGTTACAGGTAAAGTTTAAAAGAAAAATGCAATCTGCTAGTCGACGACGATTTATAAGTGACTGTAAATGAAATTACGTGCAGAGATTTAAGTAATTCAGAATGGTATGGAATACGCAGCCGAAAACATAGAAAAAATAATAAATCATTTTTGTATACTTTCAATACGATCAACGTATTTGCCATAACACATTCATATCTATTATATTAATTAACTAATGAGTAAATTAGTTTACTAATCACACTAATTTTATTTCATATCAACAAAGTACTCGACGGGAGAGGCTGGAGGTACTTGTACCTATAATGAAATAATTTATATGTCGTGGATAGATGGCGCCAAAGTACAGCGAACAGCGCCATCTAACAATTTTATTCGTGACGAATAATCATGTGATCGGAAACGCAAGTGAGCAAGTATCGCTTAGACACTATCGTCGGCGGAGGGGATGCAACGAGGACTGGGGGAGGGATCGAGTGTTGCGACAGTATCCCTGGTCTACGGTCGACAGTCGAGCTCGGACAGTCTTGGCAAATGCTCAGTACCAACACACGTGTTTATTTATTTGTGTTTGTTTCCGACGCACGTGTTTATTTCGTTCGCTAATTTAATAAAGTTATTTTAAATTCGCATTATCTTTTCGGTCGAGTACCCACTGCAGTGCCCACACCTATCTGAACTATGTCGATCGTGAAGAAGACCCGATGTTTCGCATCTCGGCCACCCATGATGCGATATAATTATGTATTTAAATCAACAATTATATTTTTTTTATACAATATTAGCATGAATATTAGTTTTATTATGCGAAACCCGAAACACGTGTCTAGTATTTTTATGTAAAGAATCTATGTACAAAATTTCAAACCTGTATCATGAAAAAACACAAGGTTGTTATGTTACCGGGATGTCCGTAAAACCAACGGCGTGGCGCACGGTGGATCGAAAACCGGCTGTAGAAGACATAGGATCTCGATGTCTTAAATGTTATTTTTTTTGCTGGAAATGACTTCTGCCGATCATTACTGTTTTATAAAATGTCATATGAAGTAATTGTGTGCACAAATGGAAGAGTTATAATTTTTATAAGAAAAAAATGTATGGAGCTGACATGAAAAATGAGGATATCTCTGGAATCGCTAGGATAGCCATTATATCCTTGCACACTGTTATAGTACTATTTATTTGTGAATTTTTGACATACTTAATATTGCGCCATCACTTGCGATTTTTTAAAAAAAAATCGTCAAAATTAAAAAATTAAAAATGTTTATGATATGTACATTTTAATGCTTAAATATGGCTATACCAAGTGTAACTTACAATATTTTTTATGCTTAGACCAAAACATTCTAAGAAATCACAAAGTCGTATTACCTACTTATTTGAAATGACATGGTGAATTACATAATATGTAATCTTGTCTAATGCCTCAAGTCCACATTAGCTAATGATTAATAAAATTTAATACCTATATACCTGTTAAAAGGATACGTACCATAATGAGGGTAATTAGATAAACGTGATCATTAGTCAATAACAATAAATGGTAAACTATTGTATGACTAAAAATAAAAGCAAATTATTAAAAAAAAATATTAACTTAACCTAACCTAACATAAACAATAAAAGTTAACTTATTTTATACTTCGTCACCATCAGAATCCACTTCAGAATCAGGCTCTACAATAGATATAACTTCTAAGAACTCTGTCGGAGCTTCCTGATCCTGAAGTTTCAGTAGTCCTACTGTTTCCTTAAAGTATGTCTGCCTCTTGTGGGCATTTAATTTTGGTCTTGTGGAAGAAATTAGAGGATCAGAAGAGACGATAAGCATATTGAGGATATCCTCGTTTGATGCTTGTCTACTCTTCCTCGAATGGTGTTCTCTGAACCTCCTAAAGTCTTTGTTTCGGGCCTCTGAAGCTTCTTCCGAAAGACTTCCAATTGGTACAATAGCATTTTCTGCAATTATGTCCCCTCCGTGAATCAACAATTTGTGGACGGTTATTTTTTTTTCGTCTATCCCATGGTGTTGGGTATCGTTCAAAAATATTGTGAGTCTGTGCAACCCATTTTTCGATTCCAGGATTCGTTTGCGCAAAGCTTTAAAGTGCACATTTTTGTTAGAATCAAGTGTGTGTCCCTTTGCAAGCTAAATAGTTGCTTATATATATGTGAAAAAAAAAACATAGCAGTAGTAGATATAACGAAGCCAAAAGGTAAACTATCACAGCTAAGTAGGGTTTACAAGTTAACGAGCAATAGTCGGCCAACTTACATTTGCAGTTCGAGAATTGACCGTGACTTAAATCGATTTAAGGGAGAACATGTTTTTAAACTACAACGTTAAGTTTGTTTTTTTGATAAATTCATCCCAACTACGAAACCCTTCATTGTGCGTGGTCCGACCCGCAATTGGCCGGTTTCTACTATTAGTTTCCATAATTCTAAATTCATAATTAGCGAAAAACGCAATCAATTTTGAATTTGACGGGCCGTTGACACGAATAATTTATTTATCTTTAGTCATTTATAGTTGTTATTAAGCTTTCATGCTCCCAAATAATTTTGATCTCTGTGCATGTTCAGTTTCTGTTATGTTAAGTTTTTAGCCCAAGTTTTGTCAATCTCTTTTAGTCGTGGTTTCTATAAGTCGTTTTGTTTGAGTCTAGGCTAAGTTTTCTCTAAGAAAAACAAGCTGGAAACGTTTCTAGATGACAAGTTGTGGCCCGATGGCATCACGTTTCGACGTTTTGTACATTTCAAAAGTAGAAGAGAAGAGGACAAGATTGTTTCTCAGAGTAATGAAATAATAAACAAGACTTAATGGATAGTGCTTCGAAAATGAACATAATAACATTTAACTGCAAAAATGTGAAGAGATCGGGTGAACTGCGTGCGCTCGCTGTGCAGGACGGCTGATATAGTCTTGTTACAAGAAACTTGGTTATATCCACATGATTTGCACTTTCTCGAAAACATAGATCAAGAATTCAGCTACACTGCAAAGTCGTCAATAGACACGTCAGCTGGTATTTGCAAAGGTAGACCATACGGTGGTGTCGCCACACTTGCACTGTGGCGAAAAAGTGCTTTTAATCACGTGTCGGTAGTGAAAAGTAATAATAATAGGATCTGTGCAGGTAAAGCAGTGGCTAATAATCGATCTTTTATGGTGATAAATATGTTTATGCCAACGGACTGTAGCGAGAACTTGTTAGACTTTACGGAATGTCTCAGTGAAATGTACTCAATGATACAAAGTAATAATATTGAATCAGTGTTTGTACTAGGGGACTTTAACGCGCACCCAGGTGAGTCATTCTATAATGAACTTCTTGATTTTTGTAACGAGCAAGAATTATTATGTGCGGATGTCAATTGTCTCGGCATATTGTCGCCTACTTTTACATTTATAAGTGACTCACATGGGTGTAAACTTTGGCTGGACCACTGTCTTGTAACACGGTCGGCATCCAAAACAATAGTAAACATTGAGGTGATTTATGACTCTTTTTGGTCAGATCACTTTCCATTGAAATTGGAATGTGACATTAATATAATTAGAGTAAAAACAGTTGTTAAAAAAATATGTATGGACATACAGCTTGGCCAGAAAGAGTAGAAAAAAATTGAGGTCGCCACTATCGTTTATATGGCATCATTTATACTACAACCAAAATGAATTTGATACTTCAAGTATTTTTAATGATAAATCTGAATGTGGAAAATCGTTAAATCAGAAGCTAAATTTCATTTTTTTTAATTTAGTAATTAAAAACCATAGGAGAGTAAAGCATCTTTAATATAGTAACAATATTTTTTCTAGTCACTATCTAAATACTCTACACCTGACATGTCCGATCCAAGTTCTTGATCATCTTCAGAATCTGAGCTACTGTCACTGCTGTCCTCACCAACACGAATTACCAGTCTGTCTATATCTTCATAGAGTGTTCTTCCCCTTTCATAGTAATTATGTTCTATTTTCTTTATGTGTTCGACACAATTATTCCAAGTTTCGGGACCAATGCTATTAAAAGCTTCCTCAGTTGCTTTTTTATGTCAATTGCTCCTCCCACATTACATGCAGCAACTTTTTGCTTTGCTATGCCCCAGATGAGCTCGATAGGATTTAGGTCACAGTGGTACGGAGGAAGCCGTACCACTTCATGACCATGTTCCCCCAACAACTCATCTATTTGGTATGCTGGTTCTGGCTTGTGCTTTTTAACAAGCATTAATAATGCTGGCTTTCTTGTTGATGGCTCGAACGGGATGTTATTTTCTAACAGCCACAGTTTTATTTCATCTACTCGAGAAGCTGATGTTGGAGCCTTGTTCTGCACCACACTGTGATAAGGCGCATTGTCCATGACAATTATAGAGGCCTCATGTAGGTTTGGGATCAGTTTTTCTGTCACCCACTTGGTAAAATTGTGAGAATTCATCTCTGAATGGTAGTCTTCCATTTTGTTAGTACCACTAAATATTAGTAAAGCGTTGGGTACAAATCCATTGGCAGTTCCAGCATGGACAATTATCCATCTTTTTCCTTTTGATATATCATGTTTTATGCCTTTGATTTTAATGGATTGCCAGCACTTTCTCAATTTATAAGAACTATGGATGTAACTTTCATCCAAGTAAACAATTTGTTTTTGTAGCTCAACAGGCAAATCCCGATTTCTTTTTATAATTTCTAAATATTTTTCTCTTTTTGCTGCTATATTAGGTTTTTCTATTAGCGATTCTCTATTTGTCGAACATTTTTTGTATGAAAAGCCTATGGCATGTAATATTTGCCTTAATTTCTCACGGCCTCCTTTGTAATCTAATTCTTCTTTTGCCACAGCCAACAACTTTCGCAAAGTTGGTGCTATTTTCTGTACGGTGTAAGAAAACTGAATTTTCTGACGAATCGCACAGACACTAAAATCGTCCATCTCTATTTTTGAACGTCCTTTTCTATGCTTGGCTGGTGTTATGAATTTGCCTTCGTTTTTATTGCCTTCGTTTATTATGCGTCGAACAGTGCTTTCTGATTTTCCTGTAATCAAAATAAAACATTAATGTAGAATGACGTGCGTGACGATCAAAAAATGCAGTCGCTCTATACAAAGTCATTGTGAACCCGATGTAAACATAACCTCTAAAATTATATTAAATCCGTAAAAAACTTCGATGATGTGGTATTTTTTGAAGACCTAACCGACTTTAACTGTAACTTAGATCATGAACTATATAAATTATATAAAATGAGAGTGAATAAATACCTGTCATATCAGCAACTCGTTTGTAAAGGTCATCCAATTCTGTTAGAAGTTTTCCGGCATGATATTCCGCCAAACACCTCTTAAAAACATTGTAAATAACTTCTCTGGCACCACTTTTTATCGTCTTGCCCATTTTCAATAATAATTCACCGACTAATACGTTTAATAGCTACGAAAAATTAAATTATTTCACAATACACTTTTTTGTTTTGATAGTTTGACTGATGTTTGACATTTCTTTCGAGTTGCCATGTGTAGAAAAAATTAGTTCATATTTGTTTAATTTCTACTCTTTCTGGCCAAGCTGTACGTTGGGGTGAAAGAAGCTCAAACGAAATAAATAAATACTTGTTGCAGTGTAATAATAAATTAAAGAGCTTAGACTTTCCTGAAAACTTCAAACTGTGTGCGGATAAACATTGTGATAAGCTCGACCATAAAATTCTGTTGGATGAAATGTATAGCAAAATTGTAAATGTATTAAGTGAGGCGGCCAGTAGTAGTAGGACCACAAGGGGCAATATAGGAAAAAATAAAGGTATAAAGGGCTGGAACAAACATGTTAAAGAAGTTCACACCCAAGCAAAGATTAAATTTAAAATTTGGATGTGGCACGGTCAACCCAGTAGCGGGCCTATTTTTGAAGATATGAAATTAACGCGGAAAATATTTAAATCAAAATTAAAATGGTGTATTAAAAACCAAGATAAAATTGAGATGGACATTCTAGCCTCATTACATTCAAGAAAAAGTTTCACGTCATTTTGGAAAGGTACTAAAAAACTAAATAATAATACCCCAAGTGTTTCGGCTAGCGTGGAGGGAAGGAACGACTGCACTGAGATAGCGAATATCTTCAAAGAACACTTTATAGTGAGTTCACCGCTCGAGAAAGTGTCGAGGAGGAACGATGCTGAGCACTGTCGTTCAGGATCACCCCTTGGATTTTCATGTAAAGAAATAAAATCTATTATTAAATTTATGAAGAGGGGTAAATCTCCTGGTCACGATGGGCTCAGCATCGAGCATCTTCAAAACGCTGGTATACATCTGCCGCGAGTGTTGACTATGTTTTTCCATCTATGCTTGAGACATTCTCACTTACCACAAGAGCTACTGGACACAGTAGCTCTTGTGGTAAGTCGATTTTAGCGCGCTTTAAACGCGTTCCCTATTACCGTTTAGCGCGCTTAAATCGATTACAGCGATTAACATAATTCCAAATTCAAATTAGGAAAATGTGTGATTTTCATTTGTTTCTCGTACTGTAAGATGAGTGAATCTAATGAAGAAATTAGATACATTTTAAAATTTTACTACAAAAAAGGTAAATAAAATAAATAAAAATAAAAATCTTTTATTTACAGACTACATAGGCCCACATTGCGTTAGTGTCTAATCTTATAAACCATGTTAGTATATACTTATAACAAAGGTGATAAATTGTTAATTATCGACCACAGATAGTTTCACCAAGCCCCATGTAATACATGAAGCTTGATAAACCTACCCATGGTAGGCCCATCCAGCCTTTCAGCAAACATCCTCAAGATACTGTTGTTGCTTCCTCCCACTCTGCGAGTCACTGACGCCACCTTCTTACGCATTATTGCAAAATAGTCATCAGTGTGCGCATCAGCGAACATACCTGATGCACTACAATAGGGTGGAAGCCTCAACAGCACCCTAAAGGTATTATTATATTGTATTCGCAGGGCATTGTTTGCTTTTTGGGTATGATTAGCCCAAAGGCTGCTGGTGTAAAATGATTGACAGTAGGCCTTGAATAGTGTAATTTTTACTGGTACTGAGCAACCAGCAAACCTTCGAGCCACCATATTTCCCCTCACAGCCAATGCCCTGCGCTCCCTTTCCATATCTGTGTCGTCTTTCAGGTCTTCGGTAACAATGTGACCCAGATATTTAAACTGGGTTACTCTCTGTAAAAGTGAACCGCACAGCGTTACCGGAGGGATATATGATGGACTTTTATTTCTACCTCTAAACACCAACAGCTCACTTTTCTTAGGGTTATACTTTAGCCCATACTGTTCGGCGTACCCCTCACAAATAGAAAGCAACTTTCTCATTCCACAGATAGAAGGGCTCAGCAACACCATGTCGTCTGCGTAGCTTAAGTTATTTAAACTAACTCCATCTATGTGGCATCCGACATGTGTGTTGCTGAGCTCAACCAGTAATTTATTTACATAAATGTTAAAAAGTCTTGGGGAGGTAAGACCTCCCTGTCTAACACCACACTCTAGTTTGTAGGGGTCAGAGAGCTCATTTGACCATTTTACAAAATTTCTCTGCTTATCATACCACATAGATAACGCGGACACCAACGACGCTGGCACGCCCGCCTCTCTAAGCTTTCCCCACATGGCATTATAGGAAACCAGCTCGAATGCTTTTGACAGGTCCAGGAAACATGCATACACTGGTGTTTTTCTATCTGTATAATACTTGACAGTATGCTTCAACGCAAAAATGGCACTCTCAGTAGACAACCCAGGACGAAAACCAAACTGTGAGTCGTGTAACTGGGTATATTTACCGAGGTGGGCGTCAAGCACACCGTCAAGTACTTTGGCTATAACAGTTGCTAGTGAGATAGGCCTGTAGTTACCCTTGTCTGCTATGTCCCCTGTCCTGTCCTTCACAATAGGTATTACTACTGTGTCCAGTAGCTCTTGTGGTAAGTGAGAATATCCCAAGCATAGATTGCAAAACATAGTCAACACTCGCGGCAGATGTATACCAGCGTTTTGAAGATGCTCGATGCTGAGCCCATCGTGACCAGGAGATTTACCCCTCTTCATAAATTTAATAATAGATTTTATTTCTTTACATGAAAATCCAAGGAGTGATCCTGAACGACAGTGCTCAGCATCGTTCCTCCTCGACACTTTCTCGAGCGGTGAACTCACTATAAAGTGTTCTTTGAAGATATTCGCTATCTCAGTGCAGTCGTTCCTTCCCTCCACGCTAGCCGAAACACTTGGGGTATTATTATTTAGTTTTTTAGTACCTTTCCAAAATGACGTGAAATTTTTTCTTGAATGTAATGAGGCTAGAATGTCCATTTCAATTTTATCTTGGTTTTCAATACACCATTTTAATTTTGATTTAAATATTTTCCGCGTTAATTTCATATCTTCAAAAATAGGCCCGCTACTGGGTTGACCGTGCCACATCCAAATTTTAAATTTAATCTTTGCTTGGGTGTGAACTTCTTTAACATGTTTGTTCCAGCCCTTTATACCTTTATTTTTTCCTATATTGCCCCTTGTGGTCCTACTACTACTGGCCGCCTCACTTAATACATTTACAATTTTGCTATACATTTCATCCAACAGAATTTTATGGTCGAGCTTATCACAATATTTATCCGCACACAGTTTGAAGTTTTCAGGAAAGTCTAAGCTCTTTAATTTATTATTACACTGCAACAAGTATTTATTTATTTCGTTTGAGCTTCTTTCACCCCAACGTATGTCATTACATTTTTTTTTTACAACTTTTTACTTTTTACTCTAATTATATTTTTGTGTGTGTTCCAGGGTAGTGTGTGCGGAGAGAAATAATAGATGTCACGTGCTATATAAGTCTTTACTATAGTTGAATATTACAAAGTTGTATTTGCGACTCGTGTATAGCGGAAGGCGTATCGGGCGAACTGGCTTCGCCGGGCGCCGCGCATGCGAGGAATATAAAACGACCGCGTCAGCGCCCCTACACTATTCCTCCCCTTTTTTTTAAAAAACTGTAGGTTTTTTTTTACAATAAAAATCTGTTACTCTAAAATGTGTTATTAATTACATCTATGGCTAAAAGTATTACTTATAAATTACAATCAGCATTTGGTTTGAATAACAATGTTGTAACCGGATGTCTGGCGTGATTGCGTCACCTGATATTGACGCCTTATACATTGTTATGACTTACATAGCTAAGTTTAAACATCATTACGCTATGATTGCAATGGTATAAGCAGTGTACAATTTATATGAATGTACAATTGCTTCAAAAGGTTGCTATTATTACAGATTCTTACAATGCATTTTTATTTTACTATTTTACTACTTGATAATTATAATACAAAATCATTTGGAGGAATAAATCTTATATTTAACAATACCTGATCTTAAACTAGTGCGGCTACCTGCTTTTAAAGGTGCCGTCTTGATATTGTACATACACATACTTAAAAAACTTATAAAATTACGACGTTAAGGGTAGTCACCATGACGACATGCTCTGCCATAAAATAAAAAAAATTAGCACCCCTGCGGAGTCCACAGCATTTGTCATGGTGACGCCAATTAAGAGTACACATCTATAACGATAATTCACATATTTCACAAAGTAGCACTTGCACCGTTAAACATCACTTGGAAATTGGGACCTAAACTTTATGAGATTTGACTTGAATGGACGATGGTTGCTGAGCAGGTTATCTTAAAAAATGACTTTGGGGTTAGGCGATTCTTGCGGTTTTTTGGACCGTTTCTACCCTTATGCTCGGTGTGGCTGTCGAACTTGCCACTATTTCCTTTTTCAACCACTTTCTAATGTTTTTGATACACCTTCGTTTTCCAGCGTAGATTAACAATATGGTAAGTAATATTATGGTAGCTATCATAACACAGCCAATGATATTCAATTTGTTGTCCACTTGTGCAACATTTGATAGGTTTTCGTTAACAATTACTTTTTCTTTTGTCTGGTTGGTGCCCATTTTTTTATTAAATTGGTGTACGTGGTGTAATTTCGCGACCTTTTTTGATTCTTACTATGTTTCTACTGCGAATACCTAGTGCTTACATTCAATTAATTGACCTACATTATAAAAATGTTAATTTCGATATTTAGAGGGTCTTTTGCTTATTCGTCCAGTTCGCGTTGTATATGTTTCGTCACTGGGTTTGCTTGTTTGAAACCTTACTTTTTTCTGTATTTTATTTTGTACCTGTTTGTTTTTTTTATTATCATTTTTCTCTAATATGTTTTTATTTACTTCGTCTGATGGCAATTCGTTGTCTGTCAATATATATGCTGGTTTTAAGCGATCTATAGATATGTTGGTTTGTCTGTCTGGTAACTGTATGCGATACACTTTTTCGTTTCTACTTATAACGCGATATGGTCCATCGTATGGTGATTGTAATGGTTTCCGTACAGCGTCATTTCTAATGAATACATAATCACTGGTTAATAGGTCTTTGTGTATAAAAATCTTGCGAGGTGACTTGTTTACTCTAGTGGACGGTTTTAGTCCATCTATTACGTCCTTAATTTTTTTGACGAAATTGTTGTCATCATGCAACTATACATTGCTATGGTCATAAAACTCACCTGGTAGCCTAATATTACTGCCGTATAGCATTTGTGCTGCGGTTACGCCTGTGTCTGACCTAATTGTCGTGCGCAATCCTAACATTACTGTTGCTAGTTCCTCTATCCAGCTTTTATTGTCTAAACGTGCTTTTAGTGCTGCTTTTAATGACCTATGCCATCTTTCTATCGCTCCGTTGCATTGTGGATGATATGGAGTGGTGCGGGTTTTCTGTATTCCCATAATTGTCATTAATTCTCTAAATAAATTACTTTCGAACTGTCTTCCCTGGTCACTTGTGAGTTTAACCGGGCACCCATAACGACTAATCCAACCTTCATATAAAGTTTTGGCTACTATTTCTGCAGTTATTTCTTTTAATGGAAATGCTTCTGGCCAACGCGTAAACCTGTCTATTATCGTCAAACAATATTTAAATCCCTCTGGTGTAGTTGGTAGCGGTCCTACTATGTCTATGTGAATATGTTCAAAACGCTTACAATTTTCTGCTTACGCTTAAATCTGCATTGGTGTGCTTTTGAATTTTCGCTTTTTGACATCTAATGCAAGTCTTGGCCCATTTTCCAACGTCTTTATTCATATTTGGCCAAAAATACTTTTCACTAACTAATTTTCTACTTGCCCTAATGCTTGGATGGCTCATATTATGTATTGAGTCGTAAGCTAAACGTCGAAACTTTCCGGTCAAGTATGGGCGTGCTGAGTCGGTTGAAACTTCACAAACAATGTATTTCTCTGTATTGTATATAGGTACACGTTTCAACACTATGTTGTTATTGTTATTCGATTCGCTTTGCAATTTAGCTAGCTCGCCGTCCGTTTCCTGTGCGGCTGCAAGTTCTGCGAAATCGATCGTTGTGGGGCACGATATTGTTGCTACTCTGGATAATGTATCCGCAACTAAATTATCGTTCCCACTAATGTGTCTTATGTCCGTGCTGAATTCGCTAATGAACATGATCTGTCTAGCTCTCCGCGAAGTTTCTCTATCTGTACCTATTTTACTAAATGCAAATGATAAAGGCTTATGGTCTGTAAAAATAATTAACTGTTGACCTTCAACCATGTTGCGGAAATGAATTATGGCTGAATATATTCCTAATAATTCCCTGTCATATGTACTATATTTAATTTGGGCCTGTGTTAATTTTTTAGAAAAATACCCTAATGGTTTCCACTTGTTGTTTACCTTTTGCTGTAACACTGCGCCCACGCATGTGTCTGACGCATCGGTCATTAACGCTAACGGAGTATTTGACGTTGGATATGATAACATAACCGCGTTCTTTAGGTCTTTTTTACATTGCTCAAAGTTGTTTTCAGCTACTGGTGTCCAGTTAATTTTAGTTTTATCTTTGCGTTTTGTATTTCCTAGGTATTTATTCAACTCTGTTTGATGCTCAGCCGATTTAGGTATACTTGCCCTATAAAAATTTAACATTCCTAGAAATCTTCTAAGTTCCGCAACTGTTTCCGGTTTTGGAAAATCTATAATGGCTTTTACCTTATCTTCTAGTGGGCTAATTCCCTCTGTTGACACTTGATATCCTAAAAATTCTAATTTTTGTTTACCGAAGCTACATTTGGAAAAATTTATAGTTATGCTGTATTCATTAAATCTTTCGAAAACTTTTTCTAAGTGTTGTTTGTGCTCTACTTCGTTATCTGATGCTATGATGACGTCATCTACGTAGTTGAATAGGAAATCCAAGCCTTGCAATACCGTGTGATGCATGAAACGCTGAAACGTTTGTGCTGCATTACGTAATCCGAAGGGCATGCGCATAAATTCGAATAAACCAAAAGGTGTTATGACAGCAGTTTTTTCAATGTCATTTTCCGCGACAGGTATGCAATTGTATGCTCGGTTAATATCTAATTTTGAGAATATTTTCTTACCTGCCAACATATATGTAAAATCATGCAGCCGAGGTACAGGGTAGCGATCCGGTTTGGTGATCGCATTTAAACGTCTGTAGTCTCCGCATGGCCTAATATTCCCGTCTTTCTTGGGTACTACGTGCAGAGGACTTGCCCAAGCGCTGTGGCTCGGCCTGCAGATCCCCAGCTCTTGCATGACCCTAAATTCATTTTTAGCTTTTACGTACCTGTCTGGTGGTAGCTGTCTCGCTCGTGCGTGCACTGGGGTACCTGTTGTTTCTATAATATGACGTACGCTATGTCTAGGTGTCTCTTTATATGAAACTGGTTTAGTTACCTCTGGGAACTTACATAATAGCTCATGATAGGGGCAGCCATCAACAATGGTCTTTATCGTGGGCTCAGTCGAGTCGGAGAGGTTTCCTCTCGCGCCTAACTTAGTTGCCTGGTCGACTAGCCTTCGTCCGTTCAGGTCAATTAACAAATTATGTTTAACTAAGAAGTCAGCCCCTAATATTGGTTGCTGTACGTCTGCTATCGTAAATAACCAACGGAACGCTCGTCTAAGATTTAAGTCTAGTTCTAACATGTGTGTACCGTACGTAGTTATTTCGGTTCCGTTCGCAGCATATAACTTATAACCAGCACTTTGTGCGTTATTTTTCTTGAAAACCACTCTGCGAGGTAGAACTGACACATTGGCACCACTATCTACTAAAAAGTTCAAACCTGAGTTCTTGTCCCGGACGCTTAGACGGTGATTTCCGTGCACGCGGTCGCAGCCACCCGTCGCTGACTGCACCGACACTAGTTTTCCGCTGGCTTCGACTTCTTCCAATTGCACGGATGTTCACACCTCGTCGCCTTGTTACGGAACCGGAAGTGGTACCGGCACAACCAGTTGGGGTCATCACTTGTCATCGCCTTGGTAGACCTGGAGTTCGATCCCGACCTGGATCTGCTTCTTCTAGATCTAAAGTTTCGCGAACGACCTCTGGGTGTGCTCTCGAGCCTGCGTAATCTGTCACCAAGTCGTCTTATTTCGGCTATCACTGCGTCATCCTTGTTCGTTGGGTTTGACGCTTCTTTCACACTAGCGACACTGTGGACCGGCGTTACGTTTTCTGCTACATTGTCTGCGATCGACGCTAATTTTTCTAAGTTTGCCTCGTCGGATACTGCCAAAATGCTGCGTATAGACGGTGGTAGTTGGTTCTTCCACATCACCCTGAGTGTTTCGTCTGTCACCCTTCCTCTGGCTAGCTCCCTCATTTTTCGAAGAAGGTGTGATGGCTGCTGGTCTCCCAGCTCCATTCCGCAAACCAGCTTTTTGATTTGACATTCGTCCGACTCTTTGTAAACTGAGAGTAACTTTGCCTTCAAGGTCTCGTATTTTTTTTCTTTGGGCGGTTCAAATATAATTGATGCTACTTGTTCTGTGACTTCCTGGTTGAGCTTCGAGACTAATATTCGGTACTTGGAGTCGTCGGACATCTTCTGTGGGTCTATAATTGTTTCCGCTTTGGCGAACCATAATTCTGGTGACTTGGTCCAAAAATTTTCTATCTTGTCGGTCACGGACACGGGTGAGAGAACGTATTCTCCAGCGGTCGCTTTTTCTTCCATCTTCAGGCTTGACTTTGTGACTTTTTCTCAATAAGCACTGTGGGTTTTCACACTATGCCGCGTGGATGTTAGGTTGAGTTGCCCGTTCTCGATCAACGTACACACTTTAGGATCACGTCGGGGTCACCAATTTTGTGTGTGTTCCAGGGTAGTGTGTGCGGAGAGAAATAATAGATGTCACGTGCTATATAAGTCTTTACTATAGTTGAATATTACAAAGTTGTATTTGCGACTCGTGTATAGCGGAAGGCGGTTTCGGGCGAACTGGCTTCGCCGGGCGCCGCGCATGCGAGGAATATAAAACGACCGCGTCAGCGCCCCTACAATATTAATGTCACATTCAATTCCAATGGAAAGTGATCTGACCAAAAAGAGTCATAAATCACCTCAATGTTTACTATTGTTTTGGATGCCGACCGTGTTACAAGACAGTGGTCCAGCCAAAGTTTACACCCATGTGAGTCACTTATAAATGTAAAAGTAGGCGACAATATGCCGAGACAATTGACATCCGCACATAATAATTCTTGCTCGTTACAAAAATCAAGAAGTTCATTATAGAATGACTCACCTGGGTGCGCGTTAAAGTCCCCTAGTACAAACACTGATTCAATATTATTACTTTGTATCATTGAGTACATTTCACTGAGACATTCCGTAAAGTCTAACAAGTTCTAGTTCATACATACTATAATGTGAAAAGACTTTTTCCCCAACCTAATATGTCAAAAAGTGACAATTCGACAATTTTTCTGTTTAATAAAACTTGAGATTAGTTTGATTTGATGTTTGATTAGTATGAAGATTAGTTTTTGATGATAACTCATCAAAATCTAATCTAAATAATGGGGTAACCCCCATACTTCGATAAGATATAATAAATGAGGTTTAACGAGGGAGTTGTATATTACTAGCCGAACCTTTTTTGGAATACATCTAACAATTTTATGCAGTGAGCCCACCAATGATGAATGTTTGTTTTTAATGTGTTGAAGGTGTGCTTTCCATGTCAAATTGCTATCAAGAGTTAGTCCGAGGTATTTTTCTTGATCAGTAATTTTCAGTACTTCTCCGTTTATGCTTAGATTAGGGTGGTTAGGGAGTTTTTTGTTTTTGGCTCTAAATATTATATATGAGGTTTTGGAAGCGTTAATAGTTAAAAGATTGCACTGGTACCAATTTTGTAGTATATTTAGATCATCTTGGGCATTTTTTGTAATATCATTTATGTTATCTCCAAAATAAAATAGACATGTATCATCAGCATAAAGGGCAAGGTGACCTTGTAAGCCTGCTTGGCGTAAGTTGTTTACATACACTAGGAATAATAAGGAACCCAAAATAGAACCTTGTGGTACACCGCATGTTAAGAGTTTAGACGTACTTTGGTAAGCTCCGATTTTTACAACCTGATATGGATCACTTAAATAGGAGTTTAGCATTTTATAAGCGGTTTCAGTTATACCAATACTTTCCAGTTTTTCTAATAGAAGGGTGTGACTAACTGTATCAAACGCCTTCTTTAGATCAACAAAGACTCCTAATGCTACTTGTTTTTGGTCAATCTTTGTTTTAATCGTAGTTATCAAGTCAATAGTTGCACCAAGGGTATTAGATTTGGTCCTAAAGCCATATTGTTGATCGTATATGAAGTTAATTTTAGTTAAGTATTCGTCTAACCTTATAAATATGTTTTTTTCTAATATTTTAGGTAATATTGGTAGGACTGAAACTGGAAGATAATTCCCGAGATTTGATTTGGTACCAGCTTTGTAAATTGGGGTAACTTTGGCTATTTTTAAATTTTCTGGAAAGATTCCGTCCATTAAAAGTTTATTTAGGCAATCTGTTAGATTTTGGAGAATTAGTTTTTTTATGCATTTCAGTGCCTTGGTACTAATACCATCAATTCCTGTGCTTGTATTGGGATCCAAGTCGTCTATAATATTAGATACCTCAGAAGCTGTGCATGGTTTAAATTGAGATAGTTCACAATGTCCAGTGTGCTGGTTAAGGTTCGGTAAGGTGTAAACATTTTTGTTGTGTACTTACATCGAGTAGTGATGATGAATACTTGGAACAAATACAAACGAGGAGGCAACGATCTTATAAAAGGAAAATCAATTTCTCAATTACAGATTTCTGCTTTAAATAATAATTTCGGGTATGTAAAACTACCGTAGAATATTTAATTGACAAAATTGGTCATCTACTTGAACACGTTACAAGCAGAAACAAAGCACTTACACCCGATAAACAAATTTTATGCGCTTTGCATTAGATGGGTTGTGGTTCACAGTACCACGTTATTGGTGATGCACATGGACTTAGTAAAGCAACCGTAAATCATTGCATAAGAAGGGTATGTGGAGCCGTGACTACTGAATTACTCAAGAGAAGACGTTCGCTGGCCTGATAATTGTAACTGAATACCAACACTTCATGACGCATAATGGTATACCTAGAATATCTCGTATTGTGGACGGTTCGTTAATTCCTCTAGATGCGCCTTATCAAAATGAATCTGCGTTTATAGACAGAAACGGAAACCATTCAATTAATACTATGGTGGTATGGTACCCTAATTTAGCTTTATAAAACAAAATTATTTGCAAATATGTCAAAAGTCGACATAATTGTCACGACAATCCGACAATAATTGTCACCGTCAATTGTCAGAAATAAACTGTGGTTTTTGACTTAAGGCGAGTTTTGTTAAACGCGTTTTTAAATGACAAATAAGTCAAGATATGTCGATTTTTAACCTATTTGTCACTTTTATTAAACAGCCTAAGCGCGACAATTCTACAATTTTGTAATTTTTTGACATAAATGTCGAATTGTCAGCTTTATTAAACAGGGCCCTGGTCTACCGGTGAGCATAGGTGGGAACAATGACCCGGGGGGGATTGCAAATATGTTTATGGAACATTTTAAAGTGAAATCTCCACTGGGCCCTTCAGTTGCAATGACCGATGCTGAGTCTGACAGTGGGGGGGCGCAACCACTCACACTTTTTTCGGCTAAACAAGTCAGATCGGTCATTCAAGGCAGAGTTAAATCGCCCGGCCACGACGGACTCAGCATCGAGCATTTCAAACATGTGGGAGGTCACCTGCCGAGGGTTGTCCTGGTTTTACACAATGTGCATCAGTCACTCTCATTTACCTGCTGAGCTGATGCAAACTATTGTAACACCTATAGTCAAAAACAGGACAGGGGATATCTCGGATAAGGGTAACTACCGTCCAATCTCCCTTGCAACCACAGCGGCTAAAGTATTGGATAGTATGCTTGATTCGTGCCTGAAGAAGTATTTGTGTTTGCATGATGCACAGTTTGGCTATCAACCTGAGCTTTCAACCGAAAGTGCTGTGCTGAGTTTGAAGAATACTGTCCAATATTACACAGACCGCAAAACGCCGGTGTATGCCTGCATCCTGGATCTCTCCAGAGCCTTCGACCTAGTGTCATATGATGTGCTCTGGAGAAAGCTGGGTGACAGGAATGTACTCCGTCAGTGCTTAAGCTCATGCAGTATTGGTATGCAAACCAAACGAATTGTGTAAAGTGGGCCGGAACGTTCTCTGAGTCGTATGGGCTGGAGTGCGGTGTGAGACAGGGGGGTTGACGTCTCCACGGCTCTTCAACCTTTATATTAATGATCTCATAGTCGAGCTCAGTGGTATGCGTGTCGGCTGCCGGGTTGGTGGTGTTAGTATTAACAGCATCAGCTATGCGGACGACATGGTGCATCTGGGCCCGACTGAGGGATCTATCAGAGATCTTAAAGATAATGTAGACATCGAAAGGGAACGTAGGGCACTGGCGGACTCGTTGTGCGGACCAAGTCAAAATCACCCTGTTCAAGGCATTTTGTCAAGGTCTGTATGCAGGGGGTCTATGGGTCAGCTACACCAAAAGATCGCTAGATGTCTTACGCATCCAATATAACAATATTTTTAGGATGCTATTGAAACTGCCCCGTTTCTGTAGTGCATCGGAGATGTTTGCTCAGAACCGAACTGATGACTTTCATGCAGTGATTCGCAAAAAAGTCGCATCATTGATGCGTAGAACGCGGGTCAGTGACAATAGCATCCTGAAAACAGTGGTGGAGAGCCCTTACAGCCCATTTCTGAGGCACTATGTGGGGAGAATGGTCAGGTAGCATATTCCTTTGCTTTATCGTTCTCTGCCCATCCTGCCACAGTCACAACCTATTGTTATTTTTGTTTTTGTTTTGTGTACTACTAACACTAGTGATAAGGTATTTTACTAAGAATTGGACCATATTGTTGTCCGAACTTAAATAAATAAATAATAAAACCACCCCGGTGATCACCATAACTTCCCTCCAGTTTTCTGTCTCCGTCAGCATAGCAGTCACTACTGCTGGCAGAGACAGGTCTTGCCCGATCCTGGCGACCAAAACCTGCCCCTCAGAGGCCCACACAGGGTACTCCTCGAGCGTGTGCTGTGCAGTGCTAGGTTGCTTCCGCAATGGTGGCAATTTGCCGTGGCCTCACGCCCAATCTTGTCCAGGTACTCACCGAAGCTGCGGCTGCTGTAAAACTGCGGCTGCTGTAGCCACTCGCGCCACCGCTCGAACGTGTCACCGTTCCAGCCGCCTGAGCCTTTCAATAGCTATTCCTGGCACGCTATCGCCGCTTTTAATTCTAAATGTTTAATTTAATAAAAATGTATTGTATTCTAAATATTGAAATGTTTGTTAATTTGTATGTAATAGCGATTATTTTCTGTAATGATTTTATGTTTGAGAGGTAGTGTCACTCAATGGTTGGTAAAACACATTGGTAACTTAAATTGCACCCTAAAATATTATGTTTTGAAAAATGGATGACTTTAACGTGATACTAAATAATGATTTGGATTCTGTTTCTGTAGCTCAATCCGCCACTTGTGACATTGATGACTGCCACTCTTTGTTAAAAAATTATTCGAGAACCCTAAAAATATTAACCCAAAATATACGTAGTATTAATTGCAACACTCCGAACTTTCAAACATTACTTGCAAGGTCAAAAGTTGATTGGGATATTATTGTGCTAACAGAATGCTGGTTGCAGTCAAATCCTACCGTTCCTGAATTCGATGGTTATATTTCATTTACTACACGCAATAATCAAACTCAAAATGAATGTGTGGTCATTTATTGCAAAAACACAGAACAGTAAAGTGTTGATGAACACGAAATTGTCGAATCAAAATTGCCTTATTTTAAAAATAAACACAAACACTGTAATCGTTGCTATGTATCGACCACCTAGCCATAAAAATATCGATAACTTTTTAATATCCCTCAACGATTGTCTAAGCAATCATTCATCCTTTCAAAATATCATATTAGTTGGCGACATTAATATTGACATTATTGAAAGTTCCCAAGATAATAAATCCTACGCATATCTCAACCATATCGCTTCTCATGGTATGCTTCCAGCTCACACGATTCCTACTCATAGTCGCACGTGCTTAGATCATATAATGTTAAAGACAAGATTATCAGCGTTCTGTTATGTTGCTCAAACTGCAGTTACAGACCACAATAGCGTTATACTATTTTAGACCGTACACTTAACAAAAACCAAGGCCCCAAAACTATTAAACGAATAGACGACGCAGGGCTTGAAACGTACGTTATGAACATAGATTTTGAAAACATTTACAGTATGACAGATGTTAACGAGGCAACCAATTTTTTTTATACACTCCCTAGGTCAAGCTATAAATGATAACACAAAACTAATCACGACTTCTAGACGTAAAATAATTTTGAAGCCTTGGATAACGTCAGGCCTATTAAGATGCATGCGAAATCGTGAGCAATTAAAACCATTAAAAATCCAGATAATGAGGTAATACTTTGCACTTACAAAAGATACAGGAATTTTTGCAGTGATATATTAAAGATAGTTAGACAAAGTTACGAGCAAGATATCATTAAAAAAGCAGGGAAAAACAACAAAAAACTTTGGGAAGCAATTAAAACTATCACCTATACTAATAAAGCTAAACAGCAATCCACACAGCTCATTTCAATAGACAATCCTATGGAATCAATTAATAGAGTAAATTCATTTTTTGCAAACGTAGGTAAAACATTGTCAGAAAAATTACTCTCACAAAATATAAATTTTCCTAATGTAGAACTCTATAGTCAGCCAACTAATTCTTCTCAAAATTCCTTTGTTCTTCTTCCTACTGATGAAGAAGAAATAAGATCCTTAATTAATAATTTAAAAAACGAGTGTGCAGTTGGAGTTGATAATATATCTGGATCATTTTTAAAACGATTTGCTTATATTAATGTTCCTCCACTTACATACATATGCAATCTGTCTTTCTCTGCTGGAATATTTCCACGTGCCTTTAAAAAATCCAAAATTGTAACAGTATTCAAATCCGGAGACAGATACTGTGTTAATAACTATAGACCAATATCCATACTACCAACGTTGTCAAAATTTTTAGAACGATTGATGAACACTAGACTTACTAAATTCCTGGAACAAAATTCTCTTTTATCTCCATCACAGTTTGGCTTTTGATCTGGCAAATCAACTGCTGAAGCCATCCACGAACTGACAGATTACATAGTCAACAAACTAAATAATAAAAAAAGACCTTAGCCATTTACCTAGATTTAGCTAAAGCATTTGACACAGTATCTGTTCCGCTTTGATAAAAAAATTAGAGAATATGGGAGTAAGAAGTTTACCACTCCAATTATTCATAGACTATTTGTCTGACAGAACACAAACTATTAAAGTAGATAATTGGATTACCGACAAACTTCCTAATCAGTACGGCGTTCCACAGGGTAGCATCCTCGGTCCGACATTATTCTTAGTTTATATAAATGATTTGTGCGACATCAAGCTGCAAAACGGTAAAATCATCACTTTCGCCGATGATACTGCCTTGATATTCGATGCTAATACGTGGGATGAAGGTAGTAATTATGCTCAACAAGGTCTTGATACGGTGTACAAATGGTTATATTCCAATTTGCTTACCCTCAATGTCAATACATGACATATTCCCTTAGACCCCAGGATCAACCAAACTTCAACTTGTAACTCACTCGTGTACTCATGTAATTTCATCAACTTCTTGTCCTGTATTAATTAAAACGAACTATATCAAATATCTTGGCATAATCATAGATTACCGTCTCAGCTTCCAACAACACATCGAAACCCTAGTTAAAAGAATCCGAAAATTAATTTACATAGGTATTTAAAAATCTAAGACATATACCTGATACATCAGTTATTAAGACAGTTTACTTTGCACTTTGCCGGTCTTTGCATATTGCATTACATCTAAAAGTTTTATGATAAATTTAGAGAGAGCCCAAAGAGCTATATTAAAAGTTAGTTGCTTTTTCCCAATTCTCTATCCAATTTTCGAACTTTACCAACACTGCCAAGTGCTAACGGTTCGGCAGTTGTTCATTAAATCAAATCAAATCAAAAAGTCATTTATTCAAACTAGGCTGAGAATCAGCACTTTTCGAACGTCAAAAATTGCATAAGACAGTCCCCCAAAAACGCCCTCCCTTCACCACTTCCTAGTGCTTTAGCTGGGAAGAAGAAGTGGCGCAACAAACTCCCCAGAATTCTCATGACAGTACTAAAAAAACACACTGAACTTCCCTTAGATCACGATTTACTAACACAAAATAGACGATCAACAAATGTTTGTTCAATAATCCGTTATAACACTAGTTTCTCCCAGAAGTTTTTCTGTTTTCTTGGCACTTTTATTTATAACTCAATTAATAACAAAATATAGTATATCTACACTCATACAAAAGCTATTTGTAAAAGAAAATTACTCTAAAAAACTTATTAAAACCAGTGTCTTAACAGACATTTATTAACACACACACCTACACTTACAAACATACAATACACACAACATTCTTCATTTTCCCCATTTCCATTCTTCATTTTTTGTTATGCTCATTATTATTATAATAATTTAAATGTGTATTAGTTAATATTAATATAAGTACCTACCTACATAATTTGTATATTTCTTTGAATTTTAGTTGATTTACTTTGCGTTCTGAATTTTGTAAACTCAAACAAACTCTTTCAAACTGATAATAATTATGTATAAGTTAAATTAGATATCAGACAATATAATTTGCAATTTTCCTCAATTTCATGATTCTCAAAAACATTATGTACATTTTTCTTAAGTTTTATAAGTTCTGCTTATACTAAATTGCAATTTCAGACTTTTATTATCCCTATAGTATCTTGACTATAACTATTTTTGTAAATTAACATGTCCTATCTAAGAGAGCCGGGTGATCTGTAACTCAGGACCCTCCTACCTCAGACACCTTTCTCTATTTAAGATTGTACATTTTATTAACCAGTGCCTGTGTGTGTGTATATATGTGATGTTGAGATAAGTAAGATTTATGATTATTTATTTTTATTTTATTTATTTAACCATTTATGTACACACATTATAAACATACAAGAAGAAAGGAACAGAAAAATACGTACAAAGGTGATGCTTATTTCTAAAGAAATATCTTCCAGCATACCTGCGATAGGAAAGTCGATAAAGAGATGTAGACACCGTGTGTAAGAGTAGAAGAGAAAGTAGAATACATATAATCAAAAACAATTTACTTAATAAAACTAAACAAATAATATACTAATATACATACATACATACACACAAATACATACTTCTAAAATAAATATCACTAGAATATTAATTATAATTCTATTAAAATAATAAAAACATACGCAACTATGACGAAGTGGAAAGATAGTGTTCTTTCACTCTTCTTTTAAATACTGAAACAGTATGGCAGTCCCTTATATCAGGTGGCAGTGAATTCCACAACCGCACCGCGTGCACAGTGAAGGAGTAGGAGTAGAAGTCGGTGGTGTGGGGAGGGGACTTAAGAAGATTTCTAAGATGCGACCTGCAAGGCGCATCAGAAGGACGAGCGTAGGAAAAACGTTCCCGCAGATAGGATGGTGTTTTAGGATTGTGAAGGAGGTTAAATAGCAGACACAAAATCCGCGAGTTCCTGCGAAGTCGAATAGGGAGCCACTTGAGTATCTTGCGAAAGTTAGAAACGTGGTCATACTTTTTAAGGTTGAAAACAAAACGAATACAGATGTTTTGCAAACGCTCAAGTTTATTTAAAAGCTCCTCGGTGGCATCCAAGTAACAGGCATCAGCGTAATCAATAATGGGCTGAATGAGAGTTTGAGCAAGGGAGATTTTGGTGTTCAAGGGCAAGAATCTCTGGAGACATTTCAACGAATGGAACGTGTAGTGCACTTTGCGACTGACTTGAGCAACATGGGCAGTCCACGACAAGTAGCAATCCATGGTCACCCCCAGGTTTTTAACCGTATTTGCGTATTCAATCTGAACTCCATTCAAGCAGAGAGGAGACAGCGACGCAACATTGAGCCTATTCCGCATATACCTGCCGCCAATAATCATGGCCTGGGATTTCCTAGGGTTGATTAGCAGTCCAAAGGACCGCGACCACTCACTAATCAAGTCCAGGTCCCTGTTCATGGCAGCCACGGCAGCTGCCGCGTCTTCCCTTAAGAAGTTATTGTAAAGCTGCAGATCGTCGGCATAGAGATGGAAGTAGGAAGAGATGACTCTCGTGACAGAGTTAATGAAAATAGAAAAGAGGAGAGAGAACGCCACCTTGAGGCACACCTGCGGTAAGAGAGCACCAATCAGAAGACGACTCATCGAGACGAACACGCTGTGAACGGCCTCTGAGATAGGAGTCGAACCAACCAATAGTGGAAGAGGAGAAATTTAAAGAATTAAAAATCCCTAGAAGGATGTCGAAATCAACAGAATTAAAGGCACTGCTGAAGTCGAGAAGTACAAGTAAAGTTAGAGATTTGTGGTCCATCGCCCAGCGGATGTCATCAGTAACCTTCAACAGAGCCGTCACTGTGCTATGACCCGTTCGAAAACCGGACTGAAGAGGACTAAGTAGGTCATTCGCAGATAGAAAAGCCGAAAGTTGCCGATGAACAATGTGCTCAAGAACTTTAGAGAGATATGGGAGTATAGAAATGGGACGGAAATCAGTGGGTGAGACCGGCTTAGGAATTTTGGGTAAGGGGATGATATGAGATTGTTTCCAAACCTCAGGAACAGTACAAGAAAACAAGGAAAAGTTAAAAATGTGGGTTAAGACGGGAAGTAATGCGGGGAGAATAGGAGAAATCATTCTTGAGCAAAGATTATCATTACCTACTGCGGTAGAGGAGATAGCACAAATAGACTTTTTAACCTCAATTTCACTCACTGGACTTAATTTGAAAGGAGAACACTGCGGTACTGGCAAACAGGAAAGTTTATTTAAGGTAGCTGATTTGACGTGCGGATCTAAAATAACAGGGGGAAGTGAGAAATGTTTGTTAAGAGCACACACGTCAGTGTCATTACTGGAAACGACTGGAGACTTGCCAATGCCGACAGTTTTCAGAAACTTCCAGACTTCAGAGGAGTTACGGTTGTCGAGAGAATTATGGAAGTAGCGTCTCTTAGCATCTCTACACATACGCCTGCAACGATTACGCAAAACCTTATACGCATTCAGGTTGCGCTCGGAAGGACAGCGTTTCAACCTTCTTTTGGCTCTGTCCCTACCTGCCATCGCATCCTTAATGGCAAAGTAAGCCAAGGAGCCGGAACATATTTGACTTTGACTCGACGTATAGGGGCATGATGATCGTATAAGTTGAGTATAGTTTCGTTTAAAATGTGAACCATATTGTTGACAAATGAGCTCTCCAAGACGTCCGTCCAGTCGATGCTCTCTGCATCACGCAGCAATGCCTCCAGGTCTATGCCCTTGTAGTTCCGAAGGAAAATATATTGCGGCTTGCGCTTGGGAGGGCGAATCCTGTAGGACATAAAGATGAGGTCGTGGTAAGAGAAACAAGCAGTGATCTGTCCATGGACAGCTACATTATTAGAATTAGAGACAATCATCAGGTCCAACAGAGAAGGAGTGCAATTTGGGAAATGATGAGTAGCAGATAGAGGCAGAATACTAAGGTTATAAGAAGATAAGAGAGATTGAAGTTTGTGAGTACGACTGTCGTTTCTAAGATGACAAGTATTAAAATCGCCCATCAAGATAACGTGGTCATAAGAGGGACAAAAATCATTTAAAAGGGAATCAAAAGAGGCAAAGTAATCGATGCTGAGGTTAGGACTGTAAACAACTCCAAGTAGCATTTTAGCATGACGCAAGGAAATTTCAAGAAATAGATGCTCCGCTGACCCCGAGTAGGAAGATGGTGATGTGCTGATAATCTTGTAGGGAATATCATTACGCAAGTAAATGGCAACACCACCACCACCCTTCCCAGTTCTATCATTACGGATAAGGACAAAACCAGGAAGAGCATATTGAGCAGATAAAAGAGAGGGTTTGAGGAAGGACTCAGAGATGAGCAAAGCATCTATATGTGCACAGTTAAAGGACGCCAGAAGATCAGAGTAATGGCCAGGAACACTCTGGGCATTGATGTGGGCTATGTTGAGATTGTTGGGGAGGTGGGAAAGCAAGGAGGAAATCTGATCGCCGAGACTAAGAGAGGACGAACCACTCGCCGCACTATGAAAACTGCTAGAAGACGAAGAACAAGAGAAAAAATCATCATCAAGGTTGATATCGGTCATAGTTTGCAAAAATAATAATAATACGTATACAAATAAAAATAATACCAAAAAATAATAATATCAAAACTACCTAACTACGGTAAATGAACAAAACAATAATAATAAATAAATACGCTCAACCAATAAAAACACCTATTCGCTGTAGTTAAGAGAATAAATCAAGGCTTACATTATGATTATGAACAGAAGACATAAAAAATTAATAAAATCAAAATTGAAAGCTAACTAACGATGTCAGCCACAACATTCGTCTAAAGACTATGAAAAAAAAACAACAAGTGTAACGAAACGTAACGTCATTTGAATACTAAAATGACACTGACAGTGACAGACGTCACGTCACTACTTCAGGTAAAATAAAAACGTGGATGTTGTCTGTAGCATTACAGAGATGGATGTTTCTCAATCACCCCAAACTTCACGCAAAAGTCCCAGTGACGAGGTAATTCTGTCACCCAGTCCTCCAAGCAAACAGCAAAAAAGTCAAATTGGCCGTATCAAGTATTCAGTAATGGATAAGGCCCCATATCTTGTTCACGTTTCCCGCATAGAGACCCAACCAAATGCAGGCACCACCCTTCACCCCGTTAATTTTGGCAAGTTCCTTCTAAGTTACAACATCGCGAACATTGTTCGTGGTGGTGTTAATCGAGTTGGCAGAAACCGTGTGTCCGTAGAGTTTGCTTCCCCTCAGGATGCTAACTCTTTCTTAGTTAACCCGCTATTGTCCAAATATAGATACTCTGCTTCAATTCCAACATTTAATATAACTAGAATGGGTGTTGTTACTGGGGTTCCCTCTGACATTTCTGAAGAAGAGGCTATAACATATTTGTCTGTGCCCGCGGGATGTGGGCAAATACTCAAAGTCCGCCGTATTAACCGTAAAATACAGAAAGATAATATTAATGAGTGGAAACCCACTGAAACTTGTGTCATCACTTTTGATGGCCAAGTCTTACCCCAAAGGATTTACTGTTGCTACACATCCCTTCCTGTTGGACAGTACATATACCCTACAATCCAATGTCGCAACTGTTGCAGATTCGGACATGTAGCAACCATTTGCAGATCTAAACCACGCTGCAGTAAGTGTGGCCACGATCACCCAGGTGATGGTTGCAACCTTTCTGAGGCTGAGGCATTCTGTGTGCTTTGTTCGGGTAATCACTTCGCTAATAGCAAGTCATGCCCCGAGCATGGTAGACAGAAGGCTATTAAGACTACTATGGCTGAAAAATGTATTCCATACGCTGAGGCTAGCAAAATTATTCCTACAGCTTCCCGAAACTATGCAAATATCACCAAGACTCCAATTTCTCAGTCCTATCGGAAAACTGTAACTCTCAAGCCCAGGACCCATGCCCCTCTTTCCCCATCATATGATAAAGCTGCACATCAACAAATAACTAGTTCTCCCCAATCTTCACAGCCTAATGGCTGCGCTCTCAATTATAATAATGACTCTTCCAATAATAGTACTTCTTCTATTATTGACCTACTGATAAAACTCTTACCTATTCTTATTTCTTCTTCTGCTTCTAATACTCAATCACCGTCCAACGTTGCCAACCAACTTATTACTCTACTTTTAGATATCAGAAATGGCGTCTCGCCAAGTATTCCTTCAGTGGAATGTGAGGAGCGTGTGGCATAAAAAGCACGACCTCATATCTCTTTTAAATAAATACAAGCCATTGGCTTGTTCCATAGCTGAGACTTGGCTCATTCCAAGTCTTAGCTTCCGTATACCACACTTTAACATCCTCAGATGTGACAGACCTGATGGCTATGGAGGGTCGGCTCTCTTTGTCAACAATCGGGTTTCACTTTCGCCTTTTGCTTTACCTCTACTTACGGGTGATATGAGCATTACCGCAGGAAGGGTAGAGGGCATCACAGTGTTCTCTATTTATATTGCTCATCCCCACCATGACTTTTTCATTACCTTAAAAAACATTTTTGCTAATGTCCATGGACCGATACTGGTCATGGGAGACTTTAACTGCCATCATTATAGGTGGGGGTCTGAACGTTGTGATGCCTTTGGTGTAGCTTTGGTTGAAATTTTGGACGATCTGGATCTCTGCATCTTAAATGATGGTTGCCCAACACGCAGATCTCTTCCCGGTCAACAAAAGAGCTGTGTTGACCTAACTTTCTGCTCAATTGAGCTGGCAGCTTCGACCCATTGGGAATGTACGACCTTGTCGCATGGTAGTGACCATTACCCTATTGTCATATCTTTGGTTAATAAGACTTATTTAGAGAAAACTTCTCCTCCACTTTTGAAATACAACCTGTCCAAACCAGATTGGACAAAATTTGTATCATTATTGGAGGATAAAATTAACCACCTTCCAAATTTAAATTCAAGTTTATTAGATCCTTCTGGTCACTGCCATGCCAAGAGCTGTTATGAGGGGTTTGTTACAGCCATCACTTCTAGTGCGGATTCCTGCTTTCCATTGAAAAACAGTGCCCGAGGCAAAATACCTTCGCCCCCGTGGTGGGACCCAGAATGTACTTCGGCAATCAGGGATAGGGTTGAGGCAGAGAAATGCTACAATGCGGATATGAGCACCGAAAACCTATTGACATATTTGCGGTTTAATGCCAGAGCCAAACGCCACCTTCGCAAGAAGAAACGTTCGGGTTGGGTTAAGTTCTGTACCTCCTTATCTCCCTCTACTCCAATCTCGTTAGTCTGGAGGAACATCAATAGGTTTAGACGTGGATGCTCCCCATCAATCTCTTCACCAATTTCTAGGGAAACAGCAGAATTCTTTTTTGACAAAATTGCTCCACCCTATGTTCCTTTATCTTCTGAATGTTTCAATATGTCCCTGCAAAATATTTCAGAGGATCCTCTTGACGTGCCATTTACTTTAGAGGAACTGAATGTGGTGCTCAGGCATGTCCGTTACTCAGCCCCCGGTATTGACGGAGTACCATATTCTTTTATAATTCATTCTGGAGACAAGGCTAAACTCTACTTCCTCAATATCATTAATTTTTGTTATAGCAATGGTTGGGTTCCAGATCAGTGGAAGTTACAGATCATTATTCCCCTACTGAAGTCAGGCAAACATGTAGATGATCCGAACGGCTTTAGACCAATTGCTTTGTCCTCAGTCTTGGCCAAATTATTGGAACACCTGATTAAAAATCGACTTGAATGGATAGTCGAATCGAGGGATTTACTGCCGAACTACCAATTTGGCTTCAGGAAAGGGCTCGGCACAATGGATAGTGTTGGCGTTTTAGTTGCGGATATTCGCTTAGCGTTTTCCAAAAACGAATCCGTTGTTGCCGCCTTCCTAGACATTTCCTCTGCATACGACAACGTTCTTCTTCCCGTTCTCAGGCAGAAACTGCACCAGCTGAGTCTCCCGGTTAAGATGATCGAATGCATCTGTGCACTTCTTATGTCTCGTTCTTTCGTTAGTTCGTTGATGCTTTGGCCAAAGATGCTTGCTCATCAGCAGTAGCTGATCTCACCCACAATACTCATCAGGGATACGACTTGTTGAGCCTTCCAAAAGTTAAGCTCCAATCTTCATGGCAGGAACAATGGAATATCACTGGAAGAAGAAAGGGGAAGTTTTATTATGCAGTACAACCAGTCATAAAAACAAAGCCTTGGTTCCACAGTTACAAAAAAGTCTCCAAAACCGTTATATCCGTTCTTTGTCGAATTCGTTTAGGTTTTAGTTGTACTCCCGTTTTTTTGCGCAAAATCCGTGTTCGGGATTCCTCTCTCTGCGAGTGCGGGTTGGAAGAGGGCACTCTGGATCACATCTTCTTTGAGTGCTCGAACAACATTCCACCTTTAGATTTATATAGTCGCCTCCCTAAATTTAAGATCCCTCTTCCGACAAATTTTTCCTCCTTACTAACATATTCCTCTCAAGATCTGCTTGTGGCGCTGATGACCTTCATCCGTCACGATAACATAAAGTTATGAACTATTACGTTTGTGTGGTTGTGGTATGCGTATATTTTATGTTTTAACAATTATAATATTTATTTATTTATTTTTTGTTTGTTTCAGTCCCGTACTAATCCAACAAGATCTACATTGTGTTCAACTGTATCAATCAATCGAAGAGTTTTATTAGTTTTTATTTTATTTTCTTCATATAATTGTTTTATTTTTATTTTTATTTTCATGCACACTTGTTTTCCCAACTCACTTTAGACATTGGCAGAATAGTCGACACCGGCTTTGCTTGCCATACAACAAAAATAGAATAGAATAGAAATAAAAACGTCTATCGGCAAGCAAGAAGAAGTAAGAAAAATTTAACTAAAAGTAAATGCAATGGGTAGATTAACAAAAGGAAAATCAAATTTTAAAGTGAACCAACATTACACGAATGTATACAAAACGGACAACATAAAACATGCAAGGATACATCTAAAACAGTAAAGTTAGCGACGAGCCTTCCTCACGACCTTTCTTTTAGGGGTTGCAGTCGATGTAGATGCCAATGCTGGCGGGGTAGAATCGACAGGCACAGGATCATTGGGTGCGGCAGCACTGGCCGGAGCAGGGAATAACGCGATTAACGTTTCAAGCTCACCCATGGACGCTATTTTCCGGCGAGCCTTGTCAGGCGTCAAGACAATAACTTTGCCCTCTGCAGACCAGCAGCTATTGATGTTAAAGTGCTTGCGGGCAGCAATAAATACCTGGTGCCGTGTCTTAGTTAGAAACTCCGAAATGGTGATGCCGCTGCCCTTGAGAGTAGTTTTACCGTCCCAAACTAACCGACGATGCTCCATGTCATAGAATCGCACCAGCACAGGTCTTGTTTTGCCCTGGGGCACACCTAGTCTGTGGCATACTTCTAAGTGATCCAATTTAATGTCATCAATCATTAGTTGCTTCGTTAAAGTAAGGAGAATCACATCACACAGCTTTTCATACGGTTTTTCAGGAATACCGTGAAACAGCAAGATCTTTCTTCGCATTGTCGTCTCATGTCTGTCCAGACTCAAAGACAGGAGTTCAATCTGAGTTTTGAAGTGAGATAAAGTTTTGCAAACAAAGGATTTAAACTCGGAGAAATCCAGAGAAAGAGCAGCAAGATCCGAGTGTGCAGGGTCAGTCCCAGCTGTAGCTCTCTGCAGCTTATCCTCGTACTCACGCATGCGGGAGCCAAACAGTTTCTCTAATTCCTCCATACTGTGTACAAGCTTGCTGTCCATACTTTGTTGGAATATTTCAAATGTTGTGGTTGTTGAAGAGTGAAAGTGAAAGGAAAGTTCCGAGCGAAGGTGGGTTTATTAGTTAATTAGCACATTAATATAGTGAAAAAGGACAATTAACTATTTTAAAATAAATATTAAATAAGGAAGCTACAAAATTACGTATATATGTCAAGCCTACCCACGTAGGAAAAAGATTTAGAAATTATTATTTATTTATTATTAGAAATTATGATTATTTTTAATTCTTATATTGTTCAATAGTGTATGTCATAATGGGTAGCTTTTTGAGATACCATAACCTAACTATAAGACCTACTGTATCACCAAAAATCACTCAATAAATACTCTGACTTTTTTTTACTTGGCTTTGGCGCATGGCGCGAATCCGGATAAAAACCCTCGCGTCGATGTTTGCCAAGATGTCCAGCGGCGGAAAGCGTGATAGGAGTGCTGCCGTCTCAAAAGATACCGTTCGGTATCCATGTGCGATGCGAATAGCCATTTTCCGCTGCAGGCTGTTAATTTTGTCTCTGCAGCGTCAGACGCCTGACAGTCTGTTTGACCAAACTGGCGCCCCAAAAAAGACCATCGATCGCATGACGCCTGCGTAGAGGCGGCGAACTTCTTCCTTTGGTCGCCCGAGATTGAGCAGTAGTCTGTGCAAAGCACCCACTGCCCTATCGACGCGAGGGACCAGGCGCTCAAAATGCTCTTTGAAGCCCCACCAACCGTCTAGAGTTAAGCCAAAATACTTAATGTATGGACCCACCTGGACTTGCGCATCTCCAACAGTCACTGACGAGCTGGGCGGCTTTCTGCTCCTCGGCAGTTTATGAAACCATGGCGCCTCAGTTTTGTGAGGCGCCAGCGGGGAGATCGACACGCAGTACCGCATCGTATGCGAGATCCCACAAGAGAGGACCTAAAACCCACCCCTGCAGCTCTTATGATGCACTGCAAGCAAGGGGGCACCCTGTGATGTACTAGTGCCGCCCTTATCGCATCCCAGCAGGGCAGGGAGTTAAAAGCGTTGACGATATCCAAACTTAACGCCAAGAACACCCTACCCCGGGTAACTGCCTGTTCCGACAAGCGTAAGATCGCATCAAATGTAGAACGCTGCCGCCGGAAGCCATACTGGCAATCGGCGAGATCGGGACTAACACGCAACAGGTGCCCGACGAGCCTTTTGGCAATTATTCTTTTGAATAGTTTGGAAACCTCGTCGATCAGGCAAATGGGAAGGTATGCAGACGGAGACTCTGAGTCCCTGCCTGCCTTTCTCAACAAGACCAATCCAGCCTCCTTCCAGTCAGAGGGGAACACGCCCTCACGGTGGCAGCTGTTGAACAGCCGTCAAAGGCGGGTGCTCAAAAATCAGTAACATGATAATAACATCATTTTAAATAAGTGCCCGTTCTTGTGGTGTTTGCGGGAACACATTCTATTTTTTAGGGTTCCGTACGCAAAGGGTAAAACGGGAACCTTATTACTAAGGCTCCGCCGTCTGTCTGTCCGTCTGTCACCAGGCTGTATCTCATGAACCGTTATAGTTAGACAGTTGAAATTTTCACAGATGACGTATTTCTGTTGCCGCTATAGCAACAAATACTAAAAACCAGAATAACATAAATATTTAAGAGGGGCTCCCATACAACAAACGTGATTTTTTTTGCTCGTTTTTGCTCGATATCGATAACGGCAACAGGTAGAGGCTTTAAATATTCACAAAATATTTAGTTATACGAGTATATTCACTTTAAAAATAAATAATTAAATTAAAATATAACAAATATTTAAGGTAGGCTCCCATATAACAAACGCGATTTTTTTACCATTTTTAGGGTTCCGTACCCAAAGGGTAAAACGGGAACCCAATTACTAAGGCTCCGCCGTCTGTCTGTCTGTCCGTCTGTCACCAGGCTGTATCTCATGATCCGTGATAGCTAGACAGTTGAAATTTTCACAGATGATGTATTTCTGTTGCCGCTATAGCAACAAATACTAAAAATCAGAATAACATAAACATTTAAGGGGGCTCCCATACAACAAACGTGATTTTTTTGCTCGTTTTTGCTCGATATTGATAACGGTAACAGGTAGACACTTGAAATATTCACAGAATATTTAGTTATATATTCAATTTAAAAAATCAAGAATAAAATTAAAATAAAACAAATATTTAAGGGGGGCTCCCATACAACAAACTTGATTATTTTGCCGTTTTTATAGATAATGGTACGGAACCCTTCGTGCGCGAGTCTGACTCGCACTTGGCCGGTTTTTATAGATAATGGTACGGAACCCTTCGTGCGCGAGTCCGACTCGCACTTTTTAATAGAGTTGTGGTTCAGGGCAACAACAAGTCTTCTCTGATGCAACGAGTTGTTGTCTTCTGAGTAAGATGTTGCGTGAAACCCACAACCCTTTTATACGACCCTAAAGTCATAGTCCCACACTAATCCAATCCCCTTACTTCCGCACGCTTACACAGCCGCACGCTCACGCTCAAACAGACCCTTTTACTTAGACATAGCACACACACATACACACGCACGCACACACACACACACACACACAAATGCGCTCGCGCAAAAAAATTTACTTGTAAATTATAATTGTAGTAATACAATTAGAGGGATCGGCACTGTTACTCCTTAATACAGGCTATTTCATAGCCTAGCAAGGAGAACAGCACGTCACCCACTTGATTGTCAGAGATTTAACACTACCCACCTTTGTGAAAACTGTTACATGTACTACAATCTGTTTTTTTATATAAATAAAGATTATGTTATGTTATGTTAAAGCGAAGAAGCTAAGGGCACAAAGCACGAAAAAGGACAAATATTGAAATTATGTTCTATAAATAAATCTTCTGGAATTTCGTCGGGACTTTACAATTGCCGCCGGGAGTGAAATCTTCTTTGGCGAAAGACTCAGGACTCTGGGCAGATGTACACCTGCATAGCGCAGTTGTTCTATACTTTTACCACCATGACCTGGTGACTTTCCACGCTTCATCTGTTTTATGACATTCTTCACGTCTAATGGCATAATTAGACTGAACTTCTCACCAGCAGGGAGCTGTGTAACGGGGCACTACGTACAGACTTTCCAGTGGAATTGGGGGACTGCTGTGACTCAATGGTGCAGCGCAGACAACAGACTTTTTGTGCTAAAGAGTGATTAATGAAAGCTTGTGAGCTAATAAAATGTAATCACATTGGTGTGTGCCGCAGACTCCTTCGCACAAAAAGTCTGTCGTTTGCGCTGCACCATTGAGTCACAGCAGTCCCCCAATTCCACTGGAAAGTCTGTACGTAGTGCCCCGTTACACAGCTCCCTATATTCACAAAGGAGAATGCGCAAAATTGCCCCAGCTCCGGCGCAAACGGAACCTATCCAGGATTTTTGTACGTTTTATATGTATACAAAATACATGTATGTGATTTCCCCAATTAGTGGCTAACATAGAAAAAAAGTGCCTTGATTTTGCACATTTTATGTTGTTCAGAATGATGAGTACAATGACCCTTTTTCGGCTTTAGGGTAGACAAAAAATAAGATTATATTTATATTTATATATCTATATATATTATATAAGTATAGAAATGTAAATAATGTATTGTATATTCAATAAATAATACTTAAGAATTTTTTTTTCTCATTTCTCAGTAGCATAGGCCGCAGTCTGGTTTTGTGACCAGTCGATGGCCCCTTTTTCATGGTCTTTAAATATATCTAGCAAAATGCGGGTGTACTAAGTACCTCTGCCTATCCCTTCGGGGAACAAAGGCGTGATAATATGTTATGCGTGTGGGCTGTGTGTTGTGTTATGTAATGTTGTCTTATTATATTTAAATGGTAGGTAATAAACAAGACTTGATATTTAATGCGTTTATTCTTTCAGATCATAATTCTAGGTCTATTAAAATGTTGTCTAAAAAGGCAGCAGGATGCTCAAATTCTTGTTCGTTATGTCGGGCCCAACCAAGGTAGTACAAAATACTGATAACATGGGCGCAATTTCCTAGTGTCCGACGGCCGTGAATGCAAGAACAATAATACTCCTTTATGGCGCTCCGACCCTGTGTCTCTGTACAATACAAAATGTATGTATAATATATCTTGCTTCGCACATGCCGTGATTGTATTTTGCATCTTATTAAAACGTTTTGCTCATTATTAATTACAACTCTCTCTGAATGTCGATAGTATTCAATTTCGTAAACTCCGGTTCTTTTGATGTGCTCGCTGCAGTAAGATCGCGCTAGCTTCAAATGATACGTTCCGATAGCAATTATAATTAAATCTTCGTGTGAGAGTTCAGGGAAATCCATATTTTGGTTATTAGCGTCCAATCTACTAAATGTGACTCTTTGTCGATTTATATTATTTGCTTCGATATAATCTGCCAGTAGATTTGGTTTATTCAAGTTCAATCGAATAGATTCCATGAATTCAGGTGTATATTGGTTGTCCTCGAAGGGTTCTTGAAAGCAGTTGATAATGGCTCCTGCTATTTTAAAATCATTAATGGTATTACGTGAGTCGCGGTTAAAAATTCTTTGCCTGAAAATCTTGTAATCTCTTTTGAACTTTCCATTAACGGCTTCAACCACCCATCTACAAATAGTCACTAGTCTTGACTTGTTTGCTTCTATGGTGGTCAATTGAGTTTCGCCTCTTCGTTTCGTCGGGGGCATACGTGCATCATATCCATAGGTTTCTATGAGTGGTATCGCATCTCGGAAACCTCTATCCAATATTAGGATATCGCCCTCTTCAAATAAATAATTGAAAGCACCGTATTCAGCCGGTAGGTCGTCATTTTCTAATATTTTTTTCATGATGTCAGCATCCGTGGTTGTAGCGGCATACGGTCCCTTTATATCTATTATATGACCATCAGCACTAACTATTATAAATGGTTTTATAAGGTTTCTATATTTATGTAAGCTGTAGGTGCGTCGCTGGTACAAAAAGTTAGAGCTTTTTTCAATAAATAAGTAAGTGCCATCTAATATAATGATGGCTTTTGGAGACTCTACACTTCCAAAGATGTAGTTCGGAAGGATTCTGTTTCTTTCTATTATCTCGTTCCGAGTTATATGATTTAGCCCTATGTGCAGTGGCACAAAATCAGCCAGTAGGCATGCTCTGGTTAAGTGGATTTTTCTGTCTATGCTTCTCCTTGATACACAGAAAATAGAACTCAGCCTGGAGCTTGGTTCTCCTGTTCTAATCTTGCTCAAATATACACCCAAGTCTACTTCTGGTGAATTCGATTGTTGTCGTAGTGACGGAACTTGATCCAGAAGCCGATTGAATTTATTATGGTTTAACCCAGTCCAAAAATGAAGCTCAACCTCCGACATTTCGTTAATGTCATCAAATAAAGATTTCCTTGTTTCAAGGGCACGTGTGTAGATGTTTACAATGTCCATAAAACTATCAGCATTAAAATCATGTTGTTGATGCGTTATATGTTGTGTCAAATCTTCCATAGTTATGGTTGTCAAATGTCGCTGGCAGATCCGAGCACGATCTGGTATGTAAAAATGCAAATAGCTGAGGAGGTATACCTTAATAGAATTTGGTAGTTGGCGTAATAGTACGTTTTGACAGTGGCTTATCATGCATCGCCGAGATGTATTAGCAGCTCGAGCCATTTCGGGAACAGGTATCGAAGCTCTAACCCGTACTGGATTAGCAGGCATGGGTGGTTGGTCTTCATTTGAAATGGAGTCAATTCTATGCCAGCATGGATGGCATATGGATCGCGTACCGTCGAATGGCACCTACAAAAAGCAAAAGAGACGATAACGAATGGTTCAGTGGCTTTCTAGTTCTATGATGTATATTGAGTCATTATAATAATATGTTAATATGTTAGTCGTTAAGGTATTTATGTTATGGGTCTTTGTTATCTAAAAAAAGGTAAGGGTTGTAGGTTGGGTTTGTAAGGTTTCATCAATATTAATAACATAAAAAATACTACAAGCTCCAATAAACTTTTGCATTTACATTTCGCCAGTTACACAGATTTGTACAGATGGTTCACTGCGCAAAATCATTAGGCAAGTAACCAAAAAACGACTCTTGCTACGACACAAAAAAGTTAAATTCAGGTCGCACAGCGCTAATTAACTACAGTTATATTCACTTAGAAGTTGCCTCTCTTTGTATCGCATAACTCTTATATCTTCTGACTACGTTACATTCACTGAATTGGCCCGACAAGGCGAGCCCACCGCATACTTGCAGTTTCATACCTAAAATGCGGGTTGCGCCTTCTGTACAATTCTGTGCCAGTAGTAAGTAAATCGGTAATAGGTTAAAATAGATAATAAGTAAATATCTTGGAGCACATCATAGAACGCTATCTAGACTTAACTAAAACTAACTACGACAACGGATAAAAACATACCTAACGTTTTTTTGTAAACACACATGTAATATTATATTATGATACATAGAAAACACCCATACCAAAACATACACACATAGAAACCTATTCATGGACTTTATATTATTATCCTTTACATGTTAAACAACTGCATATTATTTTAAGAAACTGTAATCATATTAAACATGTACTTGACAGATTTTTACCTCTTGTGGTGGTTCCATGTTACGTACAATATGTTCCACGAAGTTTGCACGATTTTGTAGAAAACGAACATTAAGAACGTGTCTACGTATTCGCCGAAGTGATCGATGACACACAACACAATGATTGAGGTCTTCCATATCAACATCCAATCGTTTAGCACTTTCAGGTCCGTTGAGATATAAGCCAAGTTGTCGTTAAAATAAAATCCAATGAAAATAACAAAAACACAGAGCACAACGAACGCAAGCGAAGTCAAGACTGCGACTGCGAGTGCATGCCATGATTATAAACAAAGTAAGTTGTGCCCGTGTCGTCTCTACTCTTCTCCCTCTAATATAACTAAAAGAGCGAGACGGCAATAGCAGCGATCTGCTACCTGCGAGTCCGTCACGTTTGCACCTGGCAAGCAATAAAACTCATTATTCTTTTAAACAATCAAAATGGTATGCAATCTTGTACGTATTTAAAAATAAGAGCCAAGTATGTCAAAAATATAGTTTTAAGTCCGCCTAGAATTTAAATGTAAGTGATTCTGTAGCCATTATTTTATATTTTACTCGATTTTTGCTAATATCGTGATATAAAATTCACGCCAAAAAAAGGCATTTTTTTCTATGTAAGCCACTGATTGGGGAGATCACATATATTTCTTTTTTATATACATGAAATGTACAAACATCTGATATAGGTTCCTTTCGCGCCGGAGCTAGGGTAATTTTCTATGAAATTTGCGCATTCTCCTTTGTTCATCGTTTCTTAGCCCCCATAATATTCTGTTATCTGTTTCTCTGTTTACAGCTGTTTCATTTGGTATACTCTTAAGATTACATTTTTTTTTTTTTGGGTAGGAAATTATCAAATAACTTCTCCCGCTCTGGGCGGTACGGGAGGGCGTGTCAGACTTTTACTGACTAAAACTCACCCGTGTTCCTTTCATTTGCCTGTGTGCCAGGGCCACGATATCTCTTTCGGACAAACTCGCAACCCTGGCACTCCTGGCAGGCATTGGCCCTAATGGACCCCATCAATTCGTGCTGACATTTCTTTGAGGCGCGCGTGGAACACAACGCGCCGTGGACCCGGGCCTGGTCCTTATCGGACGGCGAGCTACCCATCGCTCACCGTCCGCAGGCCCGCGCCTACGGTGGCCAGAAATCGGCTTGCGACTCCCGACACCCAGGGCGTCTCCTGCGGCGACTAGGGGCGTGAGGGCGCTAACCCTGCCTCTCCCTCACGCGTTCCGCCTCCTCCTTCGCGAGCATTACTGCTTCGCAAAAGGAGGTAATGGCCTCCCATGCTCTCTCGCTCCGAACCATGGCCTGAACCAGGGCCGGACGCGAGAGATCGCCGCCGCCGATCGCCTCCGTGAGGACACGGCGGTGGTCCGCCAAAGCCCCCCGCGACCTACACCGTATGCTCCACCGGGCGCTCCACACAGTGGTACCACCCAGGCGTTTCCTCACGCTTTTCGCTCCCGGAGCTCTGTCCGCTGTGCCGTGATTTCTCGCGGCAGCGGAGTTTCGCCCCGGCGTTTCGCCTCCTCGCGCCACTCCCAGATGTGCGCGAGAACTTTTGCCTCCAAATCCCATGGCGGTAGTCCAGCAAGGAGGCTCGCCGCCTCACGAGAGACCGTGCGGTAACCTCGTACCAACCTGATGGCCATGACCCTTTGGGACGCGTTCAATCGGCGGGCTGGTCGCAGCCATAAAGAACGCGCCCACACCGGTGCCTCGTAAAGGGCCATTGACCGCACGATCCCCGCGTAGAGTGTCTGGCAGGAGGAGTTTGGACCCCCTAGATTGGGTAGGAGCCGCTTCAAGGCAGCCCCGGCCCGGTCCAGTCAGGGAGCCAAACGTCGAAAATGCTCCACGAAGTTCCACCGGCTGTCGAGGACGAGTCCCAGGTACTTCATCGTCGACTCGACGCCGATGTGAACCCTTCCCGCCGTTATCTGGGAACCCGACAGTGGCGCGTTCCGAGGACCATAAAAAAATATGGCCTCGGACTTGTGCAAAGCCACCTCGAGTCCCAATTGCCGGATCCTATCGACGATGGTCGCGTCGGCGTCAGCGTAGCAGACTACGCTGACGCCGCTAGGGAGGTCGGCACGCAGCACCCAGTCGTAGCCGATGTCCCACAGACGCGGCCCCAGAACCGGTCGCTGTGGGACACCACACGACATCTGCCGGTTCCAGTCTCCGAGGTGACCGGGGTAGATGACGGCCCTGCCCGTCAAATAGGCCTCGACCACGCGACAGAGGTAGGTCGGCATCCGGTGATACCGAAGTGCCTCCCTAATGCAACTCCAGGGCAGGGTATTTAAGGCATTGGCGATGTCAAGAGACACCGCCAACACGACCCCACCCTGGGCAACAGCATCCCCCGTCGTGAGGGCTCGAACGCGCATGATGGCGTCCACCGTAGAGCTCCCCTTGCGCAAACCAAACTGGCTCTCCGCTAAATCCGGCCCACCCGCACCAGCCACCCGACAAGGCGGTCTGCAATTACTCTTTCAAAGAGCTTGCCCACCTCGTCGAGCAGCACGATGGGCCGGTAAGCGGACGGAGTCTCCGGGCGCCCTGGCTTCTTTATGAGGACCAGTTTCTCCGTCCAACGAAGTGGGAACTGGCCCCTCTCCAAGCATGCGCTTAGGAGCCCCCTTAGTCGAGGCCCAAGAGCCTCCAAGGCCAGAACCCAGGCTTTTCCAGGCAAGCCGTCGGGTCCTGGAGCGGTATTCTTGGCATTCAGCCTACGTACCGCCACTCTCAGATCTACCTCGGTCACCTCTGGAGCATCGTAGTCGTCGGTGTGGTCCACATCTGGCACCGCAGGAGGCAGAGCCATGGGCGGGGGAGTATGTTCCCCTCGCGAAGGGAACAGAGCGCTCACCAAGTCCTCCACGAGCTAACATTACATGTTAATTCTAACGGAAAGTGGTCTGACCATGACTCTTCATGCAATACCTTAATACTAGTCCGGTCATTTTAGACATTTGAAATAAAGAAAATTCCGACAGAGCCAAATCTTCGTAGAGACCTTAGGTTTACCACAAGGAATAAAGTGTCAAAAGTCCCCATCAGTCCCATGTGAGCTTAGGGACTTATTCGGGGCCCAAGGTCAAAATTTTAGGTTTTTTGGATTTTTCTCGAAAACGGTAAGTTTTATCGAAAAAGTACCTCGGAGCAAAGTTGTAGATCTTCAAATTCTCTATAAAAATGGTTCCCATGATTTTTTCTCTAAGACCCACTATTTCCCAGATATTGCGCTTGTAAGAATCATGTAGGACTTTTACTGGCAGATAACTGATGTTTTATGGAGTAAGTAAGTTTTATTATAGAAAAAGCCACGCAGGCGGAGCCGGGGGCAGCAGCTAGTTTCTAATAAATTTCTCTCTGTTAAGTGAAAGTTGTATGATTCGACCTCATGACTTTATCATAACCAAAGTCAAGCAAGTCGAATAGAATAATAACAGCACATTCATAGAATCATCATAAAGGACAAACCGATAGAAAACTTGGAAATGTCAGAAGTTTTTTTTGTGAAGATGAAGATATATAGATATGAGTGACATGACCAAATTTTAAGGGAGCTAGGAAACTAAGGTAATCATCATGATAATTTCAGCCGAAAGACGTCCACTGCTGGCCATAGGCATCCCTAACTAGGTAATAGAACACTCATCATACTTGTTTTCTTCGGTACGAAGCTTAGGTATACTCTGCCCGCTGCCCCGCGTCGTTTTCATGAGGTTGCGGGTTCACAACCTAGGTATGTTTTTCACTTTGAGAGTATCACTGTTGTAGGTACCTGCCCAGCTAGCCACGTACCCACCGATATGTTTCTGTCTAAAAAACGAGACCAGCTATACATGCCAGCACTGGCCAGTTAACGAAGCGGCTATGAAACTTGCACGACACCTTTCAAGCCAACAAATATTGTTTCAATCAGCGCAGTGAAGACAATTTTCTTTTTAGCCCGTGGGACGCTCCCTGTCCCCATTCTGCACCACCACGTAAAGGGTGGTGGGGTTGCGAGGGGCGCAGCCAAGCTTTCAGGACTGCTGAAATAGTAGAGCGGCAGACAAAGTGACGAACGTGCTCGCGAAACACACCGACTTCCTATTTACTCCAAACTGATTTTCGTACTTATATATTTTTCACAATCAACTTTTTTTATAAAAAATTTAATTGATAATGCAGTTATAATCAACATTAAGTTTACTGTTATTCATCCCGTTCATTAAATTTTATCATATAGATGACCTCAACGCGATAATTTGTTTGCCGACTTATATAGTAGTAGTATGATTTGCGTATGAGTTTTATTCAAGTTGGTGGTTTGTAACAATTGGCTGCAACTAAAACAATGTGGAGGCTGAAAATTTTGCAGTTGGCGGTAGTGGCCGCTCTAGTTGAAATGTGTGCATATTATGTAGAACTTGATTCTTACAAGCGCAATATCTGGGAAATAGTGGGTCTTAGAGAAAAAATCATGGGAACCATTTTTATAGAGAATTTTAAGATCTACAACTTTGCTCCGAGGTACTTTTTCGATAAAACTTACCGTTTTCGAGAAAAATCCAAAAAACCTAAAATTTTGACCTTGGGCCCCGAATAAGTCCCTAAGCTCACATGGGACTGATGGGGACTTTTGACACTTTATTCCTTGTGGTAAACCTAAGGTCTCTACAAAGATTTGGCTCTGTCGGAATTTTCTTTATTTGATCACTATTTTTATGTCTAAAATGACCGGACTATACTTTCAATTGTTTGAAATGCCATTGACGTAACGAGGCAATGATCTAACCATCTTACAGTTCCGTGAGCCTCACTTAAGTATGTATAACCCAGGTAGCAAAATGACGTCTGCGGCAAAAAAATGACGTCCTCCTAAGGTCATATTAGAGTCCGTAGTTTATTCGTCAAATAAGTACGTCACACTGACGTCATTTTAACGACTGGTACTGAAGGGAACGTCCTGGTGACGTCGATTTAGCTTCAATTCAGTGACGTCATATGTTGGTCATGATTATGACGATGTAGCAACGTCCATATAAGGTCAATTCTGTGAAGTCCTGTGTTGGTCGTGAATGTTACGTCCTAGTAACGTCCATTTACGGTCAATTCCGTGACGTCCTGTGTTGGTCAATAATAAGACGCCCTAGCAACGTCCATTTGGGGTCAACTGTGACGTCCTGTGTTGGTCATTAGTAAGACGGCGTAGCAACGTGCATTTAGGATCAATTCTGTGACGTCCTGTGTTGGTCATGTATTATACGTCCTAGCAACGTCCATTTACGGTCAATTCTGTGACCTCCTGTGTTGGTCAATAATAAGACGCCCGAGCAACGGCCATTTGGGGTCAACTGTGACGTCCTGTGTTGTTCATTAATAAGACGCCGTAGGAACGTACATTTAGTGTCAATGGCGAAAGTTCGTAGTGTCTATGTACAGACTCGCCAAGATATTTCGGCCGTAGTGTACTTACCTACGTACTATTTATTTAGTGCATCTAAAAGAATGCTCTAACACGTAGGTACTACTTAATACCTACTTACTTAGGTACTATGAAATACAAACATATAGGTAGGTACCTAATTGCAACCGATAAAATGAATATTCATCGTCATTAAATAAATTATCAGTTAGAAGTCCACTGCTGGACAGGCCCCATATACATAGAAATGCCACGAAGAGCGGTCTTAAGCCGCCTCGATACCAACAGAGACATCCACCACTGACTTCCATTCGTTTGACTAGCAGAATAAACGGGAACCTACTTAGAATGCTATGGACATTAAAGCATATTATTATTATGGGAATCTGAATAAAACCTAATTAAGTAAGGTCTATGAGGTATGCCATTATCCAAGAAAAGAAAACATAATTTTATGCTAGGAGAGTACAACAGGTGCCTGCCATGCTCAAGCAGGCACGATTAAATTAGCTCTACCAACATAACTTTCATGCGGCTAGCGAACGTTTTTTTGTATTAAAATATACTCTGTAAAAACTTTAACTCAGACAGTAAATAGTCCATTTTAATAAAAACTATCACCAGAGTTTATCTTTATACTCTTATAATCAGCCACTCCACAACAGTTGGCATTTCTGCTTCCAATCTGCAAGGAACGGAACGCATTGATAGCATGTTGTTTGTAGTTGTACTATTGTAATGTAACTCAATGAAAAGAAATTCAGCTATTAGTCTATCATCAAACATTAGAACCAATTTAAGATAGAAAAGGCTGATTAAAAATATAAATATTTAAAAAGTAAAAAAAAATATTTTTGTTTGTCTTTGTTTATTTTGGAACGGAACGAACGAACGCGTTGACGGTCGGTTGGTGTTGGTATCCCGCGCTTTTTCTTTCTCAATTCTCTGTGTGAAACAAATGTGTAAATTCTCATGTTTTTTTCTTGCTGTTGATAAAGTAGGTATCACAGCACATAAAAGGATTGTAAATTATGTATAGTGTCGTTCAGTTCGCGGAGAGTGAGGGTGGCACTGTGGCTGTGGTCATCAATAAATGGATAACACCTAAAAAAAGAGATCTATTGGCCTCCCGTAAAGGAGGCGAAAGCATTTGATAAACTTCTACAGAGGTGTTCGTCTCCAAATGAACAATGGAAACTATACGAGATCGATAGAGTTTTCTATCAGACTGGTAAGTTTTTTTTATGAGTAGGTAATACTACCACACACAACTATTTTAGCAGCTGGTGGCTTGAGGGCAGTTAACTTTACCATGCTTTAAGCCTGGGTACAGACAGACTGGCCCAGAATTTAATTCTAGTAAGTGCTAGTGTTTTAAAACCTAACTAAAAAAATACACGGTGCCGGTGCCATAACCTAAAAATCTAAGGATGTCGGCCGAGCTGAAGTTGACTGTTTTGATGCGCATAGAAAAAAAATATTCAGATTGCCCAAGATCACAAGACAGAACTGCTATTTTTAGGTCATGGCGCCGTGTGTAAACAAGCAGCAGCAGCGACAGCTAGCAAGCAGCAGATAAGTAATCATTTCCAAGAAAGTGTGTTCACAGGTGTTTGGTTTTGTTTGTTTTCACAAATATTTGTTGGTCTTGTCTTATAATTACACATTGTATAACATACATAAAACTGGTGGTTAGGTGGCCACCGAACCACCAGGGGTATGTATGGGGGGTATGTACCCACATCCACCTAGGATGTGCCTGTAACCACCATACCATATCAAAGCAGAAACAAAAGCATAATAAATTATATAAGTAATGGCAGTACTATTAACTACTAGTAATGAGATAGAATGAATGGATTAATAAGTGCTGGACTACCAAGCTTGTACGGCATGGGTGTGTTGCATGGCGTGACTAACTTTAACTTGCATGTTGTTTTGATATTAACTGTGTTGGTGTTTTATGCTTGTTCTATAGATGAATTGGATAAGGCAAAGAAAAAATTAAAGTTGGTGGAAGACACATCAGATATACAGACTGAGGAGGAAAATTATATAAGTAAGCCACCTAAACGAAAAACAAAAAAAACTAGCAGATACATTTCATCATCAGATGATAATGATGATGAGAAAGGGTGTGAATTCCCTCGTCCTCCGCCTTTAAAGAAACATCTATCCAATTGTAATTATACCGGATGATACATTAACTAAATTATTTTGAACATAATAATATTTCCTTCCATTATTTTTCTTTTTTTTTACTTTTTAGATATAAACGGTTCAAGACCTTCAAGTACAAGCACAATTTACAGTGATTTGGTACTAAATCACAACTCACAGATGAATAAACCTGATGCACAAGAGAAGGCTTCTAACAGTCATCATGATCAACCATCTGGTTCACAAAGTATGACACTCAATGAAATTGTTGCCAGCAGTGCTTCCAATAACTGTGGTAAATAGTAAAAATCATTTTGATTTTTTTAAATCTATAGCTGCCTAACTAGATTCTTTGCTAGATACTACCTTATTTCTGCATGAGTATAGTTTTCGACGATTATTTTTATTTTTTGGTATAGTGGTGGTGGTGGTGGTTGGTGTTAAGATTATTATAGAATGTAATACCTACCATACTGTTTTTTTTCATCCAGATTGTCAAGACCAAGTTGTTTCACTACTTGCCAAAATAAAAGCCCAAAATGATGTCATCCTAGCAATTTTGAAAGACAGAGCAGGAAATACCAATGCATTGAAGCCTGAATTCAAATTTCCCTTGGAAACTTTTCAAGATTTAGAAACAGTGGAACAGTTACTGACTAATACAGAAAACTGTGCTAACCTGGTAAGTGTTTACTTTTAATAAACAGGAAATGCCTATTGAGCAATTATAATTAATTCTTACTTTACCTTAGGAAAGCTTTTTATTATATGGGTACCTTGCTAGAATGAGTTAGTTTGTTTGTGAGTTTGGATGTAGGAGTTAATCATCGGAACTATTGATTCAATTCTGGGAATTCAGTCACTAATAGGAAACACACATTACCCCTGACAGGCTATGTTTTATTAGCTTCTGCTCACATTATGTGTAGTTAATTCCTAATAATTTTGGCCACTGCTTCACAGTGGGCGATTAGAGGGCTGAGGTGTGAGGTGTGGGTTCAATTCCTGTTGCAACACAAATATTTGTTCTAGGTCTGTGTCATGATACCTTGGTACTCGTAGTTCCTGATACCTATGACAGGCAATCCTATAGTGTGAGCTCAAGATTATGTATGTGACTGTTGGATCTTATGTTAATTCTAGTGTGTACTTATAGAGATATATGTGGATGTTTATTGCTATCAATTAATATTTACAGACAAGCTACCTAAAGAGCCTTGGTGGGCATGATTTAAAAAATAAAGTATCAAGAGTGATGAAATATACATTGTCAGACTCATTGGCAAGCAAGTTCAACTTCTATGGTAAAAGGTCTGAGAAGAAGCCTTTTTCAGAGCGACGTCTCCGTGAATTTATTGTTGGTATGTGTCTATTGCCTTAGTTGTTAAGATACTCTTTCATATGAATTAATTTATTCTTTCTAGATCTCATCTATAATACAAAATAAGTGTGCTATGAAATACCTAAATAATTTCAAAAGATACATATTTCTTGTGTACTGGCAACTGCTTAATAATTGGCATGTTTTATGTAGGTGGGTAGGTAGGGAGACTCTTAGTACTAGAAAGCTGTAATTTGGCAAGGCTATATAATAATAATCACGTCAATTAACTGGTAAAATGAAACAATTAAGTCCACATAATTATTGTGACGGGCTTACTACGGAACCCTACAATGCGCGTGATCCAACACCCACTTGACCGGTTTTTAATTCTCCGTTAAAAATAATATTTAACACCAGTTGTGTCGCGACTCGCGAGTCGCTGTGTGAGAGCGACCCGTCATTTGACCCCACAGAGCGTTGCAGGCATTTGGGCTATTGTTATATTCTCTAACTTTTTTGTTTTCAGAGAGCTTAAAGAGTTCCTCTCCAAGGACTACAGAAAAAGACATTGAAGACGATATAAAGGTGTGGCTCAAGCACGCACCAGAACGAACAAAAAAGCGATTGTCAAAGGAAAATAGCAATGTCATCCTCTAGGAAGAAAAAAAATGTAGTAGGTGAGCGTCAAATGTATAGCAGCAAAAACGCGGTGTGCTTTGGCAGAAAAACGAAAAATTATTTTAAAAATACAAAGAAGTACATTACAGCCATCATTAAGTGATTTGCCATCTTCACCACAATATACATCCACATCTATAGCTACGAGTAACAGTAGTATTGACAACAATACTTTAAATGAAAACTGTTTAAGGACATATAAAGAGAATATTTTTTTTAGATGAAAACTGTCAATCAACATTGTTTGAGGATTGTTTTATAGATAATGATGACTGACGATCTGACGATGTTAACGATTTGCCACCGCAATTAAGACATTGGGCTACCGTAGAACATAAAATTCCCCACAGTGCTCTAGATAGTCTTCTAAAAATTCTAAATCCTTTTTGCCCTAAATTGCCTAGAGATAGCAGAACGTTTTTAAATACGCCAATGAATATATCAAGTAACTCTTTGCAATCTGGTGAATTGGTGCACATTGGTCTCATAAATCAAATACAAGCACAATTAAAACTGTACAGTGGGTTCAAGTTTGAAAATAGTGAAATATTGTTGTCTTTTAATGTTGATGGTTTGCCACTTTTTAAAAGCACGAATACTCAACTATGGCCTATATTAGGTTTGATCAAAAACTTTAATTGTGCACAGCCATTTGTAATAACTCTGTTCTGTGGAAACTCTAAACCTTCACCATTGAATCTGTTTTTGGGACCATTTGTTGAAGAACTGTCTACATTACTTAAGGATGGAATTAATTTTGAAGATACTCATTATATTGTAAAAGTACATAGTTTTGTATGTGACGCTCCAGCTAGAGCTTTTATCAAATGTACTAAATCCCATGGTGGATACTCATCATGTGATAAATGTGTAGAACCTGGTGAGTATATTCAAGGTAGAGTGATTTATACAAGCGTATCTGCGAGTAGGAGAACGGATTCACAATTTCGTTTACAGTCTGATGATGACCATCATGTTGGTGAATCTCCACTTTTGACGCTTCCCATAGATTTAGTTTCATTGTTTCCCATTGATTATATGCATGCTGTTTGTCTAGGAGTCATGAGGAAACTTTTAAATGTTTGGGTTGCTGGTGATTTAAATGTTTGTTTAAATAGCCGTTTAGTAAATGCAGTTTCTGAAAAATTACTTAGCTGTGCAAGTTGTATACCTGTTGAATTTAACAGGCGACCGCGAAGTATCAGTGAGTTGGCTCGCTGGAAAGCCACCGAATTTAGGATGTTTTTGTTATATATTGGACCAGTTGTTCTAAAAAATATCCTTCCAACCTCCCTGTATGAAAATTTTTTGTTATTTCATTGTGCTATAACAATTCTTTGTAGCCCTAGAAACATCAATAAAGTAGGTACATATTTAGCACATGAGCTATTATTAATGTTCATAAGACATTCCGAAACTATTTATAGCCGGAAATTTTTAATTTACAATGTTCATATGTTATGTCATTTGTGTGATGACGTTCGTTTATTTGGTGATTTGGACAGTTATTCCGCCTTTCCTTTCGAAAATTATTTAGGCATGTTAAAAAAATTAGTTAGGTCACCTAACAAACCGTTGCAGCAAATTTATAAACGATTAAAAGAAATGGAATCTTCTTTTCCTCCAAAACTGATTGACGAGGTACCAGCGGTTTTTTATTACAATAGCTTAGGACCAACGCCTGTTGATAACAATGCTTATGAATGCTTTAATAAACTTGTTTATAAGGGTTTTGCAATGTATACAAAATCTGGTTTAGCTAATAATTGTTACTGTTATGCAAACGGCAAAGTAGTTGAGATACATAATATTTTGAGAAGTAAGATTAATGGAGAGGTTTCCTTGTTCGTCTATGGAAAAGAGTTTGTACATTATGATTCCTACTATACGTATCCTTATGATTCTGCTGTTATTGATATTTTTAAAGTTTCGGAACTCTGTTCAGCTTACAAAATTGTACCTGTTTATGACATTATTTCAAAATGTGTTGTTATTCCTCAAGAGGCAACTAGTAATTCTTTTATATGTTTTCCTATGCTCCATGGTTATAAGGTATCATCTTATGGGGAAACAGTACTGACGCGCCCACGTTACTTACATTACAAAAAAAACTAATTAGGATCTTAGTAAATATTGAAGTCACTGATAGCTGTAAATCCCACTTTCAGGAACTAAAGATCATGCCCCTACCATGCTTGTATATATTTGAAGTTTGTAAGTTCGTACGTAAATACCCAGATTTCTTTACAAAAAGAGAGGACATACAAAAGAAAATTGTTCTAAGACACAAAAACAGACTAAACTTACCACTATCGCGATTAAAAATGCACTCCGATAGTACGTTTGTCATGTCCATAAAAATTTATAATAAGTTACCCGCAATAATTAAGAATTTAGATAATTATAATATATTTATTAATAAATTAAAAATCTTCCTTGAAAGTAAATGCTATTATAGTATAGGCGAATACTTAGATGATAAATTATAAATATGAAATAAATGACTTACCCCTGTAGGATAATAATATTAATTAAAGTTACTTTAAATAAAATAAAACATAATAATTAATTATTTACGTAGTAAATAAAAATAATAATAACTAAATACCTTAAATAATTGATAAAACTAATAATAAATAAATTACTGACATAATAAATAAAATTAATAATAAGTACATATATAAAACAATAATTAATATTTTTAAAAGTAATTAGTTTACAACATTACTAATATTTTTAAAAAATACATATATAAACTCATAGTTTGACTTATTAAATGCCAAGCGTTCTTCCTCCTCTCTCCTACTTTTATCTATGCTGTGCCCGACAGGGTCCATAATTGAGACTGATGTAACTGTTTTTCCCACCAACTGTATACATTATGGTACGCAATAAAGAATTGAGAATTGAGAATTGAATTGGATTAAAATTTTCCATTTATTAATTAAGTTGTGATAGTTATCTCGTTATAATAAATAATACTATAATGCAAATTTGTGGTTTTTAATGTTGACCTTTCAGAGTTACTTGAAGACTTGGACTGTGGCTGGATGAATTGCATCGAGGCCAAATTGATCCCGGATGACGTCATATTAACGCTTCAGATAACGTTATATTAATGTGTCTGAAAACGTAAATAGACGTTATTATAGGACGTCTTCACAATACGTCGTATTGACGTCTTCTGGAGACGTCATTAAGACGTTATCTGGCGACGTTAATATGATGTTATCTGGAGACGTTAAGGTGACGTTATCTGGAGACGTTAATATGACGTTATCTGGGGACGTGAATAAGTCGTTATCTGGAGACGTTAATATGACGTTTTCTGGAGACGTTAATATGACGTTATCTGGAGACGTTAATATGACGTTATCTGGAGACGTTAATATGACGAAATCTGGAGACGTTAATATGACGTTATCTGGAGACGTTAATATGACGTTATCTGGAGACGTTAATATGACGTTATCTGGAGACGGTAATATGACGTTATCTGGAGACGTTAATATGACGTTATCTGGAGACGTCGTTAAGACGTTATCTTAAAACGTCCTTTAGACGTCTTCAGAGACGTCGCTGAGACCTGACATTAGGCCGTCATTTAGTACGTCTGTGGGACGTTTCTTACGACGTCATTTACGTCGAAAATGACCGTGAATGGACGTCGTCATGACGTAAAATTGCTACCTGGGAAGTGTTCAGACAACTTGGTAACAAATCCACGTCAGCGCATGACCAACTTTGTTTCTTACAGAAGTTCAACATTTCATTAAAAAACACTTTCCTCGGATGCGCATTGAAGTCACCCATAATAAATACTGTATCTACATTACAATCATCAATTACCGCATTTATTTCCGAGAGACACCCAGTAAATTCAGATAGATTGTCCTGACAGTCCGTAGGCATATACACTGAGAACACTAACATTGATTGACACATTTGATTGCCGAAATATGCACACTATTACACTTAATAATCTCGACGACACTAAAAGTAGGTACTCTTTCTACATAGAAGGGCCACCTCACCATACTATGCAACACCCACTTCTCTGAGTTAAATTGACCTGAAATTTGGCTTACCTATGTATGTAAAATCGGTGACAATAGAATATTTTAGTGCCATTGAACTGATCTGATGATGGAGCCGGATGGAGGCCACAGGGACTCAGTAATAAAACGATGCAACCCTATCGAGTTGGGGCTTGTTTGATTCGTCTTGACAAGGACTCTGGTCCTAGATGATATCCAGAATAATAAAAGCCTGTTTATATATACAGGGTGGAATTTTGTAATGCCACCTGGAGGGAAAGTACTCTTAATACTGCAGATAGAAAGTTTTACTCAAAGGAAACATTCCTTTATTTTTGAATAGAAAGCAAACTGCATTCAAAGATTTTCGAAAATTCTCTTCTCCCACACCCGGGAATCGAACCAGCTAAAATCTGAAAAAATTATACCCTGTACTTTTATTGCATCGATCGTTAGGGTCAATTATAAGGATGAAATCTCTCTATCAAACATGATAAATTAAATGAAAGGAAAACCAGGAAATCTGAAGTTACAAATTCAATGAGTCAAGTTAAAGCTCTTTAATTAACTAACATCCATCTTTTGTAATGCAGACTCCTTTGCGACATACTCGTAGCTGCGTGTATGAGGTAATTTAAATATGGAATGTTAGATTAAAATTTGAAAATTAGATTGTCATAGTTGTTATTCACATTTGATTGTTTTTACAACTCATTTCACATTTTGTCTCACGGTGAAAATGGCTTATCAAGAACAGTTTGATTTAATGGAAGCTTATTTTTTAAATAACAAAAACGTGAATCTAGCTCTGCGCTGGTATGGAGAATAGCCAGCTAAAATCTGAAAAAATTATACCCTGTACTTTTATTGCATCGATCGTTAGGGTCAATTATAAGGATGAAATCTCTCTAACAAACATGATAAATTAAATGAAAGGAAAACCAGGAAATCTTAAATTAATTTAATTATTTACAAAAAATGGTAAACTAACTAATTAGTTGCTCGAAATGGGCTCCTTTCTCTTGGATACACAAATTTATTCTTTTAACGAATTCATTTCTAGTAACCTTTAATAAAGTGTTGTGGTGAATATTATAAATCGTATTCTGAACTTCAACTCTCAACTCGTTGTCATTCGCATAAGATTTCATATAAATTTGATTTTTTACATATCCCCACAAAAAAAAATCTAATGGGGTGAGATCTGGCGATCTCGGAGGCCATCTGATTGTGCTGTTTGTACCAATCCAGGTATTAAAATGGTTATTAATGTAGGCAGTAGTGATTCTGCTGTTATGTGCTGGAGCACCATCTTGCTGTAGAATTATTTGATTTCGCTCTTCCTCGGGGAAACCATTTAACTCGTTTCTTAAGAGATCCAGTATTTCAATATACTTGACAGTGTTTAAATGACCTTCGTACACGTGGACTAACACTACATTATTTCTCATAATTCCGCACCAAACTTTGAAAGAAAATCTTACTTGATTGTTAGTTTCATGAACGCGAACAGGATTCACTCGAGGCCAATAATGGTTATTGCGGCGATTGTACATGCCATTATTGCTGAAGTTGGTTTCGTCAGACCATACAATGTTACTCAAAAAATTAGGGTTTCGGTCAATTTCTCCAAGCATGTTTTCACAAAATTGTAATCGTCTGTCACGATCCCCAATATGCAATTTTTGCACCAACCGACCTTCACGATAGCATTTATACTTATACTTTTTCAGCACTTTAAGTACGCGAGTGTGGGTTGTTCCTAATTCATCGGCAGCATCTCTACTTGAAGCCTTTGGAAATGATTCAAAGTATGTTAAAACATCTAGTTCAAAATCGAAATAGTTTTGCTGAATAGTTTGCCGTCTCTTCTTGAAACCACCCGTATTCTTTAAATTTTCTACCATTCTATTCAATACGAACCGAGTTGGTGCCTGTCGGTCTTGATATCTCTCTCCATACCACCGCAGAGCTAGATTCACGTTTTTGTTATTTAAAAAATAAGCTTCCATTAAATCAAACTGTTCTTGATAAGCCATTTTCACCGTGAGACAAAATGTGAAATGAGTTGTAAAAACAATCAAATGTGAATAACAACTATGACAATCTAATTTTCAAATTTTAATCTAACATTCCATATTTAAATTACCTCATACACGCAGCTACGAGTATGTCGCAAAGGAGTCTGCATTACAAAAGATGGATGTTAGTTAATTAAAGAGCTTTAACTTGACTCATTGAATTTGTAACTTCAGATTTCCTGGTTTTCCTTTCATTTAATTTATCATGTTTGATAGAGAGATTTCATCCTTATAATTGACCCTAACGATCGATGCAATAAAAGTACAGGGTATAATTTTTTCAGATTTTAGCTGGTTCGATTCCCGGGTGTGGGAGAAGAGAATTTTTGAAAATCTTTGAATGCAGTTTGCTTTATATTCAAAAATAAAGGAATGTTTCCTTTGAGTAAAATTTTCTATCTGCAGTATTAAGAGTACTTTCCCTCCAGGTGTCATTACAAAATTCCACCCTGTATATATGTATAATTATATATCATTTTTTTTTTTATATTAAGTAGGTACACTTGTTTCTTCTAGGTGTATTCCAGTCAAAATATTCTCCACAAAGGGAACCCAACTATGCTTCTCTAATATCAGGAGATAGTTCATTTTCTCAGCAAAGCAAAAAAAACGAGATTGTCCAACGCACACAGGTGCGTCGGACAATCTTTTGAACAAATAGAACTTGTCCAAGGAAATTTAAAAATTATTATCTACCTATACAAAAATCTATTGCTGTGCTTTAGTCTCGCAAAAATGATGAAACTGGCAAGTTGTTGTGTGCGCGCCGAACGAATTGAAAACGCATGCCAGGCATTATTTATCTAGCTAGTATAATGTAAATAACAATATGACAATTGATCTAGAGTCTACACCAAAAGCTCTAGAAATTGTGGGAGGCCTTTGTCCAGCAGTAATTAACAACAACAGCATGTAACTGCAATATTTTCATTGTTGTGTCTCCAATATTATTGCATAGATAGATAGATAGAATAGGTACTCTTTAGTATGCCCACCATAAAAATTACAGATGCAAATATTGAAATTTTACATAGGGTGACACAATGGGCAGTCTTATCGCTAAGAGCTATCTTTTACAGACAAACTTTGGATGGATTAATAAAAAAAATAACCACGAAGGGGATGGCGGGGTCTGTTCGCTCGAAAACATTCAGAAATAGGGACCCCACTCAGCGGGGTCCCGTCGACCGCGTCTTATTGTTTGGTAACGAATTTAGATCCGCCGCGTGATCTTTTCCATCCCACATATCCCGAAAGAAACTCAGTTTTCAACTGCAGTGGTTCCAACTTCTAAATTAAACAAGGTGTTAGAGTAAATGCATATTGTTTTATTATTGTTTCTTCAAATAGTTATTTCATACGAATTTTTTCAAAAAAAATGTGAGCTCATAGTACACAGCTGATTTCGCATTGTATAAGATTTCCGTACAATGAGAGGTCAGCGTATACTGGAAATGTATAGCTTGATGTGTAGCCGTGTGTACCTACTCTGCTCAATATAGTATTTTTCAGTGGTTTTTCTATTCGAAACACTTAATTTAATATAAAATACCGCTCAGTATTAAATAAATCATTTGCCAAATATTGACAAAAATGCAGGACGTAACGTTGAAACTCAAACAAATATTAGGTCGCTCAAATACATATGAAGCTTCTGATTTTGTAATAAGTTGCTGTTCTGTTGATTTCTCATCACTCGCAGTCAGTCATGTCCGTGACTACCGCAGGACCACGAACGCCAATCGCTTCCATATTTGGCAAATAATTAGTGCTCAATTGGTGCTAATTAGTGCTCGAACAACAGAATTGGTTCTTTAGGAGTTTTCGAGAAAATCGACTTTGAAGGTGGTCCTGCGGTAGTCACGCTTCCTTCAGCAGGACCACCATTAGCGCAGAAAAAGGGGGCATGCTACAGCTATTCTAAGTATACAAATAATTAGTGCCCTTAAATGTGATTCATTTCGTAACAAAAACCGAACTGAAACATTTGTATTTACCGAGAAATCAACGACGACAACTTTCGCGCGCTCGTTCAGCAGGACCACGACTTTGAATGTTTATTCCATGTTTCAGGATCTAGTCGCTTTCCTCAAACCTACATAGAAAATTAGTGCTCTGCGAGATAAAATTGATACCCAAAATTCAAAATTACTACTCCAGTAGTTTACGAGATATACCATACCATTGGTGGGGTGGCGGTAGTCACGGTGTTAAATTTTCATTTGAAGATTTCGCTATTAAAAACTCTGTGATTTCTTCCCAAATTTCTACAAAAACTAGTGCTCCTAAAGAAGTAATAGTGTACAAAAATTCAGATTCCCAAGTGTTGTATTTTAAGAGAAATTGGCTTTTATTACTTTTCCATACTAAATCTCCGCGTATAACCCGACCAAATTAAGTTGTCAATGGTATTGAGCTGTTTATGAGATGTACACTCGTGCACATACATTGATGGATGTCGGAATAGTAATAAAACAGTTCATTATCTATAATTTTTATACAAACTGTGTACCTAGATACATATTAAGAATAAAAAATAACCTATCGGTACCCATGGCCTGTGATACCTTAATAAACGAATAAAAAAAGAACTCGATGTAGGTATCACGACACGCTTCGCGAACGCTTTACTTCGGTAATAATAACCTGCGCGCCATGCCACAAACAAAATGGTTTGTACCATAGACAAGATAAAAATGAGATTCATCTGAATCTGTCAGTTAACTAGTTTTGTTTTTTGTTTGTTTTAACTGAGTAGAACTTAAAATGAGCCCTGTGATATGAAGATACATAATTACTTTGTGTGAATTATAACATAGATCCACTTGATCTAAGTTTGAAAGTGTCTTGATTTAAAATAATTAGTACGTACCTACCAGTACGTATTTAAAATAGTAACTTACTTTTATTTTCAGATTAAACTTGGATTACAGTAAAATGATCTAGTCTACTTAATTGTATGTACAAGTAGGTATATAATAAAATAATTAAAGAGGGGAAATGCTCATTGAGCATCAAAAAGTTCGTCCGCATCGCTGGCAATAGGAAAAGTGCCCAAAAGGCTGGCAGCATTGCCACGTTGGATGGCAATACTGATTCTTTGGGCTAAAAATAGGCCAGCCCTCTGGTCACGTGAAGAGTCGACCAACCGCTTGGCGATGTCCCGAAATACTTGATGAGCACTCGGACCCCAATGCCCTATTGTTTCAACCCCAAACGGCTCAAACATATAGCTCCCAATAAGGTTGTTATATTTGTGCCATTTGAGGTTTTTTGCTCCTGCAGCAGCCGCCCCAGCACAACCCGCCGTGCCAGGAAGATGGGATAGCACGAGGGTGTCGACACAGGTTGCATCCCACACCAAAGGCCTACCCAATTTCCATGGCATTATGGACATTCCGTCTGGCCTCTTCCCATCGTCGCGCGCCAAGCCATTGGGTTCTAAAACAGCTGGCACTCCGGCGACAAGAGCCCGACGGATGATGTCATTAATACTGGCGTGCCGTGCCATCCGACCAGCGCTCTCTCTCTCCCTACCACTCTATACATATTTTAGAGTTAGCTTGTATATTTTAATTAAGGACCAATTGTTATAAATAAAGTTTTCTTAATTGAGACTTAACTTGAAGGAGTTTGTGTGAAGTCTGCCTAGTAAGTTTATAATATTCATATATCATTATACAACGTGGCGATTAGGTTATCACATTAATTCAAACCACGTATTCTACATTACGTATTTTAAGCATACATAAATAAAATAATTAATAAAAGTTAACATTCTACCCGTGAGACCTTTTTTTCCCTTTTAGTATTTAACAACATCATGTATTATAACGCCCCGCGCGTGAGCGCAAGTACCTACCCTCCGCTAGTCTCACTGTCGTTTGGCGTGTGCGCCGTAGTATCAAGGGTGGATTATTTATTGCCAATTTTTACGCTATTTAGTTTGTTAGAAAAATTCAGTTTTCTATTTTTAGGTCTATTTTTATTTTTATTATTTTAACAGACTGATAACAACTTGTAATAACCGCTGTACTATTTAATGTGATAACCTAATCGCCACGTTGTATAGATAAATATCTACATTATAGGAGTATGCGTTATTAGCAACATATTATTAATGGTATTGATGATAGGTACTGCTTGCAGCAACGGTAAATTAGTAGAAAATAAATAAATAAGAAATACCTATCGCGCTTTAATGATATTCATGTAACAACACAAAAGCTAGGTACTTACAATACAGAAAAATAATTATTCGAGTACCTACCTACCCACGTCATTAACAAAGGTATCACAGGCCATGGGTAACGCCAGGTTATTTTTTCTTAATATGTACCTAGGTAAACAGTTTGTATAAAAATTATAGATAATGAACTGTTTTATTACTATTCCGACCTCCATCAATGTATGTGCACGAGTGTACATCTCATAAACAGCTCAATACCATTGACAACTTAATTTGGTCGGGTTATACGCGGAGATTTAGTATGGAAAAGTAATGAAAGCCAATTTCTCTTAAAATACAACACTTGGGAATCTGAATTTTTGTAGACTATTACTTCTTTAGTAGCACTAATTTTTGTAGAAATTTGGGAAGAAATCACAGAGTTTGTAATAGGGAAATCTTCAAATGAAAATTTAACACCGTGACTACCGCCACCCCACCAATGGTATGGTATATCTCGTAAACTACTGGAGTAGTAAGTTTGAATTTTTTAAGGGCACTAATTATTTGTATACTTAGAATAGCTGTAGCATGGCCCCTTTTTCTGCGCTCATGGTGGTCCTGCTGAAGGGAGCGTGACTACCGCAGGACCACCTTCAAAGTCGATTTTCTCGAAAACTACTAAAGCACCAATTCTGTTGTTCGAGCTCTAATTAGCACCAATTGAGCACTAATTATTTGCCAAATATGGAAGCGATTGGCGTTCGTGGTCCTGCGGTAGTCACGGACATCAGTCAGTCGCTCACTTAGTAATACTATAATGTAATTTACTGTCACTCGTTTAAATACTACCCTAATTATAATTCATTATAATTTAAGGGTGTCTGACAGGGGGTTGCAACTGTCCTAGTAAGTGTCTGACAATAGACGACCTGATTTCTAACATTATTCCAAATAAAATATGTGAAAACTTAGCTTTATACTTTAAAAAATTATGTCCGTGACTAATAAAAATCTAACTAAATCTAAACTAAAATTCAGATTTCCAAGTGTTCTATTTTAAGAGAAATTAGCATTCATTACTTTTCCATACTAAATCTCCGCGTATAACCCGACCAAATTAAGTTGTCAATGGTATTGGTGGTATGGCTGTTTATGAGATGTACACTCGTGCACATAAATTGATGGATGTCGGAATAGTAATAACAGCAGTTCAATATCTATAATTTTTTATAAAAACTGTGTACCTATGTACATATTAAGAAAAAAAATAACCTATCGTTACCCATGGCCTGTGATACCTTTGGTAACATGTGGGTAGGTCGGTACTCGAATAATTATTTTTCTGTATTGTAAGTCCCAACCTTTTGTGTTGTTATATGAATATCATTAAAGAGCGATAGGTATTTCTTATTTATTTCTTTCCAACTAATTTACCGTTGCTGCAAGCAGTACCTAAGTATTAAAAACCTAATTTATTGCATTAATAATATGTTGCTAATAACGCATACTCCATATACTATCTATCTATATAATAATATATGAATATTATAAACTGATTTGATTACTGCATCATCTCATGGGGAGGTGCTGCTAAAACGCACTTGATAGAGGTGGAAAGAGCTTAACGTGCTATACTTAAGGTTGCTGCGGGTCTTCCCTTCCGCTTTCCTACAGTTGAACTGTACAAAAAGTGGAATATTCTGACTATAAGACAGAATTTCATTCTACATACAGTCCTCAAAAAGCACTCGCAGCTGCTTTATGATTCGGATCTATTGAAGGATAAACGAAGAAAAGGTACTGTGTGCAGTACTACTTTTTTCCGTTCTAGTCTTTCCCACAGGTTCTTTCGTTACCTAGGGGATTATCTTTATTATGTTATCAATAAGGCTCTAAATATTTACCCACTACACAAACCCAGTTGTAAGCAAAAAGTAACCGAATTCTTGAAAACTCTTTCCTATGATGACACAGAGAAATTGCTCCACTCAATTAAGTAACACTTGTATTCAAACAATTGCCTAAACTTTCACTATCATTCACCTACACATTCAACTCCATTCTCCACCATTCACCCGCTTTTGTTGTGTTATTTTAATTTTAATTTTCCTTTTAATTTAATTATTTTTTGTTTTAATTTTTTTGTAGAAATACATGTTACCTGCCTGTTTATGTGTATGATGCCACTAAGTGGGGCCTGGTGACCTGTAATACAGGTTTTTTTCTAAAAACCTACTTCAGGCACCAGCTCTCACAATGTGAATGTTTATAGTTCAAAACTGTTAAGTGCTACAAAACATTGTGAAAGAAAATAAATAAACTAATTATAAACTTACTAGGCAGACTTTACACAAACTCCTTCAAGTTAAGTCTCAATTAAGAAGATTAGATGATTTTACTCTAATCCAAGTTTAATCTGAAAACAAAAATAAGTTACTATTTTAAATACTTACTAATTATTTTAAGTATTTAATAAATATAGATAGTATTATTACATGCACGATATCTAGGTATACTTACATGGGTTTTGTCAAAAAACGTGAGTCAAGACACGTTCAAACTTAGATCAACTGGCTCTATGTTATAATTCACACAAAGTAATTATGTATCTTCATATCACAGGGCTCATTTTAAGTTCTGCTCAGTTAAAACAAACAAAGCTAGCTAACTGACAGATTTAGATGATTTTGAATCTCATTTGTATCTTGTCTATGGTCCAAAACATTTTTTGTGGCATAGCGCACAGGTTAGTAATACCGAAGTAAAGCATTCTCGAAGCGTGTCGTGGTACCTACATCGAGTTCTTGTTTATTCGTTTATGGTTTCAAGATTTTTTTTAGACAAAGAAATAAATGAATATGCAATTGCAAAAAGGTCAATGGTTTCAAAGTTTAAAAGGTTTCAGAAAACGATAAAACTAATCATTATTTCCTGAGGAAGTATAATATTTATACAGGCTGACTTAAGGGAGTATTCTACCCATCAATATGAACAACTTTTACTATAAGACCAAATGAGAATTCGCGAAAAAAAGGCGACCTTCCTATAAAGGTACATAACTGATTGGACCATTATGTATAAAAAGGTCGATTTTTTTTTTTGCGAATTTTAAAGTGGTCCGATAGTAAAAGTTGTTCATACTGATGGGTAGAACACCCCTTTAAAATTAATTTGTCGCACGTTTTCACAGTCAGCCTGTATATAAAAAATGAGTTTCTTTATAGGCCATTAGCAATCAAAAGTTACAGAAATATTTTGATGTTAACGTTATTATAAGTTGATTTAGATATTTTAAATATATGTGCATGTCGAAAATAATAGGTAGGTAGTACATATTGATGTGAAAACACATATTTCCTAAAATATGCGTGATGTGCCCTTTGCAATGCATATTATTCAAATATAAAGGTACCTATTACTTATGTAATACTTTTATACTTACGTATGTATGTACGTTTTTATTTTCAGATTAAACTCGGATTAGAGTAAAATCATCTAATCGTCTTAATTGAGACTTAACTTGAAGGAGTTTGTGTGAAGTCTGCCCAGTAAGTTTCATATATTATTATATAGATAGATAGTTTATGGAGTATGCGTTATTAGCAACATATTATTAATGCAATAAATTAGGTTTTTAATACTTAGGTACTGCTTGCAGCAACGGTAAATTACTAGGAAAGAAATACCTATCGCTATTTAATGATATTCATATAACAACACAAAAGGTAGGGACTTACAATACAGAAAAATAATTATTTGAGTACCGACCTACCCACGTCATTAACAAAGGTATCACAGGCCATGGGTAACGATAGGTTTTTTTTTTCTTAATATGTACATAGGTACACAGTTTGTATAAAAATTATAGATATTGAACTGCTGTTATTACTATTCCGACATCCATCAATTTATGTGCACGAGTGTACATCTCATAAGCAGCATAATACCATTGACAACTTAATTTGGTCGGGTTATACGCGGAGATTTAGTATAGAAAAGTAATGAATGCTAATTTCTCTTAAAATAGAACACTTGGAAATCTGAATTTTTGGTCACTATAACTTCTTTAGGAGCACGTTACTAGTTTTTGTATAAATTTGAGAAGAAATCACGAGAGTTTTTGATAGGGAAATCTTCAAATGAAAATTTAACACCGTGACTACCGCCACCCCACCAATGATATGGATCTACGTATTGTATTCCGAAATACCGCTCACCGAAAGGACGGTTTTCCGATAACACTCTACTCCGACGGTTTGTTGAACGAAAAAATGATTGGCCGATGAAACGTTTCGCCGAAAATATTATTCATCGACGGTTGGTAGATTCTGGCACTCGCCGGCCGCTGCCGCGGCACCGCTCGCTTCGCTCGCTCGGCTCGTGCGTAGGAGGTCATAATTTTAACCTAACCTAACCTACCCATTTTTTTTTAGGTGAAAGGTTCTATCGACGAATCTCTCATTTTCGGCGCCACCACCGGACCACCTTCAAAGTCGATTATCTCGAAAACTACTAAGGCACCAATTCTGTTGTTCGAGCACTAATTATTTGCCAAATATGGATGCGATTGGCGTTCGTAGTCCTGCGGTAGTCACGGACATTAAAAAATTTGAGGTGTAATTTTATACCACCTTATCTTTCGAAGCCACCGTCATCCAAAATTCATAGTCGGGGATCGTTTTTACATGTATTACAGCCATGCACACAGAAACTCAGGTTTTTTGACATAAGGAACGCCTGATTGTCGCGGGCTCTTGGACTATTACGAAATGCTCTGAGTTTACTAAGCTCAGCGTTCCACCTGTGGTTCTTCTCAGCCTTGGTTTGTGGCGCCCTTAGTTTGCAGCATGCATGGTAGGCTTCGGTTATGTATTCTGATAACTTTGTCACAGTGTATTCTAATTGTGCAGGGTCAGTTAAGGTTGTTAGTGTTAGGTGCCTAGCTAGCAGGGAGGCTAGGAGACGTTTATATCCCGGCACATTGGTGCGCCGTGGATTCAATCTCGGTACGGATTTGTTGGTGTTGGTTGTTAGTTTGAAGCGGATTCTTCTATGGTGTGAGCAAGAAGACTCGTTCGACACGTGCAAGTTTGTGATGATGTTTGTCGCGTTTTCTGTAGCAAGCATTAGGTCTATGAACGTTTGTCCTCCTGTGCCCCAAGTGGATTCCGAGCCGTGGTTTACGATGTTAAGGTTAGTTGAGAATAAATAGGTGCTTAGTACCTCTCCTCCGGAGTTCGGAATTAAAGTTATTTTTGTTTTGTAGTGTTTTTTTATTCGGTTCGGTAGTTTTTTTTGCCGGCTCTGCTCCCTAGGAAACGACCAATTGTAACCGTGCACCTACCTTCTGTCGTTTCATACGTGCCAATGTAGGTTTATATGAAATAAAATATATTGATTTTTAAAGAATGGCAACAACAAAATTACACGCTTATCACATTCGTTCCAATTTATTCGTTTACAATTAATTATAATTTCACATATCAATCATCGACATGTACACAGTATCTAACATCATACAATTAATATTTCACAATTAAATTAGACCATTATTTATTAGTTCATTAAAAACTTACAAGTACACATTGTGAACAACATATCACCGCCCACCGACGACTCTGCGGTCAGTCTCTCATTTGTTAGATAACTTCCCTACAGAGCGAGCAGTGTTGTCACAGAGCGAGTCCACTTGCTGACCGGTCACCGCACTCGACGCACAGCAGCGTCGGACTGGCCATATAGTCGAGGTGGTGTTTGCTAGCCGGGCCCCAGCCTGCGCGGGCCCCCTACGGGCCTGGCTTCCGGGGCTAGCCACAAGCCTGGCGGTAGGTAAGATAGGGGGCCCGCGCAGGCTAGGTCGCAGCTTGGGGATTCATCAAAAGTTTAGATATGAATTTGCGAAGACATTTAGATACTTTTGACGATGTTTTCAAAGCTGCAAGTTTATTTGTATCCGATATTCAAAACTTAATGCACGCCGAAATCATTGATATCGACATAAAAACCACGTTGCTATTACGAAGAATTTCTAAGTAACCGAAAAAACGCGCCGATTTATGCCAAGACGAAATGACACTATTGGCTGCAGACCCAAAGAGATTCTATTCTATTTCTGTCTATATAGTCATTATTAACACAGCTTTAGTTAAAATTAATGAAAAGTTCGAACGAAGATTTAATTAAGGATGCCGCTTGTTTAGTCCCGAAAAACTTCAATGAAATCAACAAAATGGGATTCCTAATGACGCACTAGTCTCTCGCACCAATTGCAAATGTCGATCGAAAATTGTTGTCAAAAGAACTAGAATCTTTTGCAAATAGTTTTAATGAACTGTCTAAAAGTCCTTTGGATGAGCACGTTCCACCTACGCAGCTTAAGCAAGACATTGAATGACTCGGATTCTCAGAGTGAGGAAGAAGACGACGAAGATGTCATAAACCAAACAGCAAAAGACGCCATGTCTTTTTCCAGAAGCGGTTTGGACGTCTGTCAAAGTACCTATACCACGTGCATGTAAAGTTTTATCATCATATCAGCACATACACCACCTTATAACTTATATGTTGCATATTGTGTAATTCTCACAATTTCGTTTACGCAAGTGACTTGTGAAAGACGTTTTCCACGTCGAAGCGCATTAAAACGAGACTTCGCTCTCTAATGGGGCAAGAACTGTTGGATTTGTTGATTATATTAAAAAATCCGTATTACCAAGTTCCATGAATGAAGTGAGTGTGTTAAATTTAATTTCATCATTTTTAACATGTCTGAATTCACATTTAAATTTAAGCAGGATGATTTCCCTAAAAGTTGTTTTGTATGTAGCAAGCCTGTTATTGTCTCTGTAAGTCTGTACATCATTTATTTCGTTGCTTCGTCTTCATTTTAGATTTATGGCGGAAAAGATTCGCTCTACCGCCGCACTTGAGTGGGACGTGAGTGGTTAAACATAGAATCGGATCTAATCAAGGATGATGAGAACAGCAGCTTTTACGATCGAGTTATTAACAGATTAGCTGAAAGTTCTCCACTTAAAAAAAAAAATATATAAAATTGACCTTCATATTTGTTATACCTATTATTGGAATATAATTGGAACTGTACTTAGGTAGGTAGGTACCTAATAATACATACCTATCGTTCATAAATAATAATTTGTATATTTCATTATTTTCCGATTGTATCCCATCTATCATTATCTAGTCTCGGGCCCCGGGCTTGCGGGGAGCCACCCGGGCCCTTCTGGCCCAGTCCGACCCTGCTGCAGTGACCTTATTGTCCTACAATACAAAACTATGGATCGACCGTAATACAGCGAAAATTAACAATACGCAATAAATAAACAAGCAATTGTACATTTTAATTATAGCGTATTTATTATAATAGATTGTGTTGCGCTCGATTTACAATCATTACCAACGATTTAACATTAGATACAAGTTCAAAAGACTACAGTTTTATTCGACAACTCATTTTAACCTAAAATAATTTTGTGACTTCGCAAATTGTGACTGACTCAACAGACTAGTCCGGGGATTTTACGCCGAATTTTAGACTAACTTTGCATTAAACAGCGATATTTTGTGTAGGGTATGGACAAGGGAGTAGGAATAATATCATGTTAAAATGTATACCGAAAAAGTTCCTGCATTTTTTTAAAGAAAAGATGTTATTTTAATTTTACTTGAAAGAAAAAAATATTCACACGAGAGTCACAACTGCAAGTAGCTAGCGTGCCATTGTGGCATAACAACTTCTGGTGAGTCACAACTGCAAGTAGCTAGCGTGCCATTGTGGCATAGCAACTTCTGGTGAGTCACAACTGGAAGTAACTAGCGTGCCATTGTAGCATAGCAACTTCTGGTGAGTCACAACTGCAAGTAGCTAGTGTGCCATTGTAGCATAACAACTTCTGGTGAGTCACAACTGCAAGTAGCTAGCGTGCCATTGTGGCATAGCAACTTCTGATGAGTCACAACTGCAAGTAGCTAGCGTGCCATTGTGGCATAGCAACTTCTGGTGAGTCACAACTGCAAGTAGCTAGCGTGCCATTGTGGCATAGCAACTTCTGATGAGTCACAACTGCAAGTAGCTAGCGTGCCATTGTGGCATAGCAACTTCTGGTGAGTCACAACTGCAAGTAGCTAGCGTGCCATTGTGGCATAGCAACTTCTGGTGAGTCACAACTGCAAGTAGCTAGCGTGCCATTGTGGCATAGCAACTTCTGGTGAGTCACAACTGCAAGTAGCTAGCGTGCCATTGTGGCATAGCAACTTCTGGTGAGTCACAACTGCAAGTAGCTAGCGTGCCATTGTGGCATAGCAACTTCTGGTGAGTCACAACTGCAAGTAGCTAGCGTGCCATTGTGGCATAGCAACTTCTGGTGAGTCACAACTGCAAGTAGCTAGCGTGCCATTGTGGCATAGCAACTTCTGGTGAGTCACAAGTGCAAGTAGCTAGCGTGCCATTGTGGCATAACAACTTCTGGTGAGTCACAACTGCAAGTAGCTAGCGTGCCATTGTGGCATAGCAACTTCTGCTGAGTCACAACTGCAAGTAGCTAGCGTGCCATTGTGGCATAACAACTTCTGGTGAGTCACAACTGCAAGTAGCTAGCGTGCCATTGTGGCATAGCAACTTCTGGTGAGTCACAACTGCAAGTAGCTAGCGTGCCATTGTGGCATAGCAACTTCTGGTGAGTCACAACTGCAAGTAGCTAGCGTGCCATTGTGGCATAATAACTTTTGCTGATTTAGTGAGTCACAACAGCAAGCAAGTTACTAGTATAGTTTTGTGTAAGTTACAAGCATGTTATGTAGTACGTGCTATAGGCGCGCACGTTTATTTTAATTAACTATGCGAATGAAAGAGCTCACGACAGTTCAGTTTGTTGGTATACCACAGAGGCGCACGTCTATAATTCGTGACGAGCTGCAAGATTCGCGCCCGACTGCCCGACCGTCGTCGGCAGGTTGGCACGACACGCGACACAATGTCGTTACCGCGCGAGTTCACACATGTGTGCGACGCCGAGCTCTGGCGATGCTCTATTTACTTGTAAGCACTTACATCACAACCATTAAAACGTACAGTTTATAATAATTTTGCTACTACACCGTCATCGTCGTTATAAAAATGTATAGGGTTACAATTTGATCTCATCATTTAAACACATTGCATATGTCAGTATGTTTCGTAATAAATTAACTTAATAAAACCATTTTCACAATACTTTCGTCAGCTGCGCATCGCCGCGCCGTTCTTTGTACTTGAACACTAGTATTTACACAGGGCGCGCTACCGGCGCCGCCGCCGCCCCTTGCGGTACCCCTTGCCGTACCAGCCGCCGTCGTCCTGCGCGGCGTCGGCCTGGCGCGGCGGCGACTCGTGCGCGCCGCAGCAGGCGCACAGGTAGCGGCGCGCGCGCGCCCGGCGCCACGCGCGCGCCGCCAGCGCCGGCGAGCGGGCCGGCCCGTACCACAGGCAGCGCCGCGCCGCGTGGTGGCGCGCGCACCAGGCGCAGGCGGGCGGCGCGGGCGGCGGCGGCACGATGATACTGTGCAGGCCGGGGTACGGCGGCGGCGGCACGATGATACTGTGCAGGCCGGGGTACGGCGGCGGCGGCACGATGATGCTGTGCAGGCCGGGGTACAGCGAGGCGCGGCACAGCAGCACGGCGCGCCGGATGATGGCGGCGGCCAGCGAGCCCGCCGCCAGCGCGCCGCCGCCCGCGCCCTCCGCGCCGCTCGAGTCCGACGTGTCGGCCTCTTCCTTGGGCTCGTCCTTCGGTTCGGCCTTCAGCTCCATCTTGGGATCCTTCAGTTCGTCCTCGAGCTTGGGTCGCAGTTCCGCTGGAATAGTCTTGCCGTCCTCGGACGTGTCGATGCGCGGCTCGAACTCGAGCAGTCGCCTGAGCCTCGAGCCGAGGCCGGCGCCGTTGGCGAGCACGTCGGACGCGGGTCTCGCGTCGGCCGCGACGCCGGCAGGCCCGTGCCCGTTCACCGCACACGGCGCGTCCGGCGGCCGTCTCGCCATGCGGAACCTCCGCAGGTCCGCCGTGCGGCAACGCAGCGGCGAGCGCGCCCGCGCTGGGAACGTGCAGGGGGGCGCTCCCGGCCGCGCGTCCGAGGCGCGCAGCAGGATCGTTGCTTCACCGGAGAGCATGTTGACCTGGGCGAACACGAGCCAGTTCAGATAGAAGCACAGCTGACCCACGGTGAGTTCGAGTAGCGAAGCCCCTTACCTGAAAGGAATGCAAGTGGTCCGTCGAGGCCGGAGCGTACGGTCCACCCGGCGAGGTCGCGGGCGGGCTGGGCGTGCGCGCGGCGTTGTCCGACGGGCCGCGCAGGCGCGCCGCTAGGTGGCGCAGCGGCAGCTCCTCGTCCGAGTCGGAGGCGGAGGGCGAGTCGGGCTCCTCGGGCTCCCAGTGCTGCGCGGCGGGCGGCTCGCGCGGCGCGACCAGCGGCGGGCGGCGCGTCGTGTGCGCCTCGGGCGCGGCCAGCGGCTCGGCGTGCGCCAGCACGGGGTCCAGCGCGGCGCGGTAGCGCGGCACGCGCAGGCGCAGGCGCCGCGCCACCTGCCGCATGACGGCGTCGCAGCGCGCGTTGATCTTGAGCGCCGCCACCGAGTCCTTGGGCGTCCACTGCAGGTTGACGATGTAGAGCGCGGGCCGCGCGCGCGGCGCGCTCTGCATGCGCCACAGGCGCGGGTAGCGCCGCAGCACTTTGAGGCTGGAGCCCAGGCACAGCACGACGTCGGCGCGCGCGGCGTGGCGCAGGGCGCCGGCCCAGTTGAGCGGCCAGGCGGCGCGGCCGCGCTCGCCGAAGTGCACGATCGAGTCGCGCAGCTCCTGGCCGCACGCGTGGCACAGGCGGCGCGTGCCGTGCGCGTGGCGCGCCGTGCGCTCCGTGGTGTCGAAGGCGCGCAGGTACACGCGGCGGCAGGGCGCGCACAGCTCCACGAACATGTCGCCGTGCAGCTCGGCCAGCGCGCGGCGCGGCAGGCCGGCGCGCAGGTGCAGCCCGTCGCAGTTCTGCGACACCACGAACTTGAGCGCGCCGCGCGCCCACAGCGCCGTCAGCGCCATGTGCGTGAACGTGGGCTGCGCGCGCGACACCTCCACCCGCCTGCACACACACACACGTACAGTGCCTCTCTCTACTGCACCTGCAAGGCTGGCGAGCTGGCACTCACCCGACAGTCTCGCCACGCTGCAGCCGCGTCCACACTCCGTGCGGCCCGCGGTAGTCAGGGATGTCGGCGGCTGTGCTGATGCCTGCTCCCGTGTAAACCTGTTTATTGAAGTAAAACTACTTTAGGCACGCTTGACTTGGGGAGTAAGCTGGTGAATGCGTGACGAAAGTGTTACGAAAGCAAGCGAACGAAAGTTCATAAGATATAAGTTAGTGGAGATAGAAAGAGAGAGAATTACGTTTCGTATATTACTATAGGGGCAAGAGAGAGAGGTGAAAGCACACATTTTCTTTCTCTCATAGCCAGTTGAGTTTCGTATAATATCTAAGACACAGTGCAGGCCTATTGTTGTAAGTACTAGTAAAATTTGTAGTTTTATCACACAAAAAATTTTTTTTGCGATTACAAGCTTAAATTTTCACTTGTAAAATTGACCGTGGCGTATATCGATATACGGGAGAACATGTTTTTCAACTACAATGTTAAGTTTGTTTTAGGGATTAATTCATCCTAACTACGGAACCCTTCATTGTGCGTGGTCCGACATGCACTTGGCCGGTTTTTTTTTTTATTCTACCTATTTGTTAGTGACGTTAATATAAATATTTATGATTCATTATTCAGCCAATCATTGCATGCTATGTTTGTAGTTCGCCAAATCAAGTCAGGATAAGGGTGAGCACATGCGCCGCCCGTGCTGGTGCACCCAGCAGAAGAGCTGTACACCATGCACCCTAATTGCATAACATTTATGAATTATAATTATTGATATTTTAATAATAAAATAGATAACTGTAACAATATTGATATAATCACAAACACATTTTCCCAATTTCGCAGAAAACTGATAACTATTAGCGACGAATCACAATCATAATTTCTTAACCTACTTTTTATTTTTTACTATTTATTATTTTGGTTTTTTACCACATATGACTGCCACTTAAATAATTTTGGAGTGTTATCTTATTGCACTGGTTATCACGTTCTACCGTTTTGATTTTTGAATTTTACTGTTTATTTTTTAATTTAATACTAATGTTTTAATTTTGATTCTAATAATAATTTTGATTTTAATATTTGATTCTAATTTGGGTTATGATTTTGTTTTTACTTAATGTTTTGTTCTTTGTTTATAATTAATTTTTCTATCCTCACTACGAGTAAAAAATCTTTTTTAAACATATTTAAGAAGCTATTTTTATGTAAGTGCTGTGTACGCCTGTAAGTGACTTATTCACCATAACTCAATGTATATGTTATTTTTTATTATGTTAATGTTCTAGTGAATGGGTCGTTGGTGTACCTTTCAAATAAAATATTTTAACAAAAAAAAAAAAAGAACACCAGCCTATTACTGTCCCACCGCTGAGCAAAGGCCAATTCTCATACAGAGAAGGCACAATAGTTAGTGCTCATTCACGTTGACTCACGGGCGCGGTGGCGGGCGCGGTCACGAAACATCAAACATATGGCGTAATATCCAAGTGTTCACGTACGAAACGCAGGTACGGCCCGGGCAATCTAGCGACTGGCGCGCGCGGCGCGCTCGCGACAATATCAAACGCTTGAGATGTTTGTGTGTGTTCACGTTGAACTAGCGGCGGCGGAGCGCGCGATTCACTCGCGACGTCAGGTAAGTTCAACCAGTATGAACTTGTCGCTAGAAACGATAGCTTGTTTTCTTCATGTCTTTCTATACAGAAGAGGATGGAGGAGGAGGATGTTCTCTCAAATTACTATATAAAGTATGAAATTCACCATTTCTTTCTTTATTAATTTCGTGCACACCAATTCTAATTTTTATCATCTGGTAGGGGTGGTACTTGGTATGAATTTTCGGTTAAAAATAATAGATCGTCGTCCATTTTTCAACCTCTGACAACACGTCACACTCGCGCAAACGCCTGGCGGCCAATGTGAACACGAACTCGCCACGTCTACCGCGCCCGCACCCGCCGCCGCGCCCGCACGTTCCTACGTGAACAAGCACTTAATCACCAGCTTGCTCAAGACCGGTTGCTCATTTCACACATACCTATATTTAACAATAATTCCAGGTTTCCTCACCATTTTTATGTCAGTAATGTCCAAGATAAACTCAGAAATGATATAGGAGTGCTCCTGGTAAAACCATACACGGGACCACAGCATACGGACAAACAGGCAAATGGAAGGTAGGCCAGGAATCTACTTCCTGACAGTGAGGTTTGACCAAACAGCACACAGGTGATGTTTGGTATGCTGCTGTTGTGGACAGTCGGAGGACTGTCCAAACAGCAGCAAAGTACAGACACAACTGCCATCACTGGCCATGGTTCATCACTTCTATGATAGAGAAGAAAATAATATTTAAAAAAAAAAAGATATAGTGTGAATCAGCCAAATATGTAAACAACAACGCTCGACATTTAGTACTTTTTTATTTGGGTTAGTAATGTGTTTGAACGAATTTTATGTTCAGGGGTAATTGGATGTTACAATTATTATTATTTCCATGCATAGAGTATTTATATTAAATTAATTGAATTTTGATAATTTCTGTTTGTTTTTAATATGAAAACTTTAATAAAAAAAAATTGTTTTATTGATAGATCACTTTTATGTAAAAAAAAAATGTTTTATAAAAAGAAAATTCCAAAAAATTCTACGCCAAAAGCTTCTTCTCCTCCCTTCTATTAAACACATTTTTTTTTGTAATTCAACCACCATCGGACAATGATTGGCTTTACGCACGCAGGGTGATCACGTTGGAGAAACTCCAATGGGCCATCCGGAGTTTCCATCCTTTTAAAGCCGCTGGTCCTGATCGAGTGTTCCCCGCCTTACTAGTGAGCTGGGACTTCTGTCGCAATAAGACTGGTGCCTTTAATGAGAGCGTGTCTGGCCTTTAGATACGTTCCTAAAGGATGCAGGGAAGTGAAAGTAATATTCATCCCTGTTATGTTTGAACCTTGTTGATTGTTTTTCATTAGTTGTCAAGTAGCACCTTTTTTTTTGTAATGAGGGCAAAAAGGAAATAAACAGTTTGCTTTCTGATCTCGACTTGGTTGTATCTTTTATTGGCGACAGCGGAAAATAAGTTGGATTTCGGAGAAAATGACGGCAAATGTAACGAATATAGTGTTTCCCGGACAATTTAACCCAAAGACTGATAAGTGGTGTGATTATAAAGAACAATTACTGTGTGCGCTTGATGCGGCGGGTTATGATAAAATTAATCTCGACAAGGGACGATCGCTGTTTCTTTCTCAGTGCGGCAAAGACACTTTCGCGTTAATTGCATCACTTTTAGTTCCAAAACGTCCTACGGAAGTACCTTTAGTGGACATTGTTAGTGTCGGCAAAGACACTTTCGCGTTAATTGCATCACTTTTAGTTCCAAAACGTCCTACGGAAGTACCTTTAGTGGACATTGTTAGTGTCGGCAAAGACACTTTCGCGTTAATTGCATCACTTTTAGTTCCAAAACGTCCTACGGAAGTACCTTTAGTGGACATTGTTAGTGTTTTGGATAAGTTTTATGAACCTGAGGTTAACGAAATTTTGCAAGCGAGAAAATATTACAAACGTCAACAGTGCAAGCTGAAAGTGTGCAACACTTTGTGGCGGCTATAAGTCTGCTTGGTGCGAAATGCAATTTCATGGACTTGAAACGCCAGTTGAGAGACTGACTAGTTCTGGCTAGGGGTACGGGACGATCGCTTGCGACGCGACTTACTGAAAAAGAAAGACTTGACATAAGAGGTCGCGTTACAGATGTGTCTGCACTATCAAGTGACGTTCCCTGATTTGTACCCTGCGTGTGTGGCTAGTGAGTCTAAGCAAACTCCGTCCAGTGTCACGGATACTGAACCTATGGACATTGATAATGTTAACTCGAACGAGTGTCGACGGTGTGCACGCGCACACAGGCCGGGCGAGCGCTGTCCTTTGTTAAAGCGAAGTGCTTCTACTGCTAAAAGTTTGGTCACATTGCAGCGGCCTGCGCTAAGAAACCGGGTCGTCGACACGAGGGAAACCAAAACGAGTGTGGACACTTCAGCTGAGAAGATGATGGGCGTATTTATGTCTGCGTGGATAATTACTCACCACAGACGTTATGATTTATCTATGGAAGTGGACTCGGGTGCATCACGTACCATTATGTCGGAAGAGACATACAAGATGCTGTGGTTGACGCCCCCACCCCTACGAGCTTCCAATGTTGTGACACGTGCGTGTTGTGCTAGGTCATAAGGAAGCGCAATGTAAACTGGTCGTGGTGTCGGGGAATGGACCAAATCTGCTGGGCAGGAACTGGTTCAATACACTAGATCTTCAAGTATCAGGATTGTGCTGGGCTGAAGAGAAGAGATTGAACCATATAACAAAGAATTTTCGGAACTATTTAAAGAAGGACTCGGCGAGTACAAAGGTCCTGAGGTATCACTTCACGTGCAGCCGGATGCTACGCCCCGCTTTGCTAGGCGAGCGCGGTGCCCTACCCTCTTATGAAAAAAGTAGTTAGACAGTTGAACGAGATGGTGCAGGCGGGTGTACTGACACCTGTCCGTTATTCTGAGTGGGGGTGACGCCAGTGATGAAAGAAGACGGAACAGTACGAATGTGTGGTGATTATCGTGTCACGGTGAACACCGCTATACAGACATCTATCAGCGTTTGTGAGACTTAGTGGCGGCAGAATATTTAGTAAGCTGGACTTGAAAAACGCGTACACACAACTGAAGGTAGACGTCGCGACAGCTATGCTGCTTATGCTGAACACTCCTATCGGTCTAATGAAAGTGAATCGTCTCCTATTCGGTGTTAGCGCGGCCCCAGCGATTTTTCAGCGTCTGATGTCGACAGCGTTTGCGGGTATGGATGGAGTGGTTAGACGATATCGCTATCACTGGAGCCACGTTTGAAGAACACAACCGGAGACTTAGAGAAGTACTGAGCAAACTGCAACAGATGGGACTCTGCCTCAACATAAAGAAATGCGTATTCGTTGCGAACAGCATCACATTCCTAGGGCACATGATTAATGCAGAGGGACTTCACCCAGCACCTGCGAAAGTCAAAGAGATTCAGGAAAAGTCGGCCGCAACCAACAGAGAGACCTTGCGTGCCTTCCTGGGCTTATGTAACTTTTGTGAAAAAATCTTGACTGACAAGAGCACTGTGTTGGAACCACTGTATCGACTTTTAGAATCAAAAATACCCTGAAGCTGGGGTGAGAAGGAACAGGAAGCGTTTGTGGAGGCGAAGCGATTACTGTCATCAGATCGAACGTTGGTGGGCTATGACTTGCAGAAAAAACTACTTCTCATTTGTGATTCATCGGAATACGGTCTCGGGGCGATTATTGCACATGTCATGGAGGATGGGTCAGAGCGGCCGGTGATGATGGCCTCACGGACACTACAAGCACACGAGAGACGATATGGACAGATTGATAAGGAGGCCCTGATATTTGGATTGACAAAATTTCACGTATTCTTGGCGGGTCGTACATTTTGTATTGTAACAGATCATAAGCCGTCGGTCGGTTTAGTCAATCCCGCAAAACCAATTCCAGACCAGATATCACCGAGGATGTTGCGCCGGTCATTGAAACTTTCCAGTTATGATTACAGTATACAGTACAGGCCTGGTAAATTAATCGGCATCGCGGACGCGTTGAGCAGGTGGACCGCTCCGGACACGTCGAGTGTGCAGGAGGATGTGCTGCGCGACGTGTTGCTGCTGGAGGAACAGCCGAGCGGTTGGGGCCTGGACGCTGCTAAGATAGCTGCGGAGACCAATAAAGATGTGGTATTGCAAAAAGTAATGTTTCACTTTTTGTACGGATGACCACGAAGGAACTTAGACCCGAACCTTACCTATACATAATACCTTCGTCTTTACAGGACAAAGTGTTAAAGCCGTGGAGCCGGCTGCATGCGGATTTTGCGGAGCCCTTTCAGGGAAAACATTTGTAGTCCTAGTAGACAGCAACAGCAAATGGTTTGAGGCTGGAATCATACCAGCGATGAATAGTGGAACGGTGATAGCTGTTATGGGGAAAAAAATCACTTCACAAGGGCTGCCAGACGTGTTAGTGTCCGATAATGGACGTGCGTTCACCTCGGATGAATTTAATAATTTTCTTAAAAAGAATGGAATTAAACATTTGTATTCACCGCCCTACCACCCAGAGACTAACGGGCAGATTAACGCACGATTAAAACATTTAAGAGTAAAATAAAGAAACTAGAAAACCTGGACATGCAATGGCAGGAGAAACTTTGCAAAGTTCTTTACTATTTACGGACTGTGCCCAATAGCTCTACTAACAAGACACCTGGGGCCCAAGTCTGCTATTTTTATAAATTCAGTCATTCCAACACGATCACATTTGTCATGTCATTGTCATTTTGCTAAAAACTCTTAATCTGGTAAATTCATAATGGTCGATCATTGGTCGGTCAATGTTCTCGTAATATAATTGTGTTATTATACGAGTAATGTCATTGTCGTATTGCCATTATTATAAAACCCATTAGTAGAAATGTCATTCATTTGTCATTATGTACGAGATTACCAATATATTATGCAATTTCTTTCAATGTAGTGTCTGTGGCCGACCATTGGAAAGTCATAATGACGCCATTATAATAGTAGTCCAAACATGTCAAAATCAACAATTATGAAATCAATGATCGACCATTCTGACACTATTGTAATAGCAGACTTGAGGCAGACTGCAGTGTCGAGCTTACACCCAGACTCGGCGCCGAGCCGCGCCGAGCAGCAACTTGAGGCGGCGGCACAGCGCCAGCCCGCGCGGACTTTTAAGCTGCTGCAGCCCGTGCTCATACGCATGTACGGGCCCGGGAACCGAAGGCGTCGGGCCACCGTGGAGACGGTGGAGGGGCGGGCCACTTATGTGGTGAGAACGGAAGATGGAGAGCTGCATCGGCCGACACGCCGACCAAATATCGGCCAGACCGCCGATTGTGATTCCGCCGCCTGAATTATTATAGGAATTCCTAATGAATGACTTAAGTGATTGCTATGTTAAAAGTAGACATTTTTGTTAAAATGATTTTGTTATCTACTGTTGAATTTATGATTGGTTTTACCAATAATTATGAGAGAAAGGTATGTTATGTTTGAACCATGGACGTATAAAAAGTGTTTGAACCTTGTTGATTGTTTTTCATTAGTTGTCAAGTGTAACATTTTCGTAATGAGCGTAAAAAGGAAATAAACAGTTTGCTTTCTGATCTCGACTTGGTTGTATCTTTTAATCCCTAAGCCGGGTAAGGGTGACTACACAAACGCCAAATCCCACCGACCAGTCAGCCTGACCTCTTTTCTACTTTTTTCTACTAAAGACTCTGGAAAGGCTGTGTGACAGGGAGTTGAGAGACGGCGCACTGAAAACCAACCGAATCCGCTCTTCATCTAGTGGTCCACCAGATAGAGGAAGCGATTCATCAGAAGGGCACCTGCCTGGGCACGTTCATAGACATTGAAGAAGCCTTCGACAAAACCAACTTCTCCAGCATCAGCAGCGCCGCCCTCTCCAGACATGGAGTAGAACAGGTACTTCATAGACATTGAAGAAGCCTTCGACAAAACACACTTCTCCAGAATCAGCACCGCCGCCCTCCCCAGAGATGGAGTAGAACAGGTACTAACGGACTGGATTACTAAGGTGTTAAGCAAACAAGTGGTTTGCCTTGAAGAGGAGCAGCAGTTGGCCATGATAGCCAGAGGCTGCCCCCAGGGAGGTGTTGTCCTCCTGCTATGGAATCTGGTGATTAATGACCTCATCACTAAACCCAATGCCAACTGCTATTACACAAACTGGAAATAATAGGGTGTCTTCATAAAATATAAACTAAACAAAAAACTCGCCCTTGATTGAGAATTAGGGTGATTTTATGACAATAATCGGATATTTTTTAATAAATTTTTACAATAATTGTAAAATATCAGTCACTATTACCTGCCCTTTTTTATTACTTTAAATTATTCTCCATCGTATCAGCTTTTTAAAAGTAAAAATACCATGTTTATAATTCAATCACCATGTTTCCTATCAACTGTTAAAGAAAGGCCTTGCACTCGGCTATGTACTTTACTTTAGCAGGTAGAGACCCTTTTCTTGTAAATATTTATGTTTTTAAGTTGATAAAATTAAGCTTAGTTTCCCTCATTTCGATATGTGCAGATTAGCAAGACTCACAATGTATATACTCTCTTTGTAAATATTATTGTCTGATTTGACAATAATATAGTTTAAAATTGTCCCAAAATTTCGCTAGTATTGATTAATATATAGAATACTCAATAGTTTTCAAGTTCAATGTCATCGCTTTTGGTTCCTTGGCACCATCACTTGTACAAATAAAAGTGGTCATGTAGTTTGGTAACCTAAATGCTCTCAGAGAGACTGTCGGTAACAATGCAAATTACTGGCTGTTTTCGTGGAGAAATGTTGGATCTGATTAATCTATTTACCACCTGCTCAGACCTACATTTCCAGACATTAGCCCAATATAACATGGGAGGACCATTATTATGAAGCTTCTTACACTGTTAAAAATGCCAGGGAACATTAAAATACCAAGGGAGACATTCTCACCACTAGATGCTTGGCATTCCGAAGGGCACGTGCGAGGTGGCGGCACTTGTCGCGCAGCACTCGCGGACTGTCCTCCACTTCGGCGGCTCGCTCGGCAGCGCGCGCGCGTCGCAGGGCTGCGGCTGCCGTGGTGGACACGGGGCGGCCGCGGCCCTGCGGCGCTGCCGGGGCCGCCGCGCCCGCCGAGCTATCGCCGCTGAGGCGCGCGCTGGAGCGTACTCCGCCACGGTCCGACATGTCACCGGCTATTGGCTACGACAGCTTCGCGGCTCGTTCCCCCGTTGACGCCTGCCGCCCGTCTGCCCCGGCCTCTTACACATGTCGTTCAGAGCTGACGGTCGATAGCGACGCTCGTAAACAATCAAAGGAGCCTGTCGTTTTCGTTTTCCGTTCGTCAGAAGTCAGTCAGATTGTCAGATACACAAAAGCACAGATTATTAATAATTTTGACGACGCTGCAATCTGCATCTAAAGTCAACGATCTGTCAGGATAAAAAGACTTATTTTTTATAGTTAGATAAAAGTATTTTGGCCTTCAGTGATACGGAAATAAAAAAGGGAATTCCTCCGCAACCAATGCCTACAGCCGCGCTGATTTAGTCACCGGTGCTCAGTACTGGTTGACACAGAGTACATTTGTTTTAAAGCTGGTTGACAAAATAGGTATATACAACGGGTAGCGTGATTTTACTACGAATACTACGAGACATAAAATGCAAGAGCGAGCGATGCTTACTGTTGTTAGACTATTCGCGCACAAGCAGTAGACCCTTCGCAAATTGAGCATCCATCAATTTATATAATAATGTATTTATTGGTTTACCTACAATCGTTACACTGTTCAATCAATAAAAAAGTAAAAAAAAAACATACAAGTCAACTTCACATTATTAAAGCGATATACCGACACAAAAAATTTGGAACCCGGAGAACTATGCTCTTGTGCTTATGGGCGGTTTTTGAACTTCTTAGGCATAATTCGTGTCGATATGTTGGTAATACGGATCGATAGCTTTGTTCTGAAGCTTTTTAAAATAAATCACCATTTTTCTTTACGATCAAAGCAGTCTCATTTATGTAAAGACCCTGGTAACGTTAGTATTTTTAAGGACATAAAATGCGGTTTGCAACTTTCGAAACTCGATTCGAAAACGAATGCACCTAAATTGCGCAATAAGAATAAATTGTTGTAAAAGATATGTAACGACATAATGGACAAGTGGTAAAGTCCGTCTAATATCAAAGGGGCTCGTCATACACTGGAATTACTCAGATATCATAAACCTTTTTCATCTATCCTAAGCTATTTTTAGTTTTTGCTTAGGTTGACCATTAAGATAAGTATGTGTTCTAGAACTTTTGAACAGATTTTGTGGCATAAGTTTTTAAGTCACTTGGTAACTAACATTCAAACTCAAACTTAAAGCATTTATTTTAATTAAACCAATCACAGGCACTTTTGAATTGTCAAAGAGTCGTTCAATTAGAAAGTTGAAGCTATTCGAAAACGTAGATCTCTATGGAGAAGAACAGGCAAGAAACTCCAAGGACACTCTTATAAATCAAGATATTAGATTATTATTCTTTGCGCCACGCGCCAAGACATGTGACATCTACCAACCCAAATACCGCTGATACCCGTTTACCCGTGAACTCTTACTCAAAAATTTAAAAAGTCACATCGATACATGCCCGCATTGCCGAGACCCACACAACCTCGTGCATGAATGGTGAAGCCTTAACCACTAGGCCGTCACGACGATAACTTTACATAATGTACACTTAGATAAATACATATATGAACATACTAAATTCCTATGTGTACACGCATACACGATGTTTCTCGTAAATATTTTACTTTAACTTTGAGCTAGCTTTCAGTTTGTAACCCCATTCTGAACGTTTTGGTTTGAGATTCGATACTGAATCCAGAATACCATTCCCGATGTTTACTGCTGGCCTAAAAGACTGGTACTCAACTGCATCCGGTTAGTGTACGTTGCGTCCACAGTGAATGCGCGGTGACTAGGGCCTGTGGCGGGCGAGACTTTATGTATGTACTTAATTGTTAATACAGATTTTGAATAAATAAATAATAATTTCTGTGATGCGTATGTTTACTCTGCCATATAACTGGTTTAGATTGAATCACACAAACACTCCAGTATTTACCACAATTTTACAAAAAAAAAAAAAAAATGCAGACGCGCTTACGCCCGCGCTGAGCAATAAGACTGAACTGTGTTTGACACCCCTGCCACCTGCGCATTAGGTTGCTTGCTGACTAGGCCAGTAGTGCAGCCATAACACGCGGATAGTAACGTTTGAAAAGGACGCGCGCTATCTCGCTCGTGCCCGTCATGCTAGGCGCCCGCCATAAGTGAATACACTATTGGACTCAAACGGCGACGGCGGCGGTGGTTTCATATGTTTGATACTTAGCGCCCGGCGCCCGTCGACGCAACCACGCTAGGCTGACAGAGTGGATGCACACTGGTACGGGTACATTAAGCGATAATGTGACCTAATACTTCGCGCGCTCTCTGTTGTACAGCGACACGCCGGGCGGTGTGCAAGAGAGAGCGCGTGTTTAGTTCGCCTTATCGCGACAATGTGACCCCATCATTAGACTAGAAGTCGACCCCAACATAGTTAGGAAAAGCTAGGTAGATTGGCTGCTAAAAAGACTAGAAAGACTAAAGTTCAGTTCGTTACATAACTGTCAATAAAATGTCAAAGTCTTATTCGAAATGTTCAAGTTGTTAATGTCAATGTCATTGTCAAAAGGTTCTTTTGGAAGTTTGGCAGGTGAGCTAAGTATGAATTTTATTTAATTCGTAAGAAAATCCGATAAAATCTGCCAGAATACGAGTGTTTTCTATAATTTTTAAATCTAACCATAGTAGAGTGACAGTGGTGTGTCGTTTGCAAGTCATATTTAAATTAATAGCATCGTTTTTATTGCAGTTTGACTCTCAACATTGTCGTCTTCAACATGGTAAGAAAACGTTACTATTAGTTGTTCCGCATTTTCTTAAATTATTAAATAATATAGAATGATTGTATCAGTACCAATAATACATCATAACTGTAGTAAATATGTGAGTAATGATGAAATGACTTGACATAGAAAGAACTTATGTTGTTGTTGAAGTGAAACTTCTTTATCGGCGTTGGAAAAAAATTTACCGTCACATTTTTCGGTTACGCGTCACATTTTTCCGTTACGCGCCATCTTTTTCTTGCCCCTACCACGAATAATCTTAGTAGCAAAAAGGTAAAGTGAAATAATTGTATTATTTGTATTCATGTCTATGATAATAAAATCCTTTTGTTTAAACTTTATCTAATTTAACTTTATTTAACCAATTTCTAGAAAGTTGCATGTAGATCATTTTTCGAAAAATAAGGCCATAAAGAAGTTTCACTTCTTACGTGTGTACACTAGTACACGCACACATTTTTTGTGTTACAGCCGCGCGAAATCAAAGATATCAAAGACTTCCTACTGAAGGCACGCAGGAAAGACGCTAAATGTGAGTTTTATATTAGGTATTATTACTGCAGAGATTGTAACATTATTATTTTTGTCTTGTTTAAGTGGAGATCTTACCAGCTACTTAACTGATCAAAAGCAATAAAGACCTTTAGTGTCATGACATTGTTGCTAGCACCATATATTTAAAACCTGTTTTTCATGTTTGCAGCTGTCAAGATAAAGAAGAACCCTGAGAATGTGAAGTTCAAGGTGCGATGCTCGCGATTCCTGTACACGCTGGTCATCACCGACAAGGAGAAGGCAGAGAAGCTCAAGCAGAGTTTACCGCCAGGTACGTGATCAATCAATGGATGAAATAGTCTGCGTCATGCTAAATGCATTCTTGAATCTCTTTCCTACCTAGTTGAAATCCTAAAGGGTCCTGAAACAATCAATTGCAATTGTCAATTTATGTGATTGAATACACATAGCAAAATGATTGTCTAAGAAATGCAATTGAAGTGATGGAGGCACTGTACTGTCTGTGTGTCTGTCTGTACGTCCGTCTGTCACCAGGCTGTATCTCATGAATCGTGATAAACTACTCAAAACCAAATAGGGCCCACCATGTTTTTTTGCCTTAACTTAAAATTGAACGTAATTGTTCAGTTTTTATGAATGTACAAGTGTCAAGTGGGCATTCAAGAATAGTGTAAAAATAAACAATGGAATCATTTGTTTATTTTCTTTAATAAAAACACAAATAACAGTTTTTAGGAAAAATTACACAAAATAAAGGATCTTGTAAAGCACACGTCTTCTGAAAAAAATTATGGTGCTTGTTATTTTTTAATAACGAGTGGGTCCTCCTCTGCTCCGTATGCACTCTCTGAGCCTATCTGGTACACTTTCAATCAAGTGAGTCACGTTTGTATGCGGTATTTGTTCCCAACAGACTTTCAGGGCGTTAATGAGCTCCTGCTGGCTGTTAACATCACTGTAGTTTTCTTTCAGGCTTCTTTTGAGTTGATCCCATAAATGTTCTATTGGGTTGAGGTCGGGACTCATGGCTGGCCATGGCAAAACGGTGATATTGGCTTCAGAAAGGGCTCTTTGTGTGGTGCGGGCTGTGTGTGCGCGAGCGTTGTCATGCATAAAGACAAAATTATTGCCCACTCTTTGTGAAAACGGGATGACATGTGGCCGGATTACTAGCTCGATGTAACTGGCAGCGGTTACGGTACCTTCATTGAGAATTACCAGCTCTGTTTTGCCGTGTAAGCCACTGTTCCACCCCATACCATAACACTGGGACCCCCCCATCGGTCTGTTCCATGGACGCATGGTTCAGAAAAACGTTCCCCTTCTCTTCTCCACACGCGTATCCGTCTGTCATCACTGTAAAACTTCACTTAAGACTCGTCTGTAAAAAGCACATTCCTCCAGTTATCCATGGTCCATTCCAAATGTTCCCGGGCGTACCTTAATCGTGCTGCACGATGAGCCCTCGTTAGTTTCAGTCGAATAGCGCGTACTCTGGAGCGTTGTCCATCTTCGTGAAGCCGATTCCGAATGGTTTGGTCGCTGACTCTCGTCCCTGTGGATTGCCGTAGTCGAGTTTGTAAGGTCCGAGCGGTAACAGTACGCTCCCGTTGTGCGGTTAACCTTAGATATCGGTCTTCCTGGGTAGTCGTAGCCCTAACTCTTCCTGTGCCAGGTCTCCTAGCTACACTTCCGGTCTCCTGATACCGTTCCCAAACATTTCGGATTGCTCGTCGCGAAACACCGAGGTGGATAGCCACAGACCTCTGAGACTGTCCCTCTTGAAGCAAGGATACTGCTCTTGCAGCGGTTTCCATGTCCATATGACGGCGAGGACCAGGCATAGTGATCACAACTAACACAGGAACCAAACAAAATTGTTAAAAACGTGAGTATTCCACAACACTGTTTAGTGTAGACTGAAAACTTAAGTGACTGAGAATTTGTGCATTCGACGATTTTTTCGACTACTTCACTTTTTTAGCTACCCTCTTGAAACCAATATGAATGTTGTCGAAATAAACATTGATAAGGGTTCCTAAACATGTCAGCTTGACGGTTCAATGCATAACTTTGTCAACAACTACTTAGATAACTTTATTTTGACCAAAATAGTGACTGATTCGAGGTGGGCCCTATTTGGTTTTGAGTAGTTTAGTTAGACACTTGAAATTTTTATAGATGATGTATTGCTGTTGCCGCTATAACAACAAATACTTAAAAACAGAATAAAATAAATATTTAAGGGTTCTCCCATACAACAGACATGATTTTTTTGCCATTTTTATAGATATGGTACGGAACCCTTTGTGCGCAAGTCCGACTCGCAATTGGTCGGTTTTTTTATAGTAGCAATATTTTTTTGGGTAGTACAGAACACCACACTTGAAAACACCAAAGCCATCAAAACCATACCTCGGTCAATCAATCTAGCCTTTTCCCAACTACGTTGGGGGTCTGCTTCCAGTCTAACCGGATGCAGCTGAATACTGGTATTTTACATAAAGCGACTGTCTATATGTCCTCCACAACCCAGTAACTGGGTAATACAATACCCCTTGGTAAGACTGGTTGTCAGACTTTCGGGCTTCTGATGACCTAAAGGGGCTGTCAAAGATCTACGAATGACAGCCGGGACCAACGGCTTAGCGAGCTTTCCGAGGCACTGAGGAGTCTCAGTATGTAAAGATGGTCACCCATCCACGGACCAACCCCAACAAGCATTTCATAGAAAAAAATCGCCAGTTTCGCCATAAAAATTAACCAGTTTCAAGCCCTGGGGCCCTAAAACGGATGCTTTGGCAGAATCATAATATGATCTGCATACAATTCATCTGCTTGACAGTTTTGTATGGAGTATCGTAAAATGGTCCACAAATTATGAATTGCTATACTGAAGTCTAATGTCAAATAGCAGCTGTCGAACAGATGAATTGCGCAATGAATTACGCAGATCATATTATGATTCTGCCAAAGAAAAAAAAAAAGTTTATTTGCGGTAAACATAACGCAAAGAAATAAAAACACAAACACGAAATAACAAGTTGAGGGAAAATATGCGTCACAAAGCGTCCATTTTAGGCCCCCTGGTATAGCCCCATAAAGTAAAGGGATCACTTCTTTTCGCATACTTAATGTTTTTTTTTTAAATATATTTTGGCATAGCTAACTGTTTTGGTATATAAATTTTTTTGTATAATTTTTTTGGCATAATTTTAATTCGCATAATGTTACTTGGCGTAATGACTATTAGCATAATAGCGTTAAGGCATAACAATTTACGGGATTAACGGAAACCAATTTTAAGTAGGTTAAGGTGCGAATTACACTAATGAAACTGAACGCGATCAGCACATAAACCACGTTTAAGAGCTGTCAGTGTCCTAATTTTCTTTGGAATATTGACACTGACAGCTCTTGAACTCCGTTTAAATGTGCTGATCGCGTTCAGTTTCATTGGTGAAATTCGCTCTTAAGTCGCCAAATGTTTTACATACATAATTATGTAAAGATATACTTATTTCATTAGAACAATATTGTATAATATAAATGTGTAGTGGTGTTTGACATTTTTGGAGTTTATGCGTATTTTTTATGCCTAGAAAAATTGTTTTAATGTCATATTTAAGCTGTTGAATTTTATACGTTATTATGATTGGAGAAATTATGCTTAAAATAATTTTGCGTAATTTGTTATGCGAAAACATAGTTTAGATAAACAAAATTAAGTATACCATGTTATATTATGTCTTAAATTTTTATGCAAATGGATAGGGAACCTAAAATAAACAGTCATCGGACTACCGACAGAAGTGAAAACTTATTGTTCAAGTTGAACAATAAGTTAATAATAATAACCATTTAAACAATGTTCAGTATACACAATTTAACTTTTCACGTGGTCAATTTAACTTCACTTTCTGCTACTACAGCTTGTCGAGTGACGCGAACCCTTTACGTTTTTCCCCTACCAAAAATCGCTCAAAGGCTAAATAAATTTTCCAAAAATACCTACCTGTATTGGGAAGTACCTATCTAATTATTGAACTCAGTTAATTAGATTTTTGTTTGTTGCAGGTCTCCAGGTTAAGGAAGTTAAGTGATGTGACTAGATTTAAATAAATAAAAAAATTAAAACTTTGTTGTCTATTTTAATTGCTACCACAGCCAACACATCTGTTAACAAAGGCCGGGTTTATTTATAAATGTTGCCTAAGAGTTAAGTTATGATTATCAACTTTTTAACCCATACATTTATTTATTGAACTATCTTCAAGCTTTTCATGGTACTTCCATGATGGGTAGAGTGGCACTAATTGCATTAATTGACAGAAAATGGCCTAGAAAAAAAATCTCTTGTTTTTAGAGGTTTATTTTAAGCCCTAAATACTATTAAAAATGCTTCGATGTTTTTTTGATAATTGTGTATGCAGTTATCGCCTGCCTTCTACATACACTTGCTATGTGACTGATTTTAAAAAGCGTTGGCACACATTCTTCATTTTTTATTCGATTTTTTCATTTCGCATTTTTTGACTTTTTTTTGGTAGTCTCGAGTTGAGAACAATGTCTCTCATTTCACTTGCACACTTGCTCTGTGCTGAATTCAAATAGAGGCTCAGTATTTACCAAGTAAGTACCTATATATATTTATTTTAAAATCCATTTGGACGCCTGAGCATAAACGCTACGGCGCACGGTGGATCGAAAATCGGCTGTAGAAGACATAGGATCTTGATTTCTTAAATGTTATTTTTTTTGCTGGAAATGACTTCTGCTGATCATTACTGTTCTATAAAATGTCATATGAAGTAATTGTGTGCACAAATGGAAGAGTTATAATTTTTATAAGAAAAAAATGTATGGAGCTGACATGAAAAATGAGGATATCTCTGGAATCGCAAGGTTGGCCGTTATATCCTTGCACACTGTTATAGTACTATTTATTTGTAAATTTTTGACATACTTAATATCGCGGCATCACATGTGTTATTTTTTTTTTAAATCTTCAAAATTAAAAAAAAAAAAAGTATATTTAATGCTTAAATATGGCTATACCAAGTGTAATTTACAATATTTTTTATGCTTAGACCAAAACATTCTAAGAAATCACAAAGTCGTATTACAAGTACCTACTTTGTGATTTTCATTTGAAATGGCATGGTAATTATGAATTACGTAATCTTGTCTAATGCCTCAAGTCCACATTAGCTAATGATTAATAAAACTTAATACCTATTTACCTAGTTAAAAGGATACGTACCAAAATAATTTGGGGTACTCTCTAATTTAGCAATTAGTGCAGGATTAACTTAATGAAAGTAATTAGATAAATGTGATACCATCATTAGTCAATAACAATAAATAGTCAAACATTGGATTCCCAACTTCAGTTCATTTAGAGCATTTCTAATACTAACATCTATCCTACCGTGTCTTTTTACTCAGTGATCGTGAATAATGGAAAGCATTATTACAAATTTGGATTTGTTTGTTATTCTGAGCAATCAGGATGCTTCGTCTCTCGATCATGAAATATTGTTCAACACACTTGTTATTCGACTGGGCTCTAGCCTTTCAGATGAAGACAGTGTTACCGTGAAAGAATTTTGAAAAAGTGAAGTTTTTAGACGTGATTACAGTAATTGGCTTGAGGCAAATATTGACTGGCCAAACTGCGTGCAAACCAATTTGCTCATTCAAGAATCAACAAGTGAAAATATTTCTACTGAACCTGTACCATCAACTTCAAAAATGAAATCAACTTCAACGATGACAAAAATATCTCGAAAGCCGTTTGAAGATCTAAGTAACAAGCAGAAGAATAGACGATCTGATGAATATATAGGCGATGACCCTAATGAAGTAGCTTATTCAGCTGCAGCACTTCTGAAAGGAGATGGTCGTGAGGATATTGCATCTGTTATTGAACATATGCTCCAAAATCCAGAAGCAGCAGCAAAAATCAAGGAAATGTTGAACAAACCAGCTCCTTCAACAATATTTTCACCAGAAAAAGCACTGGGTTTGCTACTTTAATTAAAACTATCGAAATGGCAATATATCACATTAAGGGAAACGACTATTCGAGAAGGTTCAATGGAGATATATCCGTCTTACTATAAAGTGCAAAAAGCTAAGTTACAGTGCTACCCTCCGAAGACATTTGTGACTGTAACGGATTCATCTGCTAAGATTGCACTACAAGCGTTACTAGATTTAACAGTGAACAGATTTTTTTTTTTGAAACTATTCGTAGTCCTGATGCGATACAAGATAAACAATTGATATTAATATCAAAGTCGGGATTTGACGGTGCATCTAACCAAAGTAGATATAAGCAAAACATAGAGAGTGGTCAAGATGATTCCAGCATATTTATGACCTCTTTGGTTCCATTAAAGTTGACTGCTGACGGTGATACCGTGTGGGTGAATCCAAAACCCTGCTCACCTAGGTATTGCCGTCCAGTCCAGTTTAGTTTTGTGAAAGAAACCAAAGACGTTGTCATAAATGAAAAAACTGCAATGGATAACGAAATTGAAGCTCTCGTTCCCTCAAAATGTCAAGGACATGAAATTAGTCACAAATTAATGATGACGATGATTGACGGCAAAATTTGTATATATCTGTCTGAAGCTAAGTCAAATGCGGCCTACTACCCGTGTTTGGCTAAGCCTACAGAAATGAATAAGTTAGATGTCATTGCGTCAAAATCATTTCTTCTGGTGTGTATGAGTTCGGATTATCATCACTTCATGCCCGCATTAATGTGATGGAATGTCTTCTACACATAGCGTATCGTCTCGACTTCAAAAAGTGGTCTGCAAGAGGAGAAGGTCATCAAGAGTTATTGCATTCACGAAAAAAAAACTCATTCAAGATCGATTCAAAGATGATCTCAACCTTTTGATTGACATCGTTAAGCAAGGATCAGGCACAACTAACGACGGGAACACGGCAAGGCGGTTTTTTGAATTTCCTGATAAAACTGCAGCGATCACTGGATTAGATGAAGACCTAATACGCAGATTTGCTGTGATTCTGCAAGCTATCACATCTGGAGAGATTGTAGACGTGCCGAAATTTAAAGAATACGCTAGAACAACCGCTGAAAAATACGTGGAACTGTACGATTACTACATGTCATCAACCGTCCACAAATTGTTGATTCACGGAGGGGACATAATTGCAGAAAATGCTATTGTACCAATTGGAAGTCTTTCGGAAGAAGCTTCAGAGGCCCGAAACAAAGACTTTAGGAGGTTCAGAGAACACCATTCGAGGAAGAGTAGACAAGCATCAAACGAGGATATCCTCAATATGCTTATCGTCTCTTCTGATCCTCTAATTTCTTCCACAAGACCAAAATTAAATGCCCACAAGAGGCAGACATACTTTAAGGAAACAGTAGAACTACTGAAACTTCAGGATCAGGAAGCTCCGACAGAGTTCTTAGAAGTTATATCTATTGTAGAGCCTGATTCTGAAGTGGATTCTGATGGTGACGAAGTATAAAATAAGTTAACTTTTATTGTTTGTGTTAGGTTAGGTTAAGTTAATATTCGTTTCGGGTGACGCAGGTGCTCTCGGGGCATGGTTGCTTCGGGAAGTACCTGTGTCGCATAAACAGGGAGCCGGACGCCCGGTGTCACCACTGCGTCGACTGCCGGGAGGACACGGCGCGGCATACGCTGGCAGAGTGTGCCGCTTGGGAGGAGCCACGCCGTGCCCTCATCTCAGAAGTAGGCAGTGACCTGTCGCTGCCGGCCGTGGTCGAGTCGATGGCCGGCAGCGAGGAGTCCTGGGACGCGGTGGTATCCTTCTGCGAAACAGTCGTGTCGCAGAAGGAGGCTGCGGAAAGGGAGCGGGAGATCTCGTCCGCTCACCCGGCCCGCAGCAGGCGCACCGGGCGTCGGCAGAGGGCAGATAATGCCCTCTTCCGGCCCCCCTAAATGGGTCCAGGGACGGCGGACTCGGGGACGTCCGCCGCCCCCTATCACACTGGACCCGAGGTGGCGGCGCGTAGTGTTCCACGCGCGCCCCTTTGAGACGTCGCGGGGGGGTCTAACACCTCACCCCCCCGCAGACTTGAGGTGGCCCGCAGAGGCGGGCCGGCACTAGCCGGGGATCACGGAAGTAATACTAGCTCCCAAGATCCCCGGTGCAAGTGTGGGAAGGGAACACCGGGGTGGTTTTTAGTCAGTAAGAGTCTGACAGACCCCTCCGCCCACCCCAGGGCGGAGGACATCCATGAGGATTTTCCACCCCGGCAACAAAAAAAAAAAAAAAAAAAAAGGTTAAGTTAATATCTGCGGGTGGCGAGGGCCTACCGATCGGTGGGCTTCTCGGCGGCGTGCGCTCTGGCCGGCACCCCTCCTTGGGAGCTCGAGGCATGGGTGCTGACCAGAGTGTACGAATGGACGGCGCGGCGTAAGGCGCTCGGGGAGCCCCCCGCCGCAGAAGAGCGGGAGGCCGTGCGGCAAGAGGCGAGGGACGCAATCGTCCATCACTGGACGGAGGACCTCGCCACTGCCGTTTTCGGCCGCCGAACCCTGGACGCGCTCGGGCCAGTTCTGAAGGATTGGCTCGAGCGGTCCCACGGTTTCCTCTCTTTCCGTCTGGTGCAGGTGTTGTCCGGGCATGGGTGTTTCGGAACGCACCTGCACCGGATCCAAAGGGAGGAGACCCCGTCGTGCCACGACTGTGGCGCGGCGGAGGACACGGCACAGCACACCCTCGAGGTGTGCCCGGCCTGGTCCGAGCTGCGCCGCGGTCTGAGCGCAGCGGTCGGGCAGGACCTCTCGCTTCCCAGCGTCGTCAAATCGATGCTGGAAAGCGAGGGGGCCTGGACAGCGGTCGCCTCCTTCTGCGAGGACGTAATGTCGCAGAAGGAGGACGCGGAGCGCGCGCGGGAGGATGACCCTCACGCAGCGCCGCTCGGCAGGCGGAGACGGGGCATGAGAAGGCGATTGTACGATCGTCGTCTTATGCCCCCTGGTGGTGAACAGCGGGAGACGGGTGCGGGGGCGCCTTCTCCTGCATTGCACAGTTCACCATCCACGTCGGGCGGGAATGACAGAGCGCTCGCGGTCATTCCTGGGCCCCTCCCCGAAGGGGGGGGCGTGTCGGGCCCGCCTGCAAGGCGGGCGGTCGTCAGCGGGGGACTGGATGTTATGGCTCTGCCGGATTCCCAGTCCTCCTCCTTGCAGACGAGGTAGGAGCGCCGCTGGGTCGTTTAGTGGGTATACCGGATCTTCTGGGGAGTCCCACATAACCCTCCCATCCCCCAATGGGTGGGTATGCGTAACGCATTTTTCCCAGCGTCAAAAAAAAAAAAAAAAAAAGGTTAAGTTAATATATTTTTTTAATAATTTGCTTTTATTTTTAATCATACAATAGTTTACCATTTATTGTTATTGACTAATGATCACGTTTATCTAATTACCCTCATTATGGTACGTATCCTTTTAACAGGTATATAGGTATAAAGTTTTATTAATCATTAGCTAATGTGGACTTGAGGCATTAGACAAGATTACATATTATGTAATTCATAATTACCATGTCATTTCAAATAAGTAGGTAATATGACTTTGTGATTTCTTAGAATGTTTTGGTCTAAGCATAAAAAATATTGTAAGTTACACTTGGTATAGCCATATTTAAGCATTAAAATGTACATATCATAAACATTTTTTATTTTAAAAAAAATCGTCAAGTGATGCCGCGATATTATGTATGTCAAAAATTTACAAATAAATAGTACTATAACAGTGTGCAAGGATATAACGGCCAACCTTGCGATTCCAGAGATATCCTCATTTTTCATGTCAGCTCCATACATTTTTTTCTTATAAAAATTATAACTCTTCCATTTGTGCACACAATTACTTCATATGACATAAGTCATTTCCAGCAAAAAAAATAACATTTAAGAAATCAAGATCCTATGTCTTCTACAGCCGATTTTCGATCCACCGTGCGGCGTACCCCCCACACCAGGCCACAAATTCATTAAATGAACCAACAAAAGTAAGAATACAGCCGTGGTCGTATGCCACTATGCCCTAAAGATTATGATCGCTTACTACTGTTAGAATGTGTTGTTTTGCTAGGTTAGGTGGCATACGACCACGGCTGTCTTCTGAACATCATTATGAATATGTATTAAATACATTAAAATATATTACATGTAAGTTGTTTATTTAATAGACGATAAATTGTAAGGGATATATAATCAAAAGTCCGTTTTAAACACTAAAATACCTTTTAATTTACTTATCAGGTAACTTCACAATTTCTCTTTGTCTCACATTCACTCACGAATATTGTCCTTGTTAAAAAGCGAGCGAACAAAGAATGGCGGGCTATATATACAGGCTGGCTTGTCACTACCCCACTCTGGACTTGGCTTGACAACGTGGCATCGCGGGATTGGCAGGCAACTATGGCACGTGGAGTAGTGACGTGGCTATTGGCTGGCATATCGGCTCGTCGGGGCATCCCCGGCTGGTAAGCTGATGGCAGTGCGTTACAAAATATTGAATAGTTTGTACATAATAATTTCAGATGAGAATATTTTCTTGTTTCATACTTTTTAGAGCGTGATTTTTCAGTAGTCTGGTTTTAGTTTTTGAACTTATTTTTTATTTAAATTTTTTTGGGGTTATAATTTCGTGATAAAGTATTTGCAGAGGCGCTTAAAATTTTATTTTTAGTTAGGTTCATTCTAGTCCACGTCTTTTATTCATTAGTTATAATGTTTTATATGTACCTATGTAATATACCAAACACATACCATAGGTTTATGTTTCCAAATATGAAAGACTTGGTTCTTAAATTTTCTAATTCCTGAAGAGATCGTGAGTCATGAGGATTTTTCAGCAATTTGTTCTGATCCAAGGAACAAATAAATAATCCGTCGTAAGGATCTGAGTCTGCTGAGGGTAACATAGGCCTGTCCCTTGAATAGTGACTTCCCTAAATCAATTACCGCTTTATCTAGAGTGCACCCATGCAACTTGTGCACAGTAACTACCCAAGTAAGGATTAATGGTAACATTTTGCGTTAAATTTCTCCCGATCCTCTTAATCCGTCAAATTCAATCAAACAAGGTTCAACTCTGACAAGCCCATCTACATCTTCATCTTCATAGTGCAGTCATCGAATTATATGAGAACTGCACTTGGCTGTTCTCCATGCTCCAGCTGGTCACGACGAAGAGCAGGCTATATTAAGTTCCTGGCCACATTGAAATACGTATTTATTATAATATAATTATGTATTTTGTGTAGGTTTGATAATTTAAAATCTATGAAAGCCATTATAAGACAACATAACAGGCACCGAGTAAAAACCTACAGCTGCCAAGCCGAAATTGCCACCCAAAAACATACAACCAAAGGAACCAACATCGAGGGCTTTAAACTGGAGGGGCCCGTCGCAGTCGCAGCCACAGACTGGTGGGCGCAAGCCACTACCAATGCGCCGCGCGCCGTGAGCGTGAGACGGATCGCCGTGTTCCGCGGCTAAACAACCGGACTCCACGTCGTTAGCCGAAGTGGACAGTACCAACACACTGAACACACAAGGGGGTAAATCAAAGTTTTTTTTTTACCATAATTGGTCGCAAATCACAAATGATCCTGTGGTGCAAACTTGTGTTAACGGTTTGCAAATTCCAGTTTCGAACAATATATCCCAGTCTACATCTTATCGACATTTATTAATCCTAAGTCTGATGCAGATGAACTGCTCATGACAAGCTTGTGTGAACCATGTGATGGTCAATTTTTATCAAATATTTTCCTTGATAAGAAAAGTAATGGGACAAACAGATTTATTTTAAATTTAAAATCTTTAAACAGATTCATTATTGCGCCACATTTTAAACTTGAGGATTGCAGAATATTTGTGTTCTATTGACTTTAAGGATGCATATTTTTCTATCAATGTTCACAGTGACTAGAAAGTTTCTGCAATTTTGTTGGTTGGAGAAGCTGTATGAATTTCAAGTTTTACCATTTGGTATTTAGCACCTTAAGTGTCTACAAAAGTTATGCGTCCAGTAACGAAATATCTGCGTAATCAAGGCCTATTGTCCGTTATTTATTTAAATGATCGGTTGTTATTCGGAAGTACTTATAATATGGATTGTAAACATAATTTTGAAATTACACAAACATTTCTTCAATCATTTGGTTTTACAGTAAACCTAAAAAAGAGAGTTAATATACCTAGCCGAACTGCAACATTTTTAGGTTTCGTTTTCAATTCCGAGAATCTTATGATTAGCATTCCAGTAGAAACGAAACGTAGAATCAAGGATGAACGTTCATGAATATTTCTCTAACTTAAAAATATGTAAGTTACGTAATTTCGCTCATTTAATAGGATTGTTGATATCAATTTACCCAGCAACGCAGTACGGCTGTTAAACATCATCTAGAGAACTAAGTATCTTAGTTCAAAACAAACAGATGATTACAATCAATATATTAATTTACCTGTATCTTTACGCAGACTTTTTTTTTTTTGTTTTTTTTTTTAAAAAACGGTGCCCCACACTAGGAGTTTCTCCAGTATCGTGGGTGCGTTTACAAACATTTAAACTCACATACACAAACAGCCAAACCAGGAACAACTACTTATATGTCATACAAATATTGACAACTGATTGACTTTGATTGGTAACTTAGTAATATTAACACTTGTGCCAGCACTACCTATCGATCCAGCGATTATAAGCTGGAAATATACTCAGATGCGTCTCGAACTGGTTGTGGTGCCAGATGCTTAGGCCAGACGGCCAGCAGACAATGGTCTGGTAAGGAATTAACTCAGCACATTAATTATTTAGAAATGACGGCAGCATTCTTTGGGTTGAAGGTATTCGCCAATGATTGTCGTAACTGTGAAACACTTTTACAAATTGACAATTCCACTGCAACTTCTTATAAAATTAGAATGGGTGGGCGGCATACAATTCCCCCATCTTAGTTCTATATGTCGTGACATTTGGCAGTGGTGGCGGTGACGTTGGTTTTTTCTTCGTTTCCTATATCAGTTCTAAGGATAACTATATCGCAGACGCGGAATCCCGCCACATGCATGAGTGGGAGCTCGCTGATCAATAATGCTTTTCAACTTATAGTACCAGTTCAATTTAATTTACACCTAATAACACATTATTGCCATCCCCTTACAGTGTGGAACACAAGTTTCAAGAGAGCCTTACCCTGATTGCCGAAGTAAAAAGTAAAAGTAAAGTTCGCGCAAAACTTTATGAGCCCTCTGAAGTTAGGCCCGAGTACGTAACCGCGCATGGTACAGTTGAGCGCACAATCATTATTGTAAGATTTAAAGAAAAATTCATAGTACATTTATGCATATCAAAAAGTGTTTAGATTTTAGGTATTTTAGATTTTTTACGTGCAGTTAAGATATTAGACCAAGCAGGTAGGTATTTATTTAAGTAAATTAAAAACTTTAAATATAAAACTTGTGCATTTATTTATTTATAACGGAGCTACACCTTCCATAAACATTTCTTCCCGGCTAGTAGAAAGGAGATCTTCATCTGAAGAAGCGTTATCATAGCTCTCATCAAAATCGGAATCTTCAGTCCCTGTCTCTGAACTGTCAGATTCATTTTCACTGACGTGAATCACAAATTGTTCGGTAATCTGGTCGATTATTACGTCACTTTTTTTATATTCTTCTTCTATACCTCTAACTTTAATACATAGTGCGCTCCATTCCAGCTCACCCATCGCGTTCACCTTTTCTTCAACTAATTTCATTATATTATTAATGTTCCACGTAACATTTTTCTGCGCTACGTATCCTTTAATTGCCGCCCAAGCCATCTCAATCGGGTTCAGGTCAGGGTGATAGGGTGGTAGCCGTAATACAGTATGATTGTGGGCGCGTAATATGTTGTCAACAACATACTTTTTGTGGTTTTCTTTATTTGCACAAATTAATTTATATAGCTCAGGTTTCAGCATTGAGGGGCTAAAAGTTATATTCTTATCTCGTAGCCAAGCCTCCATTTCTGACTTCCGAGAACTGGACGTCGGTGCTGCGTCATCGAGTTTATTATGGTAGGACGCATTGTCGACTACCACAACTGACTTTTCCGGGAGATTGGGTATCAATTTAGTATCAACCCATTTTAAATAATTTTCGAAATTCATATTATTATGATAATCACCCGTTTTAGTGCCTGCTTTAAATAATAAAAGAGCATTTGGCACAAAACCGGTTTCTGAACCGGCGTGCACAATAACGATGCGTTGGCCTTTTGATATATTTCTTTTCAGACCCTCTGTGGTACCGTCACTCCAGGCTTTTGGTTTTGTGTGTGAAGAATCTACATATGATTCATCTGTATAGATGATAGGTCGTCCTTCTTCACGATATTTTGAAAGTTTTCTCAAATATTCAATTCTTTTTAATCTTATGTTTGTATGCTCTATCAAAAGTTTTCTGTTATTTTCGGTCCTTTTCCATTTAAAACCAAGTCCTTTTAAAATACTTCTTAAACTTGAGGCGGAGCCTTTGAAATTTATATCCTGTCTTAGTTTATTTAAAAGTAATTTTACTGTTGGCAATTCTTTCTCAGTTTTATGAAAGTTGTGTACGCACCTTTTTATAACACTGAGATCAAAGCTATCGATCCCGGTGATTTTCCTTTGCCCTGATCTTTTCTTGCCTGGCGTACGAAAAACTGGTGCCATACTGACACTTGGCATGTTTGGGTCTCTTGCAGCCGCTAAAATTCTCTTTATTGTACTTAAAGAGTACCTGTAGCTGCCGCAGTTCGCTTTTGCACCATTTTCAGGTCATACTGTAGACCGTCTTCTGCTTCCTTTTTCATGAAGTTGAAAACATCAAACACCATTTTACGTGTTTGACGACGTAGCACATTAAAGCGTCCGCGAGGCATATTTAATTAAACCAAAAAGTTCGATAACAGTAAGAAACCACAGTAATAGAACAAACAAATAACAAATACAATATAACGGTGACAAAACTTAACAACAACAATAACAGAAACAAATTAAAATAACGAAAACAAATAACAGTAACAAAAATTTACAGTAGCAATGAAAATTAATTGTTGCACTCGACTGTACTTTGACACGAGCGGTGGTACGGCGCGGGGCGCGGGGGCCGGTGCCCTCCCCGACGCCCTGTCCCGTCCCTCGGATACCTATAATATGCGTACTGCTCAGCCACTAGCGTGCGTGTTCCGAGAGCTCATAAAGTTTTGCGCGAACTCCCCTCTAGATGCTGCGGATGTGATGTTGGCGTCTTTAGCTGGTAGTACTTTAAAACAATACAACACTTGTTTTAAACGATGGTTTACCTACTACCTGGATAAAAATTTAACTTATACTCGTATTTATTTCATGCATCAGTTGCTAATGTGTTAGATGTCTTAGTTACCTTTTTTACCGGTACCCACAGGTTACGAGGTTTATGAAGGGAGTTTTCAAGTAGCGGACTCCACTCCCAAGATATAATTTTACTTGGGACCCGTCGATTGTTTTAGATTATTGAAGTAATTGGTACCCTAATGAAATTCTTTCTTTTGATAAATTGTTGAGAAAATTGACTACACTTTTAGCTTTAGTAACTGCACACCGGGTACAAAGATTGTAGTTGATTAAGGTGTCTAATATTAGAAATACAATAACGAAAAGTTTGTAATTAACTTGTTATCCTTCGCGTTTGAAAGTTCGCTACACAAGTTAACCTTGCGTTGGCTACTATTGTTGCTTCGAGACTCCGACCGAGCCTTAGCGAAACAGTCACTCTCTTTATGCCCTACCTTCGTACAGAACAAAACAGACGGGTTTAGCATTACTATCGGCATTATCATTAACAGTACGCTTCTTGTGGCACTTATCTTTATAATGCCCTGTCTGGTCGCAATTAAAACATTTGTTTTCAGATCTACTAGGACCGTTAAAATTACGCCTTTTAGTCGTATTACTGACTGACGCAGATTTATCGGGGCTACGATTATTAAATTTACGAATAGGCTTTACATAAGTAGCTAAAAAGGAAACTAGGTTTTCTGTCGTTAGATCAGCATTGATAGCTGCTGCGCGTACCTGTACATCACTGATACCGTGGATCACTATTTGAACCATAAGTACTTCGCTTAACGCTTCCGCGTGATACGAAAACTTGTCGGACGTTGTGTTCATCACCTCATCACTGTCTCCTATATTACCGACAATAATAGATATAATATCTTGTTCCGAAAAATCCAAATAAAGCTCGTAAAGAGACTGATTTTCTACCGGCGTTTTATTAATAATATCTTATAAGAGATCGTAAATATTCCGACGGATTTGAAAACCGGAAGCCAACTTACGCATCCAGTGCTTCCATTTCCACGTAGGCCAATGACTATCCGATCGTAACAGTGAATCATACCACACTTTTGCGGAACCCTTTAATTTGTTGAGAGATTGATCACGGGTCATTTCGTCTGTCTATGTAAAAGTTTGAGCGTAGGACCTGATAATACTAAGCCAAGCGTTCACATCGTCTCTCAGCGGATCGAACTCGGGTATAATGTTATTTAAAGTGTTATTTGTACTCACAGTTGGGGTATCCCGTATCAGCCTTACGTGATACCTCTTTCCTGTGTTTCGGCGGAGGTGACGGAGTCCTGGCACTACTACTGCTGCTAGAACTTGAACTTGAACGTGTGCGCTTTTTTTTTAGTTTTAGGCGTTTACCACGCTTATTTTTTTTACCCATAGCCGTGTGTGTGTGTGTTTCGCGTCCCACTTCTGATATTAGCTTAATATGTGCTTAGATCACTGATTATTAAGTGAAACAACTCTATACGAGTATTATAATAATATAATAACTTTTAAACAATATAAAACGAACAAAGTATATGATTACAATTTGAAGCGACTGCCTCAAAATAAACTAAAAAAAAAATAACAACCGAATTCGAACCTAACCTGTCCGAGTCGGGTTGCCCTAAGTCCCGAGCTCGCTTCGCTCGCTCTTGCATCCTAAGTTCTCCTAGTAACAGTAGTAACATTGCCTTTTGTACACATACACATATCAGTGGAGGTACACCAACTTTCTTCTGATCAGGATTTTTAGGTTGTTATAAAAACAAAACATTCGTAAATTTTTCATTTAAAAATCCATAATTTACAACTGTAATTAGTTCCATAAGGATCTCTTTTATTTCTTTCTACATTTCTTCTCCACAGATATTCATAAATTAAATCATTATTATTAGCACGATTATTGTAATTGTCATTTTGTAGATTATTGTAAAATGCCGAATGGGTATGGCATACGTACAGGTTTTTTTTACGTTCCGTTTCACGACATTGTACACCACGAACAATAGACAGATTTGGTTGTCAATCGCCCATTTTAACGTTTCGTTTTCGCTTTTTATCTGATTTGAGGTTAGAAACATTTTTTAATTTAATTAATTTCTCGAGAAATATGCATTACCTTTTAATGAGAGTGGTGGGGGGGGGGGGGGTGTTAGACCCCCCCGCGACGCCTGAAAGGGGCGCGCGTGGAACACTACGCGCCGCCACCTCGGGTCCAGTGTGATAGGGGGCGGCGGAGTCCGCCGTCCCTGGACCCATTTAGGGGAGCCGGAAGAGGGCATTTTCTGCCCTCTGCCGACGCCCGGTGCGCCTGCTGCGGGCCGGGTGAGCGGACGAGATCTCCCGCTCCCTTTCCGCAGCCTAGGATACCACCGCGTCCCAGGACTTCTCGCTGCCGGCCATCGACTCGACCACGGCTGGCAGCGACAGGTCACTGCCTACTCCTGAGATGAAGGCACGGCGAGGCTCCTCCCAAGCGGCACACTCTGACAGTGTATGCCGCGCCGTGATCATTATCAGGCCTCCCCCAACAGGAGGGGGTTGCCTAATCGCCACGCTTGGCAGACGGGTTGGCGATCGCAGTATGGTGTTAAAATGCATAGAGAACGCTGCTGCACTGCCCATTCTCTAGTTTAGTACCTTAGTCGCCTTTTACGACACCCACGGGAAGAAATAGGATGGTGCTATTCTTTACGTCCAGCACCACACGGAACTGAAAGGAATCATCAAAATTGATTCATAATTGGCGGAGTAATCGCGTAACAAACATGCAAAAAAGAAAACATACAGTCAAATTGAGAACCTCCTCCTTTTTGAAGTCTGTTAAAAATTATAATAATAAGAATGACTCTGCTTATGTAATTTACACAAGGTCAGCTTTAGCTTATCTTGTTCGGCTGTGACATGCTCACGTGACCAAGTAGGTACGCGTCCTGTAGGTACCTAATCTATTTGAGAGATGAAGATGTGTTTGTGTGATGTGATGTTGGGGTGTATTTGAAGATGTTGTACTTATTGGTGTGAAATAAATAAATAATAATAAATATTTAACATTCTGACGGACAATGCACAGCCTAAATTGCTAAGTCTAGAATTTTTTTTTGTTGAAAATTCACCCCCTAAAGGTTAAATAAGGGCTGATGGGTTACCCCATCGGGCACACGGCTTGTTTGTAATAATTATAATATAATCCTAGTGATATCATAATAGTAGTTATCATACGACTTTCAGTTTCATTCCACTATGATCTCCAGAGCGAGGGAGGCTCGCGGCAGCAGGCGGCAGTGTGGAAACTAACGACCGAACTAATAATAGACGCGCGTCTGTTGTTCTCGTTACTCGTGTGCGGCCGGACGCCGCTATCTACAGTTGCGTAGCTTCCGCGGCTCGCCGACATCGGCACAGAGTGCTGAGGTCTCCGCTCCCATCACACGGTACTACATACTGGGCACCTCCCAGCTCGCCCTCACTTAGCAGTCCCGAAGTCCCGTCCGTCTGTGTCTATCATCTGTGCTCCTGAGCACTCCAGTCAGTGACAGTGCTCTGTGTGCTGCTGTACTCTGCAACTACTGGAAATAGTAGGTAGGTACCCGATACTCCGCATAACATCTACGTGGATTTTATTGGGTAAGTGACTAGCTAATTAATCAATCTCATACGAATTATTACTATCTTCTTAATAAAAATCTTAAATTCATTCACTATCAGACAACGCACAGCCTGGAGTTCTGGCTCTTGAATCTAGACTTATGAAATTAATTCACTGACAGACAACGCACAGCCTGGACTGCTTGATCTTGGTTCTAGAATTATGAAATTCATTCACTGACAGACAACGCACAGCCTGGACAGCTGGCTCTTGTTTCTAGAATTATGAAATTCATTCACTGACAGACAACGCACAGCCTGGACTGCTGGCTCTTGATTCTAGAATTATGAAATTTTGCTTATGAGTTTTCTCTTGGAAAGGATTTTTGAAAATCCACCGCCTAAAGGGGTTAAATCGGATAGCCAGAAGTCAGCAGCAGAAGCAGACCGTGACCACGCCCGACCGCGCCGCGCCTTGCGTGACCGTGTCGGTAGCCAAAGTAGGTATCTATAAACACAGAGTACATTTGTATGTATATATCTATAAATATAGTAGGTTTTCCTACTGTGTAGTGGTTGGTGGTTGCTATAATTTGAATTTGAATGACATATGACTTACGACTTGACAGTTGACACTTGACAAGTTTGGCATTAGGTTAATAATGTTACAAGCAGAAAAATTCTGATGTCCTTAGATATTTAACAAGTTATTTTAATTCTTTAAATGGCTAGGCGTAGTTATGGCTACTTATTAGTTTCCATGAAAATGTGTCTTTTCAAGCTAAGGTCATAGATAGTCACTATAAAATTTTCAAGATAAATAATGATGTTTATTAAATCATGTTCTCCAATGAGCAGTGGTGGCTCAGTGGTAACGGCCCCGACTTACGAGTTGTAGGTCGTGGGTTTGAACCCAGGCAGGCGCTTCACTTTGGGTAAATAATTTCATCACCACTGCTCTCGAAACGGTGAGGGAAAACATCGTGAGGAAACCGGCATGTCCTAGAACCAAAAATTCGAAGACATGTGACATCTACCAACCCGCACTGGGCCCGCGTGGTAGATTACGGCCCACTCCCTCTCGAAGAGTGAAGGCCTGTGCTCCAGAAGTGGGAACATTATAGGCTGATTATGTTATGTTCTCCAATTTTCCCTGTATTCAAGGAGATTTTGTTACGGCCAATAATTGTCTCCAAAAAACCGAACTATGAACAAGCTCTTTGTTAGCATACCGACGCGTGACGTCGTAATGTCAAGGTTATGTACGATTTTGCACGGTATCTCTGATGTAGAGACCTGCGTTAAGAGTCACTAGCATCGTTACGGTAAGCGATTTTTTTCGTTATTATTTAGCGATCGTAGTTTTAGTTTGCAACAGCGTCGTTATCTGTGTCGAGCTCGAGACTGCAGGTCCAGGGTTCGGGGAGGGAAAAGGGTGGTAACGTATTAGCAATAAGCCTGGCGTTGTGGAGGTCTATGGGAAGGGGTGATTGCTTAACATCAGGTGGTATAAAAAAAACCTAGCGCCTCAATGGCGTGTCGAATAGTAGAAAATCATTCTTATGCTCGATAACCACAACGCCTAGCGCCATCTCATATCGAAAAGCAGAGTTATTTAATGAAAACTTATCTTTATTTTTCTCAATTTCCTGATCTTTTAGATTCGTGAAAAGTTTATATCTGTAAACTATAAAATACAAAAATTGCAAAAGTAAAACAATATTTGCTGCACATTGATTTTGGCACCTAAGCAGGCGCCCATAGTCCCACTGGTCATGACATGTCCGTTTGAATGGCTTATAAATGAAGCCATTCAAAAAGGTTACCTACCTACATCGTATGGGTTTTCGATGACCTGTTTCGAAAAACCCACCCTCGAAAACCCTTTCAATTGGTCCATTCTTTTTTGCTACCATGCCGCCGATCCAGGAAATACGTGAGTAAAAATCTTAATTTATTAATTCAATCTTAAATTTGACAAATTTAAAGATAATAATAAAAAAATAAAATAAACGCATAGTTTACCTGGAATAGTTTTTATTTTAGTTTAAAAACAGTTATTTGTGTTTTTATACTTCATCGAAAAGTTATATTCATTACATTGGGCGTTATTGATTATCACGTAATTAAGGAAACTTTTGATGTGAACTTCTATAGGCGCACGAAAAACTGATTGCTGGCGGGGCGACGCATGCCGCATGGCGATCGGCCACTATACACTTATACAGTCTATATGTAGTAGTTAAACAAAGTTGTTGGGGAAATAATTAACGCCAAATTCGGACCTGAGAAAAAACCGACCTCAACATTTTTCGTCAACCTAGCTGCAGGACCAAATAACATAGCGGTAAATGACCTCAGGTATATATATATTACCAGTCGATTGTAATTGGGGATCCAAAAAAGAAGAAAACAATTGTGCAATGCCAACGATACCAACAGTACGGACCCTCCAAGAATTATTGCATGCGTCCGTACCGTTGTGTAAAATGTGGATTGTCTCCTAAAACCTCTGAGTGCCAAAAGCGTGATCGTCTTACCCCCGCAATGTGTGCTCTTTGCAATGGACCTCATCCAGCAAATTACAAATGATGTGAATTTTATAAAGAAATACTAGCCCGAAGAAACAAAATGCCCTCACACAAAGTAGACATGACCCGCAAAGTTCTTACCAGTAATAATGGAACTTTTACCAATATTCTTGGCAACACTACCAAGGAGAGAACACAAAGCGTTCTAACTACCTTCGCTGAAGTTCTGCAGCAGAACAAAGAACATGCAGCTGAGATAAAGACCGGGCCTAGCCCAACCCTAGAACAGCTACTCTTTAAACAAACCGAAAAGTTTGAGTGCATCTTCCAACAAATGAGTACCCTTAAAAGTCTCATCACCAAGATCGTCGATCGACTAATAAAATTAATGCACTAATAATAGCTACCTGGAACCTTAACGGACTAGCCCCCAACAAACAAGAGGTTGAGCTTCTAATCTCTGAGCACAAGATTGATATTCTTCTCATAGCTGAAGCTGATGCACCTGCAACATAAATATCAAATTTAAAGATTATCAATGCTATATGACAAACCACCCAGATGGCACTGGACATGGCGGAACAGCGGTCATCGTTAACAAGAAGGTGAAACATCATTTAATGCTAGGATACAGAACTGACCACCTTCAGGCAACACCAATTGCCGTGGAGGACGGCACATGACACACGACATGCCACGGGCTACATTAACGTGTCGGCGGTATACTGCCCCCTAAACATAAAATAGACAAAATATATTCTCACGATACTTTCACCAGCTCGGAAACCGTTTCATTACGGGTGGTGACTGGAACGCTAAACATATTAGCTGGGGCTCTAGACTCACTATAGCGCGTGGAAGACAACCTAAAGTAAGCATAGACAAAATCCACCTATTGGTATCCTCCACCGGTGAATCAACGCCGCCAACAGACCAACAGACCAACAGACTCGGCTGGCCAACAGACTTTAACAAAATCCCGGACCTCCTTGACTTTTTTGTTCTGAAAGGACTACCGAGGCACAAACTCAAGCTTGAATCCTGCTACGATAGCTCCTCGGACCACACTCCAGTTATATTGACAATAAGCACTATGTTGATAGAATCTGAAACCGTAAAAATGCTCAAGGCCAAACACACTGACTGGGAATCTCTCAGAGATTACATTGACAACAACATACAAATGAATATACTATTGAAAACTCCGGATGACATAGAAGAGGCAACAAAATACATAAGAACACTTATTCAGTAAGCGTGCTGGATCAATACCGCGGAGAAAAAGATAAAAGATCGGCATAGTAACTATCCACTAGACATTAAAAATGCTCTACTCGGTTAACGCCGACTTCGAAGAATCTGGAATCAAAGTAGACTACCAGCGGATAAACTGTATTTAATGAAGCCTCCGAAAACATGAAAGAAATTCTACACAATTGGAACAATAAGACATTGGAAGACCAACTGGAATCTTTAACAGCCACGGCATCAACGAACTATTCATTGTGGAAATTCATTAAAAACTATAACAGGCCTCAAAATGCTAGGCCTCCTCTTAAAACATCAGCATCAGGATGGGCGTGAACATCTCAGGAAAAGGTAGACGCATTTGCACGGCACTTCGAAAAAGTCTTCACACCAAATCCAGCCATAGACTTGGAAAATGAGGAGCTAGTTGATAGCGTCCTACGACAAGATTTCCAAATGTCGCCACCCCCGCGGCCCATTACAGTACGCGAAGTCTGGCGGATTATCACAAAGCTTCAATATAAGAAAGCCCCCGGGTACGATCTTCTCGCCAAAGAAATACTTAAACAGCTACCCAGAAAAGCTATTGTGTTTCTTAGATCACTTTTAAATGCAATTTTAAGAATCCAGTACTTTCGGCTGACGTGGAAGGTGTCCCAAATTATAATGATACACAAGATGGGAAAACCGCCTAACGAAGTATCTTCATACAGACCCATAAGCCTTCTGCCAATCCTCTCCAAAGTCTGTGAAAAGCTACTGATGTACAGAATAATACCAATTCTAAATCATGAGAACATTATTCCCGACCACCAATTTGGCTTCAGACAGGAGCATTCTACTACTGAACAAGTCCATCAAGTCTACGATAAGATAAGGAAAATAGTCTCCGAGTAAAATGGCTGTGACATACTAACAGACAGAGGGACCGGAGTTGACAGGACAAAATATTAAGGGTTCTGTTTTTGCCTTTTAGCTACGGAACGCTTAAAAGCTATAGAGGTCGTGCAGACTGGTCGTGGAGCCTTTATTCGTACCCGTCAGGTTTAACAGCAGCTACCTCACAGAGCTACCTACCGTACCGTACGTACGTACCCAGATTGTGTGCGAATAACACCTCTACGTATTTACATGCCAAATTGCAAAGATATAAATCAGCCCGAAATCTACTTCTAGACATGAGCTAAAGTTCAAATGTGTGAGTAGTGTGTACTCTTGTGTATATACTCTCAATCTCCATGGTTCCACGTACACGTTCTATGTGGTGGGTGCTTCTGCACATGCTTACGGTTGGAGAAGAGATGGCGTATTCTTCACCGACTATTGCAATGTTGCGATACCTAAAGCATGTGGTAGGAGTTAATATCATACAAAGAAGGTATTTGTCAGGTGAGTCGGCGTGGCGCACACGATGGGCGCGCGGCGGCGCGGGCGCGTGCTTCTGTTGGCGGCGACGGCGCTGGTCGTGCTGCAGTCGGTGCGTCTGCCCGCCTCCCTGTCGTCCGCGCACCACTTCCCCGCGCACGCGCCCCAGGACCTCGCGCACGCGCTCGCAGACTTCTCCAACCAGCCGGACGTGTGAGTACGACCATGTCCTTTCAGTTACTTAGCCCACGTTCCCACGAACGTAATAAAATCGCGGCGGAATAAAAACACCCAGCGCGATTTTCTCATTTATTTTTAACCGACTTCCAAAAAGAAGGAGGTTATAATATGTTCGTCTTTATGTTTTCTTTTTAATGTATGTTCACCGATTTCTCCGTCAATTGTGGACCGATATTGAAAATTGCTTTTTCGTTTGAAATGTATGCTCCCGAGGTGATCCCATGGAAATCGAGGGAAATCCTCTATAGGCACAGCCAAAGCGATTTGGATATTTTTTTATAGTACCTAATTATGCATTGTGACGTGAGCCGGTGACTAGAAACAGATATTTTTCACTTTGTAGTGTTTTTATATTTTTCACTTTTTAGTGACCGTGGGTTCGATTCCCAGGTCGGGCAAACTGTTATTGGGATTTTCCATTAGGAATTTCTCAGTGGCAGCCCGGAGTCTGGATTTGTACCCGGTTGATGGCAATAGGCTCGCCCTCTATTACATGGGACTTAAACATAACTGGCGAAATGTGGGTGTACTATAGGTACACCTCTGCCTAACCCTTCGGGGATTATAGGCGTGATGTTATGTTATGTGTTACTTTTTAGTGAGTCAGTTTGTAATTTTATATTCTGTGATTACCTTAACTTTTTAGTGAGTCAGTTTGTAATTTTATATTTTGTGATTACCTTAACTTTTATATTCTGTGATTACCTTAACTTTTATATTCTGTGATTACCTTAACTTTAGTGAGTCAGTTTGTAATTTTATATTCTGTGATTACCTTAACTTTAGTGAGTCAGTTTGTAATTTTATATTCTGTGATTACCTTAACTTTTATATTCTGTGATTACCTTAACTTTTATATTCTGTGATTACCTTAACTTTTATATTCTGTGATTACCTTAACTCACACACTGACCTATTACTTTAAATAGTTTAGGAAAAGGTATACTTTTACAATGTTTCTAAATATGTGAGCACCATGTATCTATCACATAGCTAGTTTATCTGTCATTGCTTAATTTTTAGGGTTCCATAGTTAACAAGGAACCCGTATAGTTTCCCCATGTCCGTCTAGCTATCTGTCTGTCTGTCCGTCCCAACTAGCTCAGAGACTTTAGTAGGTAGAAAGCTGTAATTTGGCATGGGTATACATATTAATCACGCCGACAAAGTAGCAAAACAAAATCTTAAAAACCGGCCAAGTGCGTGTCGGACCATGCACAATGAAGGGTTCCGTAGTTGGAATGAATTTATCGCAAAAACAAACTTAACATTGTAGTTGAAAAACATGCTCTCCCATACATCGATATACGTTACGGTCAATTCTCCAACTGCAAATTTAAGTTGATCGACTATTACTCGTTAACTTGTAAAGCCTACTTATCTGTGATACTTTTCCGTTTAATTTCGTTATATATACTACTGCCATGAATTTTCTCACATATCCAAAACCAACCATTTAGCTGGCAGGGGTGGGGGTGGGGGGGTGACACTTGACTAAGAAAAAATAGCACTTTAAAGCTTAATATTACGCAAACGGATCCCTGAATTGAAAAATGGTTTCCACGAACCCACAATATTTTAAACGGCCTATATAACGATACCCTGGAAAAGACGAAAAAAAAATTATCATCCCCATTATACGCGTAAGGGAGGTACCCTAAATAAATTGTTTTCATGGTTTTATTTTACGACTTTTTCGGCATGATTAATATGTATGCCCATGCCAAATTGTTTGGTGGACAGGTGTGGTGGAGACCTGTACTTAATCACTCGTCTTCTTCAAATACCGTTTTGTTACATACTTTGAAGATTAACCTTGTGCACGGCAGTAATAAATTGACAGTAAGAGCTTTACTAGACTCTGGTGCACAACGTTCGTTTGTAACTAGCGAGATAGAAAAAAACATAAACTAGAGCCTATTGACGAAGTTGGTTCTGATGTGTTAGGTTGCATTATCACCAGTCGATCAGTGCGAGTGGAAAAAAACCCTGTTGGTTTTGGAAACACGACTAGGTTGAACTGTGCGGGGTCCAGTGGTTGGTACACTTTACACACGAATGTGAAATTACTGGCGTGGCTAACGTGGCTCTGGAAACCCATTAAAAATGGAGACACGATCGAAAAGAAAACGTATAGGGCCGCTGCCCGGGGGCGATCGCCGGGGCGCACCTGGAGCTGACGCTGGGTGTCTCAGCATGCGAACCGTCAGCGGTGAGGAGTTGAACAGGCGGGCTCCCACCGACAAAGATGCTACAGCTGAAATCATCGACGATGGTGACAGACTGACGGACAGGACAAACACCCCTGTAGAACCGTATAGTCCAAGCACAGTATCCTACACACCTTCTAGGCCATCATCACCATCCATACCATCGTCACCCATACCATCATCACCTCCCATTACTAGTTCAAATTCAATTCCACCCACTCCGACCTTGAAAGTTGCGCGGGAGGTTAGTTCCTTTTTACCCGCGTCCACCAAGGCTGGAAAAGCAAGAGTTCGCATGAGATGGAGCAAAGAAGTTAACCTATTTATCATGCGAACTTACTTTTATATCACTAAATTAGAGACCGACATGACCACCTACAGACAACAATTGCATGAACTTTTTACTCGACAATATCCTGAGATATCTGTTTCAGAACAAAGAATCTCAGATCAGCGAAGAGCTATAGCCAGAAATAAACTTTTATCTCAAGCAATAATAGAACAATTAAAAGAAGAAACACGAATAAAACTACAAGAAGTAGAAAATAATACAGACGCTAACACTATCCCACTATCACAAACCATAACCGAAATTTCTGAACAACCGCACACCCAAGTAGAACCTTGTACTCAATCTCAACCATACAATCAATCGCAAGCTTACTCGCAAATATCTCACACATCTACACAAACCGATTCGGTAACCCTAACTCTAGAAAATGATATTGAGACCTTAACCATTGCGGATCAAAATCTGACAACAGATTTGAATATCCAAGAAATTCATGACAAATTCAGAACAACTCTAACACAATACTCTGGGATGGACCCAACAGTTCGACCAAAACTACCTAAACTTCGATATAGCCCTAATCTTTTCCGTTTAGTTAACTTATTTAATGAAAACATACTTAATCAATTTATTTCCGATGACACACAACTTATAGATATACACACACTCATATATTGCACAGCGGTAGTCGTATCTGAAGAACTTAACTTTAAAATCACGCAACACACAGGAAATACAAGACCAAAACAGAATATCAAACCAGCATGGCAACACAGGTTAGAAAAAGACATAGAAAAATTAAGAGCAGATTGTAGTAGGCTTACACAATATATTAACAACGTTAGGTCAAGTAAAGTAGTAAGAAGAGTTGAGGCTATATTTAGGAGTAGCTTCACGCACACAAGACACGAAAATAACAACAGAAAACCAGAAGAGTTCTTAGATACCTTAAAACAAAAATTAGCACTTAAAGTTCATAGGCTCAGAAGATACAAAAAAGCACAACAGCGCAAACACGATAACGCCATATTTGCCAATAATGAAAAAATGTTTTATAGAAACCTACACAAACCAGACACTGACACAAATAACGAAATTAACGCAGACGCAACTGACCAACCTACAAAAGAGCAACTAGAAACATATTGGTCTAACATTTGGGAAGAACAAGAACACCATAACGACAAAGCGACGTGGATAACAGAAGAAAAAACAAAATGGACGGCAGTAGATGAAATGGAATTTATAGAGATTTCAAAGGCCGATATCACACATGTAACAGGCAGATTACACAATTGGAAATCTCCTGGTACAGACAAAATACACAATTTTTGGTACAAAAAGTTAACTTCATTACACAAGCCCATAGCAAAAAACTTAACAGAATTGATATTAGGACAACAAAATATACCCGATTTTATTGCAACAGGTATAACATACATGCTGCCTAAAACTAAAAATTCACCACAACCTTCCCAATATAGACCAATCACATGCCTACCCACGATATATAAGATATTAACATCAGCAATAACTATGAAAATAAACTCACACATTGAACACCACAACATAATGGCAGAAGAGCAGAAGGGATGCAGGCGGGGCCATATGGGATGCAAAGAGCAGTTAATTATTGATTCTACTATCCATAAACATGCTACCACAAAGAATAGAAATCTTCATTGTACCTATATCGATTATAAAAAAGCTTTCGACAGTGTTCCTCATTCTTGGCTGATACAAATACTAGAAATTTATAAGATAAACTCAAAAATAATAGATTTCTTACGAAATATAATGCCACTGTGGAAAACCACACTTCAAATAAATTGCAATCACAATAATATTACAACGCGACAAATATATATTAAGAAGGGTATCTACCAAGGTGATTCACTGAGTCCCCTGTGGTTCTGTCTTGCACTAAACCCTCTGTCTCATCTACTGCAGCGCTGTCGAACCGGGTATTGTCTCAAACACACTACAGAACAAACAACAATCTCACATCTCATTTACATGGATGATATTAAATTATATGCACAAACCGAAAAAGATATGAAGAAACTGGTAGAAGCTACAGCAGAGTTTAGCCTAGATATAAACATGCAATTTGGTCTGGATAAATGTAAAACACTTCATATCATACGTGGCAAGGTACGACCCGGTAACTATGTAGTAAATAGCACAGACACCATAATAGCAATGGAACCGACTGACTTTTACAAATATTTGGGGTACACTCAACTAAAGGGACTAGATCATGTTAGGATTAAAGAAACACTCACTGCAGAGTATACAAGAAGACTTAACGCCATATGTAAAACACAACTTTTGGGTAGAAATCTCATCAAGGCCTTAAATACATTTGCCATCCCCATATTAACATACTCATTCGGAGTTATTAAATGGACCAAAACAGACACAGAACAATTAGAACGAACCACGCGCACCACTCTTACAAAACATAACAACTTACACCCTAAATCTGCTATAGAAAGACTTACTATCAAAAGACAAAACGGGGGGAGAGGCCTAATAGATATCCAGCACCTTTGGCGGAAACAAGTCTGTCGACTAAAAACATTTTTTCACGCAAAATCTCGCTCTAGTAACATTCATAAAGCCATAGTTCAAAATGATTATAACTACACCCCACTTAACTTAAATGAACAGTCAGATTCTCCACAAATTACTATGGACGACCCGCAGAAACAAAAAATTGAGGACTGGAAGAAAAAGGTACTTCATGGCCGACATCCTCATGACCTAGAACAATCTCATGTGAATAAAATAGCCTCAAATAAATTTCTTAAAATAGGTAGTTTATTCCCAGAAACTGAAGGATTTATAATTGCGATACAGGACCAGATTATTAACACTAAAAACTATAGAAAATTTATTATCAAAGATCCTTCAGTAACAAATGATAAATGTCGCAAGTGTCACATCCAACCAGAAACAATTCAGCACATAACAGGAGCTTGTACTACTCTCACGCAGACAGACTACACACACAGGCATAATCAGGTGGCAAATGTAATTCATCAAAAATTAGCACTCAAATACACACTCATACGGGACACAAACACCCCTTACTACAATTACACACCACAAACTATCCTAGAAAATGACACACACAAACTTTACTATGACCGCGCCATTCTCACCGACAGAACAATTCACTACAATAGACCGGATATAGCCCTACAGGATAAAGTAAATAAAGTTACTTACCTAATAGATATTGCCGTTCCCAATACACATAACATTCAGAAAACAATATCTGAAAAAATTAGTAAATACATGGAACTCAAAGATGAAGTAACTAGAATATGGCGCCAACAAAAAGTTTATGTGATCCCTATAGTCCTCTCTACAACAGGCGTCATCCCGAATCACCTTCTCCATAGCCTTAAATTACTAAACCTTAAAGAAACCCTCTATATCGCCCTACAAAAAGCTGCAATTTTAAATACATGTCGAATCGTCAGAAAGTTCATGCAAATAGAAGAAAACGAAATAGGTCCTCACACAACACATCTTTAACATAACACACCACACGCTGCATTTACTTGGCTTCGGTCCGTAAATGTTGCAAAAACCAGCCAAAGAGCTGAGAAGAAAAAACACTCAACAAAAATAATAATCCGATGCAAAGAACAGTTGGTCATAGACTCTACTATCCATAAACATGCTACCACAAAAAATAGAAACCTACACTGTACTTATATAGATTACCAAAAAGCTTTCGATAGCATCCCACACTCTTGGCTAATACAAATCCTAGAAATATATAAAATCAATTCCAAAATAATACAGTTTTTACGCATTGTAATGACACGTTGGAAAACCACACTTCAGATAAATAATCGTCTCAGCACTCTCATACCACGACAGATACATATTAGGAAGGGTATTTACCAAGGGGATTCCTTGAGCCCTCTTTGGTTCTGTCTCGCTCTGAATCCCTTGTCTCACTTACTCCATCGGTGTCGGGCTGGATATAATTTAAAAAACAATACCGAAGAAACTATTATCTCGCATCTCATATATATGGATGACATTAAATTATATGCTAAAACCGAAAAAGAAATGAAAACTCTTATAGAAGTGACGACAACATTTAGTCAGGATATTAATATGCAATTTGGATGAGATAAGTGTAGGACATTGCATATTATAAAAGGAAAAGTAAACCCGGCAACTATGCAGTCAGCGACACCGACACAATAGCAGCTATGGAACCAACAGATCCATACAAATATTTAGGATACAAGCAACTTAAAGGACTCGACCACACAGCAATTAAACAGACACTAAATACAGAATATCGGAGAAGAATTAAAGCAGTTTGTAAAACACAGCTATCTGGAAAGCATCTTATAAAAGCCTTGAATACCTTCGCAATACCAATATTGACCTACTCATTCGGAGTAATAAAATGGTCAAAAACTGACATCGAACAATTAGAAAGAATCACACGCACAACACAAAACACAACAACCTACATCCTAAATCTGCGGTCGAACGACTCACAATCAAAAGACAAAATGGAGGGAGAGGCCTAATCGACATACATCACCTTTGGCAGAAACAAATCACTATGCTAAAAACATTTTTCTACACAAAATCTCACACTAGTAACATACACAAAGCTATTACCTTAAATGATTTTAATTACACTCCGCTTAATTTAAATGACCAAAATATTCAAGATATAGACATAATTGACCCGCAAAACCAAAAAATTGAAAACTGGAAAAAGAAAGTCCTTCATGGTAGACACCCTCATGACCTAGAGCAGTCCCACATAAACAAATTAGCATCAAATAAGTGGCTTAAAATAGGAAGCTTGTTCCCTGAAACAGAAGGCTTTATCATAGCTATACAAGATCAAATCATCAATACCAAAAACTACAGAAAATTTATCATTAAAGACCCTACCATCACAAACGATAAATGCCGCAGATGCCATATTCAATCAGAAACCATACAACATAATACCGGAGCATGCATAACCCTCACACAGACAGACTACACTCACAGGCACAACCAGGTTGCAAACATCTTCCATCAAAAACTAGCACTCAAACACAGTCTCATACAAAACACTAACACTCCCTACTATAAGTACGTACCACAAACTATTCTAGAAAATGACACACATAAACTGTATTACGGTCGCGCCATACTTACAGATAGGACCATCCACTATAATAGACCAGATATAACCCTACAGGATAAAATAAGAAAAATCACTTACCTCATAGACATTGCAGTTCCCAACACCCATAACTTACAAAAAACAATCGCTGAAAAAATAAGCAAATACGCTGAGCTCAAAGAAGAAGTTACAAGAATTTGGAGACAAGATAAAGTTTATGTTGTTCCTGTAGTTATCTCCACGACAGGTGTTATTCCCAACCATCTCCTCCGTAGCCTGAAATTAATAGATCTAGAAGAATCCCTTTACATCAATATGCAGAAAGCAGCCATCCTAAACACATGCAGAATCGTTAGGAAATTTATGCAGTTAGACGAAAGTACACTCTCACCATAAAATTCACCACACGCTGCATTTACTTGGTTTTGGCCCGTAAATGTAGCTAAAAACCAGCCTAAAGCTGAGAAAAAAAACACTCCCGATAATAATAATCCATTTATTGCAGGCGACGCAGGCCCATAGATAAATACCTTAACCTAAACATACATAATTATTTTTATTATAATAACATTAAATTATTGTACACGAAGTGATGACTGTGTCGGCGTCGTGTTGCGCTGCGTGGTGTCGCGTAACCTTCTACGAAAACGTCGGTACGCCACACCTTTCGGCCAAAACTCTTCTTTCATGAAGGTTTCTAGGTACTGAGTTGGAACCCGCACCACAAACGACTTGAAGTTTATGTTATGGCGCGACTCCAACTTCTCTACTGTCAAGGGCCACTTGGTCTTGATTCGGATGTATTCCACGATGTCTTCAGTCATCGTGGAGTGATGCAGACGGGATACGTACAGCTGCGTCGACGGTGTTGCAGGACGCAGCATCATATTTGGTCCCGCCAGAGCAGTACCACATCGATTACGGAAAGTGGGCTTCCTTCGCTTCGACTCCACAGTCACGAAGCCCTCCTTGTCTAGCTGCCCTTTTTTAGGGGCTAGGGACAAAATGCTGGGAGCCGGTACATTGCAGCTCTTAGATGCCCCCTCGGTTGTTTTATGTGATAAAACTACAAATTTACAATTTTCGGACTTTTTCCTTTACTTGCGCTGTGAGACCTTGCTTCTGCCAAAATTTCATGTTTCTAGGTCAACGAGAAGTACCCTATAGGTTTTGATTTATTTGCGAGTATCGAAATATGTCGCAATAATGTCTTTATTGCGTTGACTTGGAAGTTTGATTTTTTAGAGCTTCAAGTGACCATAGATTTACGTATTTGATACTCGTATTAATTTCAACTTGATACCTCTACGAGTTTCTGAGAAAAATGGTCTTGACAGACTGACAGACAGACGGACAACCAAGTGATCCTATAAGGGTTCCGTTTTTTCCTTTTGAGGTACGAAACCCTAAAAAAACATTTATTGCGATTACAACTTAAATTTTCAATCAATTTTCATCGATGTATGGGAGAACATGTTTTTCATGAGAACATGTTCAACTACAGTGTTAAGTTTGTTTTAGGGATAAATTCACCCTAACTACGGAACCCTTCATTGTGCGTGGTCCGACACGCACTTGGCCGGGTTTTTTTTTGATATAGTGGCGTGTGCTAGCTAACATAAGGCAAATAATTTAATTTAATGTTATGTTGCGTAATGCAAATTCTTTTACATTTTATTGTATAGATTCAAGTTTTATATCTAAACAGACAGCTGTTCTGCTGGGGAGTTTGTTGCGCCACTTCTTCTTCCCAGCTAAAGCACTAGGAAGTGGTGAAGGGTGGGCGTTTTTGGGGGACTGTCTTATGTAATTTTTGACGTTCCAAAAGTGCTGATTCTCAGCCTAGTTTGAATAAATGGCTTTTGATTTTGAATGTGGCAGTCCATTTGAGGCAACTGGTATTGACTTAGCCGAACCACTGTATTTAAAGACGGGAGAAAAGTGCTGGATCGTTTTATTCACATGCGCTACATACCGTGCAGTCCATTTAGAGTTGTGCTCTTCAGTGTCTACAGAAGACTTTATGTTAACTTTCCGCCGGTTTGTGGCAAGAAGAGATTCCATAAGGGTAATATATACAGATAATGGAACGAATTTTCGCGGAGCAAGTTCGACACTTAAGAACATGAAGTGGGATAGAATAGCACAGGAGACCTCAACACAAAGGATTGAATGGCGCTTTATACCTCCGTCAGCGCCATGGTGGGGAGGATTCTGGGAAAGGATGGTACGGACGGTTAAAGAAATGCTAAGGAGAGTGCTTGGTAGGGCAGCACTTAAATATAATGAACTGTTGACTGTGTTGTGTGAAACCGAAGCGATGATTAATTCTAGGCCGACAACCTATATAGACACTACGGAAAATTTAGCTCCGTTGACTCCTTCAATGTTTTTACACGTAGGAGAAGAAGGCAAAGATGTCCTAGATATGGGTCATATTGATGGTCAGCTCTTGACTGGACGTTGGCGTTATATTAAAAATGTATGTGGCGATCTGAAACAGCGTTTTCGCAGCGAATACTTGGCTCTACTTACGGAGAAATCAACGGCTAATATTAATCCAGTTGAAATTTGGGACATAGTTTTTGTAGGTCTGATGATGTAAAGAGGGTTAAATGGCCATTGGGTATTGTTGTTGAGACCTTGCAAGGGGTGGATGGTCATAGGCGTGTAGCGCGGGTTAAAACCGCAAGAGGTGAATTACAGACCACTACAGCGCCTCTTCCCTTTAGACGTTCGTCATAGTGATGTGCCAACCACTGCATCTGCACAGCAGCTGCCCCCTAAAATACATGTCACTCGGTTCGGTCGGCTGGTGAAACTGCCCACTAAGTATTTATGTTATTTTATTCGAGAACAATGTTTTAGTTTATATAGATTTCTTCCGCTTTCTAGCTGGCCCGCAGGATGTTAAGAAAATGGCTTTGGTACTTTTAAAAAGAAGTTGTTTTTTCTTACTAAACTAAATTTACCTGTGGAAAAAGCAAGGTTACTTAAGTACGTTAACGGTGGCATAATCACGGCCGCATGCTTTTTCAAGAGCTCACCGGATATCCCATCCCATCCCGCGGCACAGTTATTGCGGAGCGACATTAATATTCCGGCTACCTCTTCCTCATCTGTTGGGAGCAATACCATGGATTGCGATCCGTTAGTTAGGTTTTCCTTTGTAGCTTTTGTTTGTGTACTCTTTATGTTTTTAGCTAGTTATTCACCTATTTTGGTAAAAAAGTCATTGACATAGTTTACAGAATTTTGTGGTGTACTTGTTGAGGCTAATTATTGTGATGATGCATTGGTTTTCGTTTTTGACCTGCTTGAGATATTATTTATAGCCGGCCATAACTGTTTAGTGTTTTTTCCAGCTTTTCTGATCTCATTTTTTTCAAAATCTATTTTTAATTTCCTTAATAATTTATTACAATAGTTTCTGTACCTAGTAAAAGTAATTTTTAAAATCTCATTATTAGGCGCCTGTTTAAATTTTCTATACAATGTGTCTCGATGTCGCATGCAGCGAAGTAAACCAGGAGTAATCCATGGCTTTAATATTTGTTTACGGTTCGAAGTCTTACTAGATTGGGAGTTTGAGTCTATCACTAGTTTTGTTAATCTAGTTATAGTTTCCCCTGCCACATGAGGATCTTGGGTCTTGTATTCACTAAAATCTAGTAGTTTTAGGTCTGTCTCTATCTTATCATAATTAAAACGAATACAATTTTTTGAAATTATTTTAGGCATTCGTTTTGACAAGAATAACATTACTGTCTCATCATGATCAGTTAGAGCAGAGTGTGCGACTAAAGTACTCGTAGAAGCAGGTAGTCGAGTTTCAGTATAACGTGGTCAAGACAAGCTTAATGTCGCTCAGGTATTGTATGAGCAGGTACAAGACCATGGGTAGCCAGTAAGTTTAGGTAGGAATGTTTAGCGGAATCCTTGCTGTGTTCATGTATATTTATGTCTCCCGTAATAATTATTGTATTGTATTTGGATAGCCTACTTTGGGTAATATTTAAGGAGTTTAGAAAATTATCTAAGCCTTTGTAACCTGGCGGACGGTATATCGCTAAGAGAACAGTATTTCTATCGATTTTTACTTGGAGACAGCATCTAAGAATGACGGCTCCTCTGCAACTAGTTGTAGTTTTTTATGCACATACAGGAGTACACCTTCATTTTGTGTATGATTATTGTAGGTAAGGTAATAGTTATAGTTCGTCAACTCGGGAATATTATGGGTGTTAGGGAGTCAACACTCGGTCAATGCGATTATGTCCCAGTCAAGTTTTGTCCGAGCAAGTGTAGTCATAAAGCCCGTTATGTTTTTATTTATACTTCTTATGTTCTGTGTAATGATTTTAAGTGTTTGATTGGGTATAAAATTTGGTGGAGTAATGTTTTCCAGATCACAAGTCGAAGCATCCGACACCGAGACAGCATCTAAACTGTTTAGGTTGTTTTGTGTGTTATCGAATGTTAATGTTATTAATTTTTATTTTGACATGTATGTTTTGAGCGCTGCTTATAATAAAGTTCAATATACTGGTACAGAGCAGGTACGTTAGTACATAATAATATATAGTTGGATTTTTATTTATAAAGTATATCGGCCGATTAAGTTTGTGTGCGTTGGTGTGGAGTGCAAGTAACGTGGTTGTATAATATATGATGTGTATATTGTATTGTGTATGTATAGTTAATGTTAGTAACAAGCTTATTTGTATTGAATTGTATTATTTGTACGCATAATTGATTAATTAGGGTTCCGTACCTCAAAAGGAAAAACGGAACCCTTATCGGATCACTTCGTTGTCCGTCTGTCTGTCTGTCTGTGTGTCAGTCTGTCAAGACCATTTTTCTCAGGAACGCGTAGAGGTATCAAGTTGAAATTAATAACAAATATATAAGTCTATGTTCCCTTGAAGCTCTAAAAAAATCAAGCTTCCAAGTCAATGCAATAAAAAAATACGGCGATATAAGCGACATATAATATTTCGATACTCGCAAATAAATCAAAACCTATAGGGTACTTCCCGTTGACCTAGAATCATGAAATTTGGCTACAAGCAAGGTCTTACAGCAAAAGTAAAGGAAAAAGTCCGAAAATTGTGAATTTGTAGTTTTATCACATAAAAAAAAATTGCGAATATCACGCACATAAATCAAAACCTATAGGGTACTTCCCGTTGACCTAGAAACATGAAATTTTGTAACGGAAGATGTTTTTTATCTCTGTTGCACTCACGGGTTGACTGATGATTTGACCCAATTTCTGTACTGCGCCCGTAAGGGAGTCACGAGTTTCAAGGGTTGACGACAGCAGATTTTTAATTTCAAGCGAAGCCGCTTTTTGTTGCTTTTCTAAGAAGTCTACCCTGATTTCAAGCGCTTTTATAACCTTTTTGCTACTGCTACATTGCGCCCTTAAATCGTTAATTTCCACCAGAGCATCATCATATTTTTCTGATAGGAAATCTAATTGTCTCTTTAATTTTTTCATTCTGAGTTCGTGTTTCAAAGTTTTGCAAGCTGATCGCAGTATTTTGGGACCGTATAGCCTCGAGAGCCAATTGTAACGAATTCATTTTTTCATTTTGTTCAATCTGTTTGGTAACTAGTTCAGAGAACATTTCCTTCATATTTTCCATCATTTTCTCCATTTTAGGGTTCCGTACCTCAAAAAGAAAAAACGGAACCCTTATAGGATCACTTCGTTGTCCGTCTGTCTGTCTGTCTGTATGTCTGTCTATCAGTCTGTCAAGACCATTTTTCTCAGGAACGCGTAGAGGTATCAAGTTGAAATTTATCAAATACGTAAGTCTATAGTACCTTGAAGCTCTAAAAAAATCAAGCTTCCAAGTCAACGCAATAAAAGGATACGGCGTTAAAAGCGACATTATTGCGACATATTTCGATACTCGCAAATAAATCAAAACCTGCAGGGTACTTCCCGTTGACCTAGAATCATGAAATTTCGGCAGAAGCAAGGTCTCACAGCACAAATAAATAAAAAAGTCCGAAAATTGTAAATTTGTAGTTTTATCACATAAAAAAAAAATGCGAATATCTCGCACATAAATCAAAACCTATAGGGTACTTCCCGTTAACCTAGAATCATGAAATTTGGGCAGAAGCAAGGTCTCACAGCACAAGTAAAGGAAAAGGTCCGTAAATTGTCAATTTGTAGTTTTATCACATAAAAAAAAAATGGCGAAAATCTCGCACATAAATCCAAACCTAATCCGGGTAATTCCCTTTGACCTGGAATCATGAAATTTGGGCAGAAACAAGGTCTCACAGCACAAGTAAAGGAAAAAGTCTAAAAATAGCTAATTTGTAGTTTTATCACATAAAAAAACATTTTTTGCGATTACAAACTTGAATTTTCAGTTGGAAAATTGACCGTGGCGTATATCGATGTATGGGAGAACATGTTTTTCAACTACAATGTTAAGTTTGTTTTAGGGATAAATTCATCCTAACTACGGAACCCTACATTGTGCATGGTCCGACACGCACTTGGCCGGTTTTTTTACCACGTCATCTGCACTGCGTATCTTTTTCCTATGGGTTATATTTATATTGTTATCGCTGTTAGTATTAGAACTCGATATCAGGTTTGGTTCAGATGCCGAGTGAGGCGAGGCAGGTGGAGGGGTGAGCCTAATACCGGAGAGCAAAAAAACAATAGTTTTTTTTTTTCAAAGTGCACACTGCTTATTTTTAACTAATAAGTTACAGTTAGTTTTTAAACTAATAGGTCCATAATGGACGGATGGATGACCCCTGTAACACAAGTTTTTGTTAGCATGGGGGTCATTGATCTTTTATTTTGTAACAGGCTATTTCCATGCTTAAATTAAGTGTCACCCTGTATAAGTGTACTTTTATGTCAAAAAAAATAATTATTTATTATTTATTTATTAAAAAAATACAATTATACAGACGAACATAATGTAGGTATACCTCTAATAACCTCCTTTAGGGAATTCGGTTGAAAAGAAAAGAATCCCCTTAAGAAGACCCTTAGGGTGCCCGTCCACGAGCGATGTTTTCGGCGATTTTTTGGCAATTTTTGTCAGAATGTATTACATCTGACAAAAATTGCCGAGAAAATCGCTCGTGGGCGGGCGCACCCCTAGTCAAAACATGGTCTCATTGGACAAGGGTCCATGAAAGATTCAACAACAGTTTCTTAATAATTATAGATACGGTTTTCGTTTGCAGTACATCGTGGTGGGTGGAGAAGGACCACAGCAACTACACGACGTGGCACTACTCCGTGCAATTCTCGTGCGGCTGGCGCTGCGCCGGGCTAGCCACCGTGTGGGCGCACGACGAGCCGGCAGCGCGCGCGCCACAACACGGCTACGCCGCGCGCCACCACCGCGTGTCTTTCACGCGCCGCTCCTGCTCCAGCCTGCCGTTGCTGCCCTGGCCGCAGCTCTGCGGTATGATCCTCCTATCAATATGTTTGATGAACTTGTCACTTCAAGACGTGTATAGTACACGCAAAACTTTATGAGCTCTCTGAAGTTGCACGCGAGTGGCCTAAAAGTAGACATCGATAGCTTATTACATAACATTAAGGGTGCCCGCCCACGAGCGATTTTCTCTCGATGCGATTTTTAAAATCTGATAATCTGACACGAATTCTAGACGCCATTGTGTCAGTGTTGAACATTATTATTTCCCCAAAAATAAGGAAAGCTGTGATTGGTGTTCGGACAAGTTACAACTAATTGTGTTTTGATCATTGCATATTTAGTTTTCGAGTAGGTACCTACATTATGTATTTTATTGTATGATATAAGAATTATACAGTTCCAAGCTTACAATAGCAAACGTCACCAATTAGACATAAGATATGCAAATAACGCTATAGAAGAGGTTGAAAGTGCTACTTTTTTGGGGATAACATTAGATAAATATTACTACTGGAAAGTACACATTGACACATTATGTACTAAACTGCAAAGATTTGTATTTGTTTTATACAGAGTAACTCGCGTAGCTGGTATCAATGCAGCACTTTTGGCTTATCATGGTTACGTAGCATCAATTCTCCGCTACGGCATCATAATATGGGGCAATTACGTTGGTATCAACAGAATTGCCCCATATTATGATGCCTATTAAAGCATTTCGAGCCCAAAAAAAATGTATGCGATCATCAACTAAAGCCCAACCATTACAAAGCTGCGTCCCACTTTAAAAAAAAAAAATATTTCCACTACCATCTTTATGTTCGAACTTTGTATCTTTGTACGTAAAAACATGGTTTTATTTCACGTAGGCACATAACAATGTTGTTATAAGAAAAGTCGAAATCCGCTTCAGTATCCGCTTCTATAACAAGTTGCCAAAGTCGGTTATAGAACTTAGCGATGGAAAGTTCAAAACCCACATCAAACGTGTCCTAATCAAAAAAGCATACTATAAGATTAAGGACTACGTTGAAGACAAGGAAGTTTGGCAATAATTCCTTTTGCACATGTGGCTTCCCTGGTACAGATATTCTATTTCACGAAGTCCGTTCGGCTTTGATTGTAGTAGTGACGTATCCCGACAAGTGCGCTTGTGTGTGTAAAAGTAGGTAACGTTAGCAAAAAAATCTGATATATATTCAAGTCGAGATTTAATAATCTAAATAAAATTTTGGTTTTAAAAGTATATACATTTTGTAAATAAATTAGATTAGGTTGCAATAAATACAAAAATATTAAGAATATGTAGGCATTTAATTAAGCATTGGTGTTACAGAATGGAAACGAAACAAGTAGGACTATTCAGTATTTTATGAAGTGGATGGGAATTCCTTCTCTTCTTTTAATATTCTTTGAACTGTTTTTTGGCTCACACCCGTAGCTTCAGCTGTACGGCGTGTAATGTCTCGTAAATGAGACAAATCACAGTTGAGTTCCATTAATGATTTTGTAAATTCATATTCTTCTCGCAGAAAATGATAAACACTAGCTATCATGTTTCGACCCTAAAACAAAATGTAATCAAAATAATTAAGTAATATAAACATTTTATAACACAAAAAAAAACATTCATTTTATAAATACTTCTATTGCTATATTAAGTATCTTTGTATAACATTTTAATTGAAAACGTATAAATAAATATTACCTCACTATGGACAACTCTTCTTCGTTTTGTTGCCATGCTGACCTTACTCCGTGAAACAATTTGGCGCGAACTAAAAACCACTACTGATCCGGACCGTGTCCCGATCGACACTGAGTGCTCTCGAGGTTACGCACACAAAAACAATGTGCATGTTCACGCTTGACAACATTCATAGCCAAACGGACTTCGTGACATAGAACATCTGTACCTCATTAACGGCATAACTATGTGAACGTCTATTAACTGCTCCTAAATTACGATTTTTATTTCTGTTTTTTACAGACTTTGACATAACCTACAAATTTTAATTTAAAATATTTATTAGTGACTTGTGGACAGAATATCGATTCAGTTTTTTTTTACAGTTGTAATGACAATGTTGTCATTTGGTTTAAATATGTAGGTTTTTATTTTTATTACTTTAGTAATATTTTATATAGATTATTTTTTAATTTGTGAATGTGAGAACGTTGTAGGCTTAATATTTTGTTAAGTACCTACTTGGTACTTGTTGACGGGCCTACTCTGTCCTCCCATACCTATTAACACTGTAACTTATAACATTGTTAAAGCCCACTTTTTTTTAAAAGAGTAACCATGGAGTTTCTTGCCGGCTCTTCTCCATAGGAAACGACCAATTGGAACCGTGCACCTAGCTTCTGACGTTTCATAAGTGCCCATGTAGGTTTATGTGAAATAAAAAAAAATGATTTTGATTTTTGATTTTGAAATATCCACAAATTATGTGTAGCCCATGGACGTATAAAAAAAGTCTGGACGGAACTCCCGCTAAGACAAAACTGTGTCTCGTAATGGCAGCGACAGTCTTAAGTGAATTTAGGGTTGTCAATTTGTCATGTTAGCCAAATTTACCCATATATTATTGTTTTATTTTAAGACAAATACTGGTCGGGAGACAAGTTTCATTTTAACAGGTTAATGGTAAGAACCAAATCTCCCTATGAAAATATGTGCAATTAAAAACATAGTTAATTTATTGAAAATATTTTAATTGTTAAACATGTATTGTATACTGTATCTATTGTATAACATCCCAAATACTGAGTAATTTTTTGAATCCAGTCATTTTGACAGTTACAATTTTGTTTTTTTTTAATCAAGTCAAGTCAAATTATTTATTTCAAGTAGGCAAATAGATGGCACTTTTGAACGTCAAAATTTACAAATAAAATAGAATTGATTCTAGTCGCCCCTTCCAAAAGGTAGCTTCGTATGGAGAAGAATGGGCAAGAAACTCCACCGTTACTCTTTTAAAATGTTTTACAATATTTGGTATTGGTACATCAATTATATAATTATATGTGAAGACGATGCACCTAGAATAAAATTACTATACCACAATAGGTAAAAAGAATTAATAATGAAGCAATGACAGATAAATTAATTATGTGATAGATACATGGTGCTCACACATTTACAAACATTGTAAAAAAAAAGAAAAATAGTTTCCCTAAAATAATCACTGTGTGAGTTAAGGTAATCACAGAGTGTAAAATAAATGTCATAAAAATAATAAAATATACAATTAAAATAGCAATCAGTTAGATTTTGTCTAGACTCTAGATTGTCCTATGGAGCTGGACCAGCATGTTTCCAAGCGTTCTTATCCTGGATATAATCCTCTAATTTGTAATAAGCTTGTTTACAAAGTGTACTTTTTATATGAGTTTTAAATTTTCTTTCATTTAATTGCAATATATCACAAGGTATTTTGTTGTAACATTTAACACAGTACCCCATAAAAGATGTATGTACTTTAGATAATCTGAAATATGGCTGATCTATTTTATCTTTATTTCTAGTATTGAAATTATGTCTATCACTTATTTTTTTGAAAAGATGTAGATTTTTTCTTACATACATAATATTTTCATAAGTGAATTGGCAAGGTACCGTCATAATATTAATCCTTTTAAAGAGTTCCCTAAGAGATTCTCGGCGACGTAGATTATAAATGGCTCTGACAGCTCTCTTTTGCAAAATAAAGATGGATTCAATGTCAGCAGCCCGACCCCACAATAAAATACCATACGACATAATGCTGTGGAAGTAGCTAAAATAGACCAAACGCGCGGTTTCTACATCTGTTAACTGTCTTATCTTCCTAACAGCATAAGCGGCCGTGCTTAACCGCCCCGCAAGAGATGTTATATGTGGTCCCCATTGCAGTTTCTCGTCTAGAGTGATTCCTAGGAAAACCGTTTGATTAATACATTCGTTTTTCTCCATTCAATATGATATCACATTCGCTACTTCTAACATTAGGTAGTTTAAATCTAATGCATTTGGTTTTTTTTTCATTTAGAACCAAATTATTTACCGTAAACCAATCTTGGACCTGAAGAATAGAATTATTCACGTCGTCAAGGTTTTGAGACCGTCGCACATACGGCAAAAGTACCACTTTAGGCGGTCAAAAATCAAAGATGTGAAATAATAATGTGCATTTATGCTTAGAAATGTTTCTGTCCTTTATGGTTACTTTGTGTTGAGTCTTGAGAAGGTTTCTAAGTACCTACCTACCATAAAGGTTTTTATAGCTAGAAATAAAATAGTATTAAAAATAAAATGTAGAATATTTTACTTAGTACACATTAATTTATAAATCATACATCAATTATGTAGTAAACAGTTATGTTGTTAATTACTATCACTGTCGTCATGATCATCCATTGTTTCTTTGTCATTATCATCCTTGTCTTCGATCGTTTCTACAAGTGGCACGTTCAACGTTTCTAGCACCTCCTTATGAAACGGTTTTCTTGTTTTATTATGGCTCCTCCTCTTGGATGCAATAATTGGATCAGAAGCTATTAGCATCCAGTGCACAATGTCTGTGTTAGTGTTGATTCTGGAGGTTTTGCTAGCATGGAAAAGTCGTAAACCTTTATATTCTTTTTGACTAGTTTCCAGCACATCTTCTGAAAACAACCCCACAGGCAAAGGTAGCTCCTTTATTATGTCTGCACCGTGTATTAATAGTTTGTGCACAGATGCACTCATTTTGTACCAATTATAACGTTCTATGCACATTTTTGCTGTTTTAATGCAGTAGTTTTTAAAACTAACGTAGTTCACGCTAAATCCACATGATAAAACACTCAGGATGTTGGCAAATCTTTCTATTATTTCAGGATCCAAACCTGTGATAGCCCCAGATTTTGTAGGCTCAGCAAAAAACTTCCTTGCCGTATTCCCATCGTTTGAGTTGCCCCCACCCTGCTTCGGTTGGTCTACCACTAATCCCATTTGCTGGTAAAACTTAGTGGTTATTTCTCCTTTTCTCTTTTTTACATTTTCTTTGGCTTCTCTGCCCCTCGCTTGCCATTGCCGTAATTCCAGTTTATAGGAAATATGTAACAAGTACTCGTACGTAACATCTAAGGTATGAGTGCAGTACAGATATTCCAAACTTAAATGAATTTGTCGTAGGATATTTTTTCTGCAAAAGTAGGTCAAGGTTGTTGAGATCCTTGGGTGTAGCCTTGCACACATTACATGCTTGTGATGACGAAGTGTCTGTGAGTACGTTGCATGTCTTTCCGTCCATCATTGTACACACAGCATGATGTTTTAATGTGTAACATTTATCCCCAAGAGTAACCTCAGTAGGCTGCAACCTTGATATTTGTTCCTCTATTGCTTCGTAATGGAGTTTTACTGATTCCTTTGTTTCCTTTCAAATTTGCAGGCGAATGATGCGGTTATATCTCGACGAAGACGGACTTGGATTTTGCCAGAAAATCTGTTTTCCATTCGTTGTGACCTCTGACATTTTCAATGGAACTATAGTACATAGAACTATGTTAGTGTCTCCATACAATGAATTGTTGGCAAAACATTGTTTGTAAATGGAATGTCCACCACTCCTGTCAAGACCCCACTTGTAAAAGATTTCGATCGCTGAGTTTTTCTCGTGATCATGGTGTAACAGAAGTACATCCTGCTGCACATGAGCAAGTCTTTGTATTGTATGGTGTAAAATATCTTGAACTGGAAGTTGCACTTCAGTCTCCGTGATTTTTATGTTATTCGGGTAACACTGCGTTTTTGTTTGTGCTATGACGTTGTAAGGTGGATAAATGTTAGCGCCTCGCAATTTCGCTCCTTTTTGCCAATGAACGTAATCTTCTTTTCCCATGTCTGAGTCAATAATGAGCGCTAAAGCTTCTTCAGGAGAGTAAGGCTTTAAAGCCGAATATGATGGCGTATCGTAAATTTGTTTCATGCGTTTGTATCTCCTAGGGCTTGTAGTTAAGGCTAAGCTCACTAGTTTGGCAGCTGTCCTTTTTCCTCTCATAGTAAGGCTGGCTTGAGCAGCAGAACACAATAGCTCTGGGCTTGACTCAGAAACAATTGGTTTCATCACCCTTCGTTTTGTTCGTAGAGAGCTCCCTTCAAAAGATTTTGCAGGTCTGCCTCTGGTTTTTATCAATTGCAAATCATTGTTTGCGCTTGTATTGTTTATTGCTGGCAAGACCAAATCGTTCGTTAACCATTTTGCATTGCATTTCATAAATCTTTCCATGTTCCAATTCGATTTTTTCCTCTTTTGTAACAATTTTGAAACAAACACTTTCAGAACACACTTGATTTTATTTACACTGTCTTTTGACTGGTTATATTTACCAAAATTGTCCAATATGTAACTGTGCCTGCATTCTGTGAATGAGATGGGGACGGGCGTGTGCGAAAGCGGCACACGCGTACGTCATAATCGGCCGGATGCACGCTGTGTAAATACGCAATTTGCCCTTAAGGGACAACTTGCTGCGTGAGTTCAGAACGCAATGAAGCCTACCGAGAGCGAAAGCAGCGCGCGAACGCACTTGCTTTATGTGCTCAGCGAACGAAATGTGGTGATCTAAGATCACACCGAGATATTTGGCTCGCTTCTCCCAAGGGATAGGCTTGCCGAACATCTTGATCTGTCGTGGTAGGTCCGGTCTACGCCGGGGCCTAGAAAAGAGGACCGCTTGGCTCTTATCAGGATTGACCTCGATCCTCCACTTCCTGAACCAGTCACCGAGTCTGTTGACTTCGGTCTGTAGGATGCGGGAGATCTGGACTTGACTGCGGGCGGTGTAGTAGATGGCCGTGTCGTCTGCGAACAGAGCTAACTGCGCCTTTCTACTTTTCGGGATGTCACTGGTGAACAGCGTAAAAATGAGCGGAGCCAGCACAGACCCCTGAGGGACGCCTGCGCGGATCGGATGAGGGGAAGAGAGCGCACCCTCGATGCGATAGCGGAAGGTGCGGTTCAACAAATAGTCCCGTAAGATGAGCACGAGACGATCTGGCACACCGAATTTGTATAGCTTATACAATAAGCCGTTGTGCCAGACTTTGTCGAACGCTTTCGCGATATCGAAGAACACAGCACCCGTCATGATGTTAATCGTTCTACACACTGAGATTATGATTGTTTATAAAAGTTTTCGCTTTTTAACACTAAAACCAGATCCATTTTTCTAATATTCAATTCCGAGTGATTTGGTCCACTCCGACTACCTGTGAAAAAAGGGGTCTAGGGTCACAATGGGTTGGTTTGAGTTCCTAGAATTCTCATTATTAGTTGTCAGCAAACGCACAAGTGTAAATATCTAGGATAGAAAGCGGTACTAAGCGGAACTTTTTTTGAAAGTCTATGAAAACATTTTTTTTAATGAAAGTTAGAGTGGAATTAAATCGTCATTTATTATTGCATAATTAGTCTATAATTAGGGTAAAAATGTTTAATAAAATGTTTTTTATTAATAACCATACCTGTGACTTCTATGTCCATAATGAATATTATGATTTTTGCACGAGGTAATAGAAAATAACACGTTATAATGCTTTCGGGTTTCGAATGCAACTAGCCGTACACTGCACAACGCTTACCTGTCGGTGCCTCGGGCGCCTTTGTTATAAACATAACAAAGGATATTTATGGCCAGCACCATGGACCAAGTATTTGACTCGAAGAATATAAAACATTTTAGACCTTATATTAAAGTAGAAAAGTCCTATTTTTGACCGTCTAAAGTGGCCATTTTGCCGTATGTGCGTCGGTCTATTTTAAAGATCAATGACGTGTCATCTACAAATAAAACCATCTTTGGTTGAATTTGAAGTAATTGGGGTAAATCGTTAATGTAAACTAAAAAGAGGAATGTACCCAATATCGAACCTTGAGGAACGCCCATTGCCATTTCAGACCCCAATGAGTTCACGCCGTTTACTTGAACTTTAACCTTTCTATCTTTCAGGTATGATCTAAGTAAATCAAGAGCTGTATTCTTAATCCCATAGTGATCTAGAGTCAGCAGAAGTGTCTCATGGTTAACACAATCGAAAGCCTTAGAGAGGTCACAAAAGATTCCAATGGCATCTTGTGCTTCCTCCCAGGCGTTAAAAATGTTCTTTATTAGGGTGACACCGGCGTCAGTGGTACAACGACCTTTAGTGAAACCGTACTGTTGTTCATGAAAGATGGAATTTTTATTGAAGTGACGTAACATTTGATTGAGCATCAACTTTTCAATCACCTTACTGAGAACTGGCAGAATTGGCACGGGCCTATAATTGTTGGGTTCTTTACTATCTCCGGATTTGAACAAAGGAACTACTTTACTGTGCTTCATGAGATCCGGAAAGAATCCTTGGTCCACACTGGTGTTAAATATGAAAGCTAAATAGGGCGCAATGGTTTCGATGATAGATCTACAAACTTTTACAGACATGCCCCAGAGATCTTCTGTTGATTTAATTTTAAGATCTTTAAAAGTTTTTATAACAGCCTGGGGGTTTGTATGCTGAAACCTAAACTCCAAAGGGCATACCTTTACATTATTTCTAAGTACGGCAGCATAAAGCACGGGTGAGGAACTTAAAGTTTCAGTAGTTTTAAGGGGAATATTAGCAAAACAGTTATAAAATTCCTCTGAAGTGATGGGCCCATGTGCAGTCTCTAAATTAAATTCAGTATTACGCTGTTTTTTCCTACGCTGGTTTTTCTTGCGACAAAAAACAGTGTATAATCACTGAATATACTAAATAATAACTAGGTATAACTGTATAATACTAATTTAACATAATTAAAACACTTTTTATTAATATTCTAAATTATTTAACCTACAGATCGTTTTTTTGACGACCGGCTACCAGTGTTACCAGCCTAAAAAAAGATCCAAGAATCCAATCATTTCTCCATACTTGATTTTCTTTAGCCCAACAAAGAATTAAACTATTTTCCAATAATGTTTTTTGAATGGCAATTAGTATTTATAATAAATTACCTAATGTTTTTAAAAGTGTGACACAGTGCGATCTACCCAATTCTTCATAGCATCTTAATAAAAGAGCAACACGGGTTCGTTAAAGATAGGTCCTGTGTGAGTAACCTCCTGGTTTTTACAAAACATCTATTTGAAGGCATTGACAGGACACAGCAAATTGATGTGGTCTATACAGACTTCCAAAAGGCCTTCGATAAAGTCGATCACGGACTATTTCTTGACAAAATTGCATTCAATGGTATTAGAGGTAACTTATTACGTTGGTTTGTATCATATGTCACCAATAGGACCCAGAAAGTGGTTGTCAATGGTTATGAGTCTCGCATGGTTAAAGTCACTTCCGGAGTGCCTCAAGGCTCAATTTTAGGTCCGCTCTTGTTCATTCTATTTATTAACGACGTAAAAGACTGATTTAAAAATTGTAAGTTCCTCCTGTATGCAGACGATTTGAAGATTTATAAAAATATCAGCCATCTATCCGACTGTTTAGAATTTCAGAATGACCTTGACCGTTTCTTGGACTACTGCTCTGTTAACAAACTCTACCTTAGTATATCTAAATGCCACAGCATTATGTTTACAAAGAAGAAAAACGTGACAAAATTGACTTTTTTTACTTTTATTACTTTAAAGAAAATGTGCTTAAGAAATAGCAGTACACCCAAAACAGAAACTAAAGAATAGAAAATCGGTCAAACTAGAAGACTTTTTACTAAAAAAGTAACAGAATATGATCAAACAGAACAACACGATAGTTCACAAAAACTGAATACCCCAAAAGAATTCAACAACCCAACCATAGAGGGAGATGTGCACAACAAAACAATAGAACAACAGGACTGCTCACAACAAAGGATTAATTCAAAGAAGTTCAATAGTAAAACAATAGAGGGCGCTACACATAATAATTCAAGGAATGACAATATAATATGCCCAGCTACAACAGTTACTTCAGAAACAGTTCCTAAAGTAATTCATCAACTAAATAAACGAAGAATATTCATCATAGGTGAACAACAATGCATGGGACTCGCACAAAAATTAATTCATTCGAGGGAAGTAAGTAAATACGAACAGTACAACATATTTTCCTTTATAAAACCATTTGCCAAATGTAATGAATCCCTTAAGCCATGCTATAGTTTAGATCCTACAGACAACGATTGGATAATACTATGTATTGGTCAAAATGACCAAAACCCGAATCAAATTCAGTTTGAATTGCTGAATGTGTTAAATTATTTACAAAAGCATAATGTAATAGTACTGAGTACGTCGTTTCAATTAAGTACAAATGTTTATTAAAAACATTTGTCCCTAAATGAAACGAAACTAAAGACTCTTTTAAAATTTACATGGCATTCTTTCCGTAATTCTCATTTTTTGGATCTAAATAATTTATATGAATATTATTATAAATACCGTTACTTTCAATGTCATACTTGCAGAATTATAAATTCAATTATAGATGCAGATGACTCATCTATGGTTGTATGCACTCCTCCAGGACAAAACAACGAAGCGTTACATGAATTAAGTCAAAATGGTAAGAAGAGTACGCCTAAAAAAGGTACCATTCCCTACTATTTCCGTGCTGTTAATCGAATTCCACATAATACACTGTCTAAAACTAACAACGAATCTTTTTTATACCTAAATTAAGCGAAGCTGTAGAAGAAAAGTTAAAAGTAGTCGTAAGATTATTCCACCAAAATATTGCAGGGCTATTAAATAAAATAGATTCTATTGAATTATGCCTAAATGCACTTGCAAATAAAAATCCAATACAGATCTTATGCTTTAGTGAGACTTTCATTAAATCAGGAGATGAGTCAAATATTAATATAAAATGATATAAACTAGGTAGTCATTATTCAAGAAAGAAACAAAAGCGTGGCGGTACGTGCATATTAATTTATAGTGGAATTGATTGTAAGTCATTAGAAATTTGCAAGGAATACTCTTGTGATAATATTTTTGAATGTTGCGGAATAGAAATTCCTAGTATGAACACTATCATTATTTGTTTATACAGGATACCTTCATCTAGTTTAGATTCTTTTTTCAATATACAGGGTGGAATTTTGTAATGCCACCTGGAGGGAAAGTACTCTTAATACTGCAGATAGAAAGTTTTACTCAAAGGAAACATTCCTTTATTTTTGAATAGAAAGCAAACTGCATTCAAAGATTTTCGAAAATTCTCTTCTCCCACACCCGGGAATCAAACCGGCTAAAACCGGAAAAAATTATACCCTGTACTCTTATTGCATCGATCGTTAGGGTCAATTATAAGGATGAAATCTCTCTAACAAACATGATAAATTAAATGAAAGGAAAACCAGGAAATCTTAAATTAATTTAATTATTTACAAAAAATGGTAAACTAACTAATTAGTTGCTCGAAATGGGCTCCATTCTCTTGGATACACAAATTTATTCTTTTAACGAATTCATTTCTAGTAACCTTTAATAAAGTGTTGTGGTGAATATTATAAATCGTATTCTGAAGTTCAACTCTCAACTCGTTGTCATTCGCATAAGATTTCATGTAAATTTGATTTCTTACATATCCCCACAAAAAAAAATCTAATGGGGTGAGATCTGGCGATCTCGCAGGCCATCTGATTGTGCCGTTTGTACCAATCCAGGTATTAAAATGGTTATTAATGTAGGCAGTTGTGATTCTGCTGTTATGTGCTGGAGCACCATCTTGCTGTAGAATTATTTGGTTTCGCTCTTCCTCGGAGAAACCATTTAACTCGTTTCTTAAGAGATCCAGTATTTCAATATACTTGACAGTGTTTAAATGACCTTCGTACACGTGGACTAACACTACATTATTTCTCATAATTCCGCACCAAACGTTGAAAGAAAATCTTACTTGATTGTTAGTTTCATGAACACGAACAGGATTCACTCGAGACCAATAATGGTTATTGCGGTGATTGTACATGCCATTATTGCTGAAGTTGGTTTCGTCAGACCATACAATGTTACTCAAAAAATTAGGGTTTCGGTCAATTTCTCCAAGCATGTTTTCACAAAATTGTAATCGTCTGTCGATCCCCAATATGCAATTTTTGCACCAACCGACATTCACGATAGCATTTATACTTATACTTTTTCAGCACTTTAAGTACGCGAGTGTGGGTTGTTCCTAATTCATCGGCAGCATCTCTACTTGAAGCCTTTGGAAATGATTCAAAGTATGTTAAAACATCTAGTTCAAAATCGAAATAGTTTTGCTGAATAGTTGGCCGTCTCTTCTTGAAACCACCCGTATTCTTTAAATTTTCTACCATTCTTTTCAATACGAACCGAGTTGGTGCCTGTCGGTCTTGAAATCTCTCTCCATACCACCGCAGAGCTAGATTCACGTTTTTGTTATAAAATGCAGGGTGTCCCGTAAATAATGAATCAAACGTAACGGGTAGGTAGCTTACCTCATTTACAACAACTAATTTGAACAGTAAAAAAAAAACCGATAAGGTAACCAAGAATTTTTTTTTTTTCGATTTTTACTATTTTCTGTACCAGCATTCAGTGTTTTTAATGCTGTTGCTGCAAATGGTATCATATTTAGGTGTGATTTTTGTCAAACATTTTTGAATAGTTTACTAATGTTATAAGATACCATTTTTTTAAATAACATTTTATTTGCCTTAGAAAAAAAATCTTGAATTGAAAAGTTTTGTTTTTACGATGAAAAGACCAGAATTGGAAAAAATCTCCTGTAAAAAAAATGTATGGCACCAAAGTGTACCATTATTTTAAAAACTTGTAAAATTACTAAGGTTTGCAAATTGGTATAAAACTTACGCCTAGTCTTTGTCGTTACAAAGATATTGCTATGAATCTGACAGAGGTGCCAAATTACGAAATAAAATAAAATTTGAAAAAGTGTGCACAATTCAACTAATTTCTTAAAAATGTTTAGGTATCTCAGCGTATGAAAAATATTAGGAGGTTAAATTAAAAAAAAAATACAAATAAATCGTTTATTTTGTTTTTACAGTAAATGTTCAAACTGACGTCCCCCTACGAGAATGCAAAGTCTGCACCTCCTAATAAACGAAGCTCTTATCCGACGGACAAAATGGCTGTTTTTTATTTCTGATACAGCAGATTGGATGCGCTGACGTAATTCTTCTTCCGACGTTATTCGTTGTTTGTAAACTTTGTCTTTTAAACATCCCTAATAAAAAAAATCGAAGGGATTTAAATCCGGAGATCGCGGAGGCCACAAAATTGGTCCAAATCGGCCGATCCATCTGTCAGGGTAAGTTTCATTGAGTTGCGCCCTTACTGCCGTCGCATAGTGAGCGGGGCAACCATCATTTTGTAACCACATTGCTTGCCGCACGTCTTCTGGAATATTTTCTAATAACGTTGGCAACTCATTCCTTAAAAAATGCAGATAGTATTCGGCGTTTAGAGTTGCTGGTAGTTCAAAGGGCCCTATTATTTGCCCATTTATTATTCCTGCCCATAAATTTATTTTAAATTGATGTTGGCTCCTGTCCTCTCGCATCAAATGTGGGTTAACCAGCTGCCAACTGTGCAAATTATGCAAATTGAGATATCCATCTCGCCGGCATGAAGACTCGTCACTCCATAAAATTTTATTAAAAAACTGTGGGTCCGCCCGTATCATTCTAAGCATCCTTTGGCAAAATGCTACTCTTTGCGGGTAATCACGTGACGTCAGCGTTTGAACACGTTGCACGTGATATGGGTGCAACCGGTGCCTTTTTAGAACTCGATGTACCGTCGATCTTGGAATACTTGTGCGTTGCGCTATGACGCGAATTGACACCGACGAATCTTCCTCGATTTCTCGAATAATAATTTCGTCATTGTCTTGTGACGGACGCCCTTCACTGGCACCCCCAACTCCGGTGCCAAGAATTCTTCCCTCAAGAAGCGCGTTATGCACTCTAATGAATACGCGATAGTCGGGATGTCGATCCCGGTTATCCGGGGTATCTTTCACGATACAATCTTGCGGCCGCCCTGGCATTACCTTTTGCTTCTCCGTAGATAAAATGCATTTCGGCATACTCCCGTGGCGTGTACTCGTAACGAGGCATCGTACTACTGCACACACGTACAACCTCACACAAACGATTGTTTTCGAAGTCCGTAGGATTGCCAAGTCATTCGTCCAAAACACAAACAGTTCCAAATCGTTAGTGAAAGCAAAGTAAAAATACACAGCACAAGTTTAATTTTAAGGAACACAACAGTTAGGCACAGCGGGAGCGAAAGTAGTCTGACGTACGTATCAACTCGAAGAGAGATTCGTGTCAACTAAACCAATAAAATCATGCAACAATGAAGGTCTGTATGAGTGAAGGGTGAAGGAAAAAAAATACCTGCACAAAGACACCGATTTACCAAAAATACAAAAGCGGCGCTATCTATCCCTTTCACACTGAGTGAGGTGCAACTCCGCAGGTAGCGGTCCCAAATTCCGAACAGATGACGTCATCGGCTCGGAATTACGCTACACGCTTAACCACATGCTTAGATTACAAGCATAAGCCATTACGAGAAAGAAAAGTTAGATTGTACCATTTTAATTTCTGTTCTGTCTTCTTCATCACATTCATAGCAATATCTTTGTAACCGCAAAGACTAGACGTAAGTTTTATACCAATTTGCAAACCTTAGTAATTTTACAAGTTTTTAAAATAATGGTACGCTTTGGTGTCATACATTTTTTTTACAGGAGAATTTTTCCAATTCTGGTCTTTTCATCGTAAAAACAAAACTTTTCAATTCAAGATTTTTTTTCTAAGGCAAATAAAATGTTATTTAAAAAAATTGTATCTTATAACATTAGTAAACTATTCAGAAATGTTTGACAAAAATCACACCTAAATATGATACCATTTGCAGCAACAGCATTAAAAACACTGAATGCTGGTACAGAAAATAGTAAAAATCGAAAAAAAAAAAATTCTTGGTTATCGGTTTTTTTTTTACTGTTCAAATTAGTTGTTGGAAATGAGGTAAGCTACCTACCCGTTACATTTGATCCATTATTTACGGGACACCCTGTATATAAAAAATAAGCTTCCATTAAATCAAACTGTTCTTGATAAGCCATTTTCACCGTGAGACAAAATGTGAAATGAGTTGTAAAAACAATCAAATGTGAATAACAACTATGACAATCTAATTTTCAAATTTGAATCTAACATTCCATATTTAAATTACCTCATACACGCAGCTACGAGTATGTCGCAAAGGAGTCTGCATTACAAAAGATGGATGTTAGTTAAAGAGCTTTAACTTGACTCATTGAATTTGTAACTTCAGATTTCCTGGTTTTCCTTTCATTTAATTTATCATGTTTGTTAGAGAGATTTCATCCTTATAATTGACCCTAACGATCGATGCAATAAAAGTACAGGGTATAATTTTTCCAGATTTTAGCCGGTTCGATTCCCGGGTGTGGGAGAAGAGAATTTTCGAAAATCTTTGAATGCAGTTTGCTTTCTATTCAAAAATAAAGGAATGTTTCCTTTGAGTAATTTTTCTATCTGCAGTATTAAGAGTACTTTTCCTCCAGGTGGCATTACAAAATTCCTCCCTGTATATAATACTGTTACATAAAAAGCGTGCGAGCTGTTAAAAGCGTTGTATGCAGAGCGCCAATAATTTATAATAATATCCCTAGCTGTGTTAAGAAATTAAATATAGACCAGTTTAAGAAAACATTTAAAAAAATACTGACAGAAAAAGCCTATTATAATGTTAATGAATTTTTAAATGATAAATCGCTCTGAAGACACTGACATCTATTCTATTTATTTTGAATCGCATGATTGTTGACCTATTTAATTTAATATTGTTGTTAATTATTGATTTACTTATAATATTGTTCATTGTATCATAATTTTGAAAACCTTTTGTCTTTCGACCGAATTTGTACACCAGCCATGGTCAAACATGTTGAGCCAAAAAAAAAATCCTTGTAACACCTATAATAAGCATCATACCATGTATATTATCTACACATGTTTTTGAAAATAAATGAATCTGAATCTGATAAGTTGCTATACAAAATTGTAAATAAAAAAGTTATAATAACAGGAGATTTGAATATTAATACATTGGTAAACAATAACAACACGATAAACTTAAAAAACATACTCTAATTTTAATTTAACATTACACATACATTAACCTACACGTCAAAACAACTGCATAGACCTTATAGCGAGCCACCACGTCAACGCTATTGGTACAGTTCATCCATTATATCTATCTGATCATAATACCGCTCAAATACTAGAATTTCCAGCAAACTATAAGAAAATTTAACGATATTGGTACTGTCAAAAACAAGATTTTAGTAAAGAAAATATAGAAAAATTCATTTATTACTTATCACAATTATCCTGGCAAGAAGTATACATAGAACCTGATATAAATAAAGCGTTCAATTATTTTCATCAAGAACTCATACTTTTCTACAAACTGTGTTTTCCTTATTATGAAGTTAAAATGACTTCAAATTTACAATCGCCAAAATGGCTTACTAAAGGATTAAGAAAATCTAGTGCTAATGGAAGACATTTGAGATTTTCGTACTACAGACACAAAACAAAAGACACACACAAGAAATAAAATAATTATGAAAAAGTTATATAAATTAATAAGAAATTGATGAACCAAGCAAATAACAAAGGCAAAGCCACTTGGAGCAAAATAAAAGATAAAAATGATAGTATTAGGACAATAAATAGTATAACATCACTACAACTTACCGGGGAACTTATTCAAGAACCTACTCAAATAGCATCAACATTTAATAAATGCTTCATCGATATTGCCAATGATCACAACTTAAATAATCCAAATAAACAACGACTGACTCAAAACCAGATAAATGATAATTCGATTTTTCTCAGACCAACCACAGAGCAAGAAATCGTTAATACAATAAAATCATTAAATGCTACCAAAGCAGTAGGTTATGATACTATCTCCACACGGATTATTAAGGAAAGTGCTCATGTCATAGCTCCTGGGCTTAACCATATCATAGAAAATTCATTGTCACAAGGAATATTAGATGTCAGAGAACTTAAAGCATTCTATAGTCAAGCCTTTGTTCAAAAAAGGTGATCGAAAGGAGCCAAATAACTATCGCCCTATTACACTTGTTCCTGTGTTATCCAAAATCTTTGAAAAGATATTCTATAACCGACTAATAAGTTTCTTAAATAAGCATAATGTCATAAAACAGGAACAAAACGGTTTTCAGAATAATAAATCGACATCTTTAGCAGCATTTACCCTAATTAAAAAGATCACAGAATACCTACACGATAAAATTCCGGTTGTAGTAGTGTTTTTCGACATGAGTAAGGCATTTGATTTTGTAGATCATAGCATCTTACTAAACAAATGTGAAAAATATGGTATCCGTGGTGTCGCTCTAGATTGGATAAAAAGTTTTTTAACAGGCTGACAGCAACGTGTTGAAGTTACTAATTTAGATGTTAATCTTGAATCCACTATCTACAGATCCCCATTTAGACTGAATAAATATGGCGTACCACAAGGGAGCGTTTTGGGCCCCTTGCTATTCTTACTTTATATTAATGAGTTACCAGATTCATTAAACTATGATAGTGTACTATTTGCTGATGATATTTCTGTTATAGTCCCAAATAACACTAAAAGTTCAACTCATGAAAATAAAATACACGAAGCTGTACAGTCTGTAATAAAATGGCTTGAATCTAATAACCTATGTGTAAATATATCTAAAACAAAATTCATTAAATTTCAAACGTACAAAAGCAAACTCTCCGATAGTATCAGCATTAAAATTAAAGACAAAGTAGTAGAAGAAACAGAAAGTATTAAATTCTTAGGTATAACTCTAGACAAATTTTGTAATTGGAAACAACACATTAACAACATATGCAGTAAACTAAATAGATTTGTGTATGCATTAAGAAAACTTCGTATTGTGTCCGACGAAAAAACAGCCCGTATAGCATATAGTGGGTATGTTGAATCAATATTAAGATACGGACTAATAATATGGGGCAATTCAACAGACAGTGATAAGACATTTATTGTACAAAAAAAATGTGTAAGAGCTATATGCGGTGTCGGTCCACTCGAATCTTGTAGGCCTTTATTCAAAAAACTGAAACTATTAACCTTAACCGGCATATATTTGTTTGAGATATCGGTTTTCGTGAGGAAAAATAGTGAATTATTTAGATTCAAAGGTGACAACTACACCAAACAGAGACCAAGAGATGCAACAAAAATTTTAGTTCCTTTTTGTAATACAAGTCTAAGTAAAAATAATGGTTATCATAATATGTGCATTACAATTTTTAATAAATTACCGAAAATCATAAGGGAGCTCCCATTTAAATATTTTAAAATCAAACTACGTAGATTGTTAATAGAGAATTGTTTTTATAGTTTACAAGAATTTCTGCAACATAAAGAAAAAAATATATTTAAAATATATATATAAATATATTTTAATAAGTTTCCTATAGTTTAGTTTCCTGTATGATGTGCTGTGCTTTAATAATTTAATATAATTATTGTCTTTTGTTACTTTAAGAAAAATATTATTTTGAGAATTTTAGTTTTGTTATGTCTAATAATTTAACATAAATTGTATTTTGTTTCCTAAAGAAAAATATTTTTTTTTATGAATTTTGGTTTTGTTGTGTGTGTATATTTTATTTTAACTTAAAATTTATCAGTATTTAAAAATCCTAATAGATATTTTCTCGTATAAGTATTCCGTCTAATATCTTATTAAAATAAGCACCTATTAGGTATTGATGTAAAGTTAATTTGCATGCCCTAAACAGGCAAAATATGGATGTACCTAAACCACCAACCTCTTACAACTGGTAATACCTATATTTTCCGCAAATAAATTATTCTTATTCTTATTCAATTATTCTTTCGGAGGCACCCACTGAATAAAGTTAATTCTCTTCGTGATCTAGGCGTACAGTTAGACTCAAAGCTTCACCTTGATATCCGTATAGACAATATAGTCAATAAGGCATTTAAAATGTTTGGTTTTGTAATGAGAGCATCAAGAGAATTCCACCGTCCCTCTACCTACTTATATCTATATAAGTGAATAATACGACCGCAATTGGAGTACGCAGTACCAATTTGGAACCCTTACTATAAAAAGTATATTGACAATATTGAATTGGTACAACGCAAATTCCTACGTGCAATGCACTATAGATGCTTAAAAAAAATAAAAAACTTTTTACAAAAAAAAAACAACCGACTTCCAAAAAAAACCACTACAAAGTGAAAAATAACTTTAATTTCGGAAGTCGGTGGCTTTTGATCTGTATTTTAGTTTTTTGCCACCGACTTCCGAAATTAATGTTTAGTAGTAGTGGTAGTAGTAGTGGTTTTTTTTGGAAGTCGGTTGTTTTTTTTTGTAAAAAGTTTTTTATTTTTCACATTTTAGTGGGTCAGTTTGTAATTTATCCAATTTAAAATGGCCTAATGTCAAATGCTCATCACCTTTTACAAAATATTGCTTTTCCCGATGCAGGGGCGTTAATTGTTGAGGAGTTCTCCTGGAAAGAACCAGGAGAACTGATGGTGACTTCACCATATGCATTTTGACGAGCATAAATTGCTTAGCAACCATATTAAAGTGCCTAATCGAATCGCAACGGTGAAATACTTATTATTAAGTAGTTCCGGTGGCCATCTGTGGTCTTCATCATCAGTTCCACTTCACCAAATGGTGCTTTTTGAGTGCAAATGCACGAGTTACTATAAAAAATACTCAAATCGCTATAGGTATGCCTATAAAATTTGAGGATTTCTCTCGATTTCCATGGGATTCCCTCATCAGATTCTGATTTGGTGGCAAAAAAAACGTACAGCCGAACATATAACCTCCTTTTTGGAAGTCGGTTAAAAATAAAATCTCTTATCAATTATTACTGCAAAAATATGTTTAAAATCCAGACGCACACTACTTGAGATGATGACCCTATTTAGTATATGTCGTAATAAAGTCGACTACCTGATCCCTCGTACCGTACATGGTCGAGAGGTTCGCTTGAGACACTTGTTTGCAACTACTTTTTGTAGAACCAACTCAGGCGTACGCTCACCGCTACATCGATTAATTGACACCTACAATAGGCAGTTTAGCTCAACTGATAATTATGTTTCTCAGCAAAACTTTATTTAAAAATGATCAAAATGATTCAAAATAATTAAGTAATGTTTAATTTTATTCTGTTTATTTTTATACCGTTCTTTCTAACAACTAGTAGATCTGTTTAATAATATGTGGATAAGGTTGTGAGTAGTGTATTTGTTACCTCTATTATTAAGTTCTAACCTATGTTTACTTATTATTACACTACTGTTTGTTGTCCCTAAATAAATAAACAAATAAAAGTCTTAACTTCATGGCATTTAAAACGAAATTATTTAACTTCCTATTGCATAAGTGTTATTAGTTTATTACTCAACAAATGAGTTTTTAAATGAAAAATTTGATTCAAAATTTAAATTAGACGTCTACTTGCATTTGTTCTCCTAATAATTGAATGGAATTTCATTTCTATGACATTGTATTGAATAATTTTCTACATTGTATTTAATCATTCTTGACATTATAATTAATAACCCTTTTTTTTATTTTTTTGGGTGGGAAATTATCAAATAACTTCTCCCGCTCTGGGCGGAGCGGGAGAAGTTATTGGGCGTGTCAGACTTTTATTGACTAAAACCCACCCGTGTTCCTTCCGTTGCCTGTGTGCCAGGGCCACGATATACCTTTCGGACAAACACGCAACCCTGGCAGGCATTGGTCCTAACGGACCCCGTCAGTTTGTGCTGACATCTCTTTGAGGCGCGCGTGGAACACAACGCGCCGTCGACCCGGGCCTGGTCCTTATCGGACGGCGAGCTACCCATCGCTCACCGTCCGCAGGCCCGCGCCTACGGTGGCCGGAAATCGGCTTGTGACTCCCGACGCCCGGGGCGTCTCTTGCGGCGACTAAGGGCGCGAGGGCGCGAACCTTGTCTCACCCTCACGCGTTCCGCCTCCTCCTTCGCTAGCATAACTGCTTCGCAGAAGGAGGTGACGGCCTCCCATGCACTGTCGCTCCGAACCATGGCCTGAACCAGGGCCGGACGCGAGAGCCGCCGCCGATCGCCTACGTGAGGACACGGCGGTGCTCCGCCCAAGCTGGGCAGACCTCCACCGTATGCTCCACCGTGTCCTCCGGGCGATCCACACAGTGGTGACACCCGGGCGTTTCCTCCCGCTTTATCCTGAACAGGAACCTCCCGAAACAACCGTGTCCGGTGAGGACCTGCGTCAGGCGGAAGGTGAGGACGCCGTGGCGCCTCTCTAGCCACTCCTCAAAGAGGGGACTTATCGCCACAATTGTGACGTGCCCAATAATTAATAACCCTGACATTGTATTTGATAGTAGTTAACGTTTTCTTTGACCTTGACATTGTATGGTTTTAATTTCGACATACTTATTGTTCTAATACTCCTAATTTTAATTCTTTGAAATATTTGTCCGCTAAAAACAGCAGAATATTATGGACATCATATTACGTGTAAAACCTTTGTAACAACAATATTCTAACAAATAAATAATTACTTAAAGCCATTAGAGATCGCCCAACGTGCAATTCTTAAGGTGAGCCATTTTAAGCCACTTTATTTTCCTACTTCTTCACTGTATCGGCTTTGTGGAGTCCTGTCTGTTAGACAGTTATTTATAATACCTAAGTATCATTCTGCTACAGCATAGCAAAATGGTATATGACCAACGAATCCTTCAAAAACGAAGAGCAGACTTGGTTTGTGATAGAATGACTCTCTTTAAAAGTAAATTTAGCCAACGCTTCGCGAACTTCATTGCACCCTTTCTTTACAATAGATTAGACAGGGCGATAAATGCCCACTAACAAAAGTTGAATGCAAAAGAAAGGTGTTTGAATATTTACAAAAGCTAAATTATGAAGAGACTGAACTTCTACTGCATATTTCACAATGATCACGTTAGCATTACCTTGTTTGAATGAAACTTACAAAATTCACACAGATCACACGCATAAACTTCCAAATATTTAACTTTTCATGGACTACACACACTTACACTACACACACCACACACCCTCTATCAATTCACACACTCACACTTCATTTCACACAATGAGAGGACACGCATTCAAACTCTACATATTATAATAAAATAACGCTACTGTTAAATTATTTTATAAAAATTAATGTTAATGGGTATTATAAATGTATAATTGTCCGAGGGGATTGGCGCTGATAGCCGAAATACAGGTTTTGGCTAGTTCGGCTACAGATGCTTAACTCATTTGTACTCAAAACTAGCCTAGGTTTAATTTGTAAAACAATTGTAAAAAATCTAGAAATAAATAAATACTTTAATACTAAATACTTTAATACTTACTTACTTACTAAGTATTTATAAAATATATTCATATATAAAATATATACATAGGTTTGATATAATATTTTTTAGGTTCGCAGCTGATATTTTGTGGAAAGAAAAATAGATTAAAGCTGTACGAGACCACAGAAATGATGTCGAGTAGCTCCCTTCAAAATGATGTCGAGTAGCTTCCTTCAAAATGATGTCGAGTAGCTCCCTTCAAAATGGTGTCGAGTAGCTTCCTTCAAAATGATGTCGAGTAGCTCCCTTCAAAATGATGTCGAGTAGCTCCCTTCAAAATGATGTCGAGTAGCTTCCTTCAAAATGATGTCGAGTAGCTCCCTTCAAAATGGTGTCGAGTAGCTTCCTTCAAAATGATGTCGAGTAGCTCCCTTCAAAATGATGTCGAGTAGCTCCCTTCAAAATGATGTCGAGTAGCTTCCTTCAAAATGATGTCGAGTAGCTCCCTTCAAAATGATGTCGAGTAGCTCCCTTCAAAATGATGTCGAGTAGCTTCCTTCAAAATGATGTCGAGTAGCTCCCTTCAAAATGATGTCGAGTAGCTCCCTTCAAAATGATGTCGAGTAGCTTCCTTCAAAATGATGTCGAGTAGCTCCCTTCAAAATGATGTCGAGTAGCTCCCTTCAAAATGATGTCGAGTAGCTTCCTTCAAAATGATGTCGAGTAGCTCCCTTCAAAATGATGTCGAGTAGCTTCCTTCAAAATGATGTCGAGTAGCTTGCTTCAAAATGATGTCGAGTAGCTTGCTTCAAAATGATGTCGAGTAGCTCCCTTCAAAATGATGTCGAGTAGCTCCCTTCAAAATGATGTCGAGTAGCTTCCTTCAAAATGATGTCGAGTAGCTCCCTTCAAAATGATGTCGAGTAGCTTCCTTCAAAATGATGTCGAGTAGCTCCCTTCAAAATGATGTCGAGTAGCTCCCTTCAAAATGATGTCGAGTAGCTCCCTTCAAAATGATGTCGAGTAGCTCCCTTCAAAATGATGTCGAGTAGCTCCCTTCAAAATGATGTCGAGTAGCTCCCTTCAAAATGATGTCGAGTAGCTCCCTTCAAAATGATGTCGAGTAGCTCCCTTCAAAATGATGTCGAGTAGCTCCCTTCAAAATGATGTCGAGTAGCTTCCTTCAAAATGATGTCGAGTAGCTCTCTTCAAAATGATGTCGAGTAGCTTCCTTCAAAATGATGTCGAGTAGCTCCCTTCAAAATGATGTCGAGTAGCTCCCTTCAAAATGATGTCGAGTAGCTTCCTTCAAAATGATGTCGAGTAGCTCCCTTCAAAATGATGTCGAGTAGCTTCCTTCAAAATGATGTCGAGTAGCTCCCTTCAAAATGATGTCGAGTAGCTTCCTTCAAAATGATGTCGAGTAGCTTCCTTCAAAATGATGTCGAGTAGCTCCCTTCAAAATGATGTCGAGTAGCTTCCTTCAAAATGATGTCGAGTAGCTTCCTTCAAAATGATGTCGAGTAGCTCCCTTCAAAATGATGTCGAGTAGCTCCCTTCAAAATGATGTCGAGTAGCTTCCTTCAAAATGATGTCGAGTAGCTCCCTTCAAAATGATGTCGAGTAGCTTCCTTCAAAATGATGTCGAGTAGCTCCCTTCAAAATGATGTCGAGTAGCTCCCTTCAAATGTCGAGTAGCTCCCTTCAAAATGATGTCGAGTAGCTCCCTTCAAAATGATGTCGAGTAGCTCCCTTCAAAATGATGTCGAGTAACTTCCTTCAAAATGATGTCGAGTAGCTCCCTTCAAAATGATGTCGAGTAGCTTCCTTCAAAATGATGTCGAGTAGCTCCCTTCAAAATGATGTCGAGTAGCTCCCTTCAAAATGATGTCGAGTAGCTCCCTTCAAAATGATGTCGAGTAGCTCCCTTCAAAATGATGTCGAGTAGCTCCCTTCAAAATGATGTCGAGTAGCTCCCTTCAAAATGATGTCGAGTAACTTCCTTCAAAATGATGTCGAGTAGCTCCCTTCAAAATGATGTCGAGTAGCTTCCTTCAAAATGATGTCGAGTAGCTCCCTTCAAAATGATGTCGAGTAGCTCCCTTCAAAATGATGTCGAGTAGCTCCCTTCAAAATGATGTCGAGTAGCTCCCTTCAAAATGATGTCGAGTAGCTTCCTTCAAAATGATGTCGAGTAGCTTCCTTCATAATGATGTCGAGTAGCTCCCTTCAAAATGATGTCGAGTAGCTCCCTTCAAAATGATGTCGAGTAGCTCCCTTCAAAATGATGTCGAGTAGCTCCCTTCAAAATGATGTCGAGTAGCTCCCTTCAAAATGATGTCGAGTAGCTCCCTTCAAAATGATGTCGAGTAGCTCCCTTCAAAATGATGTCGAGTAGCTTCCTTCAAAATGATGTCGAGTAGCTTCCTTCATAATGATGTCGAGTAGCTCCCTTCAAAATGATGTCGAGTAGCTCCCTTCAAAATGATGTCGAGTAGCTCCCTTCAAAATGATGTCGAGTAGCTCCCTTCAAAATGATGTCGAGTAGCTTCCTTCATAATGATGTCGAGTAGCTCCCTTCAAAATGATGTCGAGTAGCTCCCTTCAAAATGATGTCGAGTAGCTCCCTTCAAAATGATGTCGAGTAGCTCCCTTCAAAATGATGTCGAGTAGCTCCCTTCAAAATGATGTCGAGTAGCTCCCTTCAAAATGATGTCGAGTAGCTCCCTTCAAAATGATGTCGAGTAGCTCCCTTCAAAATGATGTCGAGTAGCTCCCTTCAAAATGATGTCGAGTAGCTCCCTTCAAAATGATGTCGAGTAGCTCCCTTCAAAATGATGTCGAGTAGCTCCCTTCAAAATGATGTCGAGTAGCTCCCTTCAAAATGATGTCGAGTAGCTCCCTTCAAAATGATGTCGAGTAGCTCCCTTCAAAATGATGTCGAGTAGCTCCCTTCAAAATGATGTCGAGTAGCTCCCTTCAAAATGATGTCGAGTAGCTCCCTTCAAAATGATGTCGAGTAGCTCCCTTCAAAATGATGTCGAGTAGCTCCCTTCAAAATGATGTCGAGTAGCTCCCTTCAAAATGATGTCGAGTAGCTCCCTTCAAAATGATGTCGAGTAGCTCCCTTCAAAATGATGTCGAGTAGCTCCCTTCAAAATGATGTCGAGTAGCTCCCTTCAAAATGATGTCGAGTAGCTCCCTTCAAAATGATATCGAGTAGCTCCCTTCAAAATGTAGTGTTGTTTTGTTCTATAACCCCCTCGTTCGCTTCCGTAGTGTACAGACGTGTACCGGACTAGCTTTGCTTAGAGTATTTTAAATAAAATAAAGTCTCAAATTACAGAAATATCAACCCTAGTTCAAATCAATAAAGACGAAAACTACTTGGCATCTTAGCTAATAAACATTGTTCACGCACCAAGTAACTGATTTAGATAAGGAATTTAGTGCATAGTATACGCAAGATTTTCGGATAAATAAACATGTCTCACCGTCTAAAACTGTTCACTCATCACAACCGGATCTATCTATCAGTAACAAAGAAGACACCGAGTTTATCACATCAAGGAAGAGAAAAGTACATCCGGGTTTTGAAGAATTATCTGATCTGACATCAGGAACCAGGGGGTCTACTCCGAAGCGCTAAACCGAAGTATCGGCCGAATGTTCGGCCGTTTTATAACTTCCATAGTTTATTTTTTGACCTTGAGTCCTTACCCGACTTCAAGTCACAGTGACTTTGGCTTATCTCTTCGACGGGCTTTTTTTTTGTAATTCGACAGTCACAGACCACTGCAGTGTGATGATCACTATCAAAAAATTCGGTAGCAACCGAAAAAAATCGAGAAACTTTTTAAAAAGTAGACTATTCCGCGATTGTTAACAATTTAAAACTTATAAATTTGAGTGAAATGTTAGCATGTGATGACCCGAATGAAATAACAAACAAGTTCCTATCAACAATAACTGATTGCATTACAAATTATATAACAATTTATGTTTGCTCACAGTAAGACAAATATTTATAAACAATGCTATATTACTTCGGCACTGCAAGTTACCGATGCCTAATTTCACTACAAAGAGTAGAAAGATCTGGTGTACTGTACTCCATACCTAAACGTAAGACGGCCTTTTCAGATAAGTTTTTTGACCATCTGGGGCCTCATTTATATAATTTTCGCAATTTAACTCTCTCTGTTTGCAAAAAACTTTAAATAAATATCTCATCGAAATGAACTATACAGGGCCGTCCCACGGATATGCCACATGGAGGAAAAGTACCTTGAATATTGTATATGGAACATTTTACTGAAAGAAAATTATTTGAATTTAAAAAACAATTTAACCTGCATTCATAGATATTTAAATAATTCCATGGTTGAACCGGAAATCGAACCCGTTACACGAGAAAAATAATCACTCTGTAGCTTTATCATACCGATCGAAAGGCATAAGGATTATTTTTTGCTAAATAACATAGTGTCACAAATAAAAAGAAGACCATGGATTTTAACTGAGAAACTATGTAAAAAAAATCAGTAGTCAATCTTATGCTTTGTACCAACTTGCTCCAACCATCAACACTGATGTGTTACTCTCGGCTTATTATGGACTTGTTGAATCTGTCCTCAGATATGGCATTATCTTTTGGGGCAACTCATCAAATAAAGATATGACATTTATAATGCAAAAGCGATATCCAAAGTACGGAGAGCTGTACGCCACTTTTTACAAAGCATAAAATACTCACACTTCCGTCATTTTATATTTTGGAAATAGCCCTATTTGTGAGAAATAACCCCCCATTTGTTTCCTCGAATATCGGACGTTATAATACGTAATCGCCGGGATAATAGTAAAATTCGTGTTCAGCCAGCTAAGACAGCGCTACTGTATAAAAGCGTTGTACTCGTATGCAGAGCGCCAATAATTTATAATAATATCCCTAGCTGTGTAGCTAAATATAAACTAAATATAGAATATAAATATAAACTATATATATGTAAACTAAATATAGACCAGTTTCAAAAAAAATACTGACAGAAAAAGCCTATTATAATGTTAATGAATTTTTAAATGATAAATCGCTCTGAAGACACTGACATCTATTCTATTTATTTTGAATCGCATGATTGTTGACCTATTTAATTTAATATTGTTGTTAATTATTGATTTACTTATAATATTGTTCATTGTATCATAATTTTTAAAACCTTTTGTCTTTCGACCGAATTTGTACACCAGCCATGGTCAAACTGGGCACGCCACAATTGTGGCGATAAGTCCCCTCTTTGAGGAGTGGCTGGAGAGGCGCCACGGCGTCCTCACCTTCCGCCTGACGCAGGTCCTCACCGGACATGGATGTTTCGGGAGGTTCCTGTTTAGGATTAAGCGGGAGGAAACGCCCGGGTGTCACCACTGTGTGGATCGCCCGGAGGACACGGTGGAGCATACGGCGGAGGTCTGCCCAGCTTGGGCGGAGCACCGCCGTGTCCTCACGGAGGCGATCGGCGGCGGCGATCTCTCGCGTCCGGCCCTGGTTCAGGCCATGGTTCGGAGCGACAGTGCATGGGAGGCCGTCACCTTTTTCTGCGAAGCAGTTATGCTAGCGAAGGAGGAGGCGGAACGCGTGATGGTGAGACAAGGTTCGCGCCCTCGCGCCCTTAGTCGCCGCAGGAGACGCCTTGGGCGTCGCGTCGGGAGTCGCAAGCCGATTTCCGGCTACCGTAGGCGCGGGCCTGCGGACGGTGAGCGATGGATAGCTCGCCGTCCGATAAGGACCAGGCCCGGGTCGACGGCGCGTTGTGTTCCACGCGCGCCTCAAAGAGATGTCACCACAAACTGACGGGGTCCGTTAGGACCAATGCCTGCCGTTGAGCCAAAAAAATACTTGTAACACCTATAATAAGCATCGTACCATGTATATTATGTACACATGTTTTTGCAAATAAATGAATAAAAAATAAAAAAAACATTTTTAATACAAAATTAATCAATTTACACACGCCACTACACGCATTCACTAACCTACTTTTAACCATTGGAAGGGCGGAATGCCCTAACACAAGCATCTGTTTTGTCTGTTTTTATAAGGACATTCCTAAAAGTAAAAATGTAACTTATTGTAAGTTGTTGAAATAAACATTTTATTATTATTATATATTTCACACAAATAGATCACTTCTTCTTTAAGTTTATAATCTCCTTTTTTTATTGTTTTTTTGTATTAGTTATTATTGACACAACTTTTATCTTGATATTTTGTTGTTATAAGTTCATAACCGTCTCATAAGACCCAAACTTTATTTTTTATTTAAGTCTACAGTATCAGTTCTGCTGGGGAGTTTGTTGCGCCACTTCTTCTTCCCAGCTAAAGCACTAGGAAGTGGTGAAGGGTGGGCGTTTTTGGGGGACTGTCTTATGTAATTTTTGACGTTCGAAAAGTGCTGATTCTCAGCCTAGTTTGAATAAATGACTTTTGATTTGATTTTGATTTTTGAGTATGTAACAAAAACCCTGTTGTTCCTTTTAGGGACATATACATTTGCCTACAAGCACAACATTGATGGAATTATAATTTAAAAAAATTAAGCATTGTCTAGTCGAGAGGTCAAAGTCAAATAACTATTAAAATTGACACATTCAAAAAAACGTTTAGAGTATCTGATTTTACAAGTACATCTTTATTTCGCTAAATTGCCTACGAGCTCGGCGGCGCGGCGGGCGGCGGCTTTCTTTGTTGCGACACAGGATGCCGCCAAAACTTACAGCGGCAGCGGGGCACGTGCGCCGCGCGCCGGGTAGGTACCACGTGATGACGTGACTACCTACCCCTTCACCCCGCCACCCACCGCCCTGCGAATTACTTCCTTTCCTTTAGTCTCCCGCGCAGCTTTCTATCGAACGGATTGTTGACCTACGTAGTGTAGTGAGTGTCGTGTGTTTTGTTTACGTTAACGTTGACCATGTCTTATTCTAACGTTTAAAAAAATTTAGTTAAAATATTCTACGATTGAATAAGACATGGTCAATGTCTTATTCTAACGTAGAATATTTTAATATGGTGATGTGTTTTGGGAAACGTGACTGCAATTATGCAGAAGCACGCAGACTACCCAGAACGTTTTGCGAGTTTACATTACGAGTTTAATGTAGTATATAATAGTAGTGAAGTGTTAAATGTAGTTTTAATAATTATCAATTGTGCATAAAAATACCCTGTACGAGTAAACCAACATTTTCAAAGATTCATTCGTATCAGCTGATGTATTATTGTTGTTAGGTACTCAAAATTCTATTGGGGTCAAGTGTGTAGTAAATTAAAAAAAAATCGTTTCTTTGGGAAAGTTGTTTGTTATCATGAGTACAATCATATGTTTAAATATCGGTCAATAATGACCAGTCACCCTATATATTTTTTTTTATAGTGCCTACTTTACTTCAATGTCTGCTTGCCTACATGCATTAATTTGTTCTTCACAAAGATAATTAGCGATTATTTAATATAGGTACTTTTAGGCCACTGCGTGCAACTTCCGAGAGCTTATAAAGTTTTGCGCGTACATTTTCTGAAACTTCCGTGACTTCGAGAAAGCACACTAAGTTCAGCGTCAAATTATCATTTTATGAATCATATTTAACAGACGAGCTGGAACTGATCGCGGTGGTATGGGGCTCCGTGTTGGAGGGCGCACAGCTGCAGGAGGAGTCGCGCACGCGATGCAGCGTGCCGAGCTGGCTGAGCGGCGGCTGCGCGCGCTGGCTGCGGGCGCAGCGGGACGAGCGCCTGGCGCGGCTGCGCGCCCTCCACCACGCGCCGCCTGCGCCGCAGCCCGCCTGAACGACACTCCACACCACTCCAATATTATTCCATATCTTTGTATGTTGCAACGAGTGTCTCTCTGAACGCAATAATAAATGAATATAAGTAAATAGCATAAAGTTTGAGGTTCCCCTGTCCACAGAGTAGGTACACCAACTGTGAATTTTGTATTGGGTTGTTCTGTTGCAGTTAAAAACTGTTTCATCGGTATCTTTGGATCTACTTATACAAATTTTAGTTTTTGCCACCGACTTCCGAAATTAAAATAGTTTTTTTTTCACTTTGTAGTGTTTTTTTGTTCGTCGGTTATTCTGTTTGTTCGTCGGTTATTCGGTTACAGTTTTTTATTTTTCACTTTTTAGTGGGTCAGTTTGTAATTTGTCTAAGTTACAATATTACTCGTATTATCCCAATGTCAACTGCTCATCACCTTTACAAAATATTGCTTTTCCCGATGCAGGCACGTTAATTGTTCTCCTAGTAAGAACAACCAGCACAACCGGAGCTGATGGTGTAGTCGCCTTCACTTCACCGTATTATGCATTGGGACGAGCATAAATTGCTTAGTAATAAAGTAATAAACTCAAACATTTCAATTAAACCATTCCTATGCAACTTTTGCATTTTCAAAGAATTGGTCAATTATAAATATGAAGCTATGATACATAAGTATAAAACTATATAAGTCTATTATAAGTTATATTTAACAAATTATCAAAAAGGCCTCATGCGAAGGCGCAACTCGTTTTTATAATCGCTGTGGCTGGCTGGCTGGCTGGCGTGGCGGTAATTGTCACACCCACCATTTAGGCCTTGTGGTAGGATGTGACGTCACGGCAATGGCGGTTTGGCTGGCTGGCTGGCTGTGAATACAGTGGCGACATCTTTGGCGGGCGTTACATTCGGCCATCCTGTAAGCATTGCACCCGCAATGGGAACACTAAGCACGATTAGTCATACTTACAATAAACATAGCATAGGACGAAGGATCAACTCTCGAGCTGATCTATTAGATCTTTTGTTTCTAGCTGCTCGTCAGTACTACTTCCACTATCGGACATGGGTGCATGAGTGCTCTTATATAGGCGAATAGCGTCGGCTGTTACTAGACCGGCAAACTGTTTATATCCTCTGAGTCCCTTATTACTTCTAATCCTATACCGATCGTTGCCTAAAACATATATTTATTTATTTAATTACAACACTCCAACGACTTATTCACTAATACATTTTTTGGGGTACTGTAACAATTAAACATAAAATCTAGAGTGAATTAGTCACTTACAGGTGTACACAGCACTTACATATTTCAAGTTCTATAATATTACACAGAGTAAATACAGGCTAAAAAAAAACAAAACAACATGAAATAAAATTAAAAAAAAAAAAACTAATTCTATTTTGTTGTTCTAAACAATAATACAGTCAATGACAAATAAATAGTAACAATTGTTTACGAAATTGTGATAGCTTGTTGGCGAAGATATCAATACTATTGGAACGTGTATGAAGCTCATTGTACGTCCTCATCAACCTGTTCATTGGCGCCGAATGTCCGAGGTTAGTTCTTGTTGGGCATGGAGTGAACACATCTAGGATGCGTTCAGATCTGGGTGAACTATGGCGAGGGACAGATATATTTATTTCAAAGAGAAGCTTTGGAACTTGTATAGATCCATTAATGATTATGTGAAGCAAAATCAGGTCGTTAGTATGCCTTCACTGTTTTAAAGTTATAATTCTGAAGTGACTTAGCCTTTGCGAGTAATCAGCGTCCAGAGCACAGCTATCAGATTTGTACCGCAGATAGTTAGGACCCGTTCTATGCGATCTACCACATGTAGATCGCATAGAACGGGTCCTAAAAAGCTTTTTACCATAAGTTTGATTCCAGACAGGTGACGCGTATTCCAAAACAGTATGTACAAATGAATTATAAAGTACTGTTAAGGTTTGGATAGTTTTGAAGTCATAACAGGTTATTTTTATGAATCCCAGTGTTTTAGCAGCCCTAGAAACAATTTAATCAATGTGAGGTATGAAGGTAAGCTTACTGTCAAGGAGAACACCTAAGTTTCGGATTTTGTCGACTTTTTGAAGTTCTCTTCCATTGAGCGAATATGAAGAAGCAAGCGTATGGCGTTTTTTTGTGAAAGTTATTTGGTAACACTTATCAGCATTCAGAAACATGTGATTTTTAGTACACCAACTATGTACAGAGTTGAGATCTTCCTGGAGTAGGGCAATGTCTGTACTTGCGTCAATGACCCGATATAGTTTCAAGTCATCAGCGAAGATGGAAAAGGTACTGTATTTGATACTGTTTGCCAGTAGCGAAGCTACAACTTCCAATTGAGGTAAGCCGAAGAAAAAATTGTTAAGTGCTCATAAAAACAAGTTATCATCTAAATTTATTCCCTCAAAAATGATTTAATTTTTGAGTTAATAAATTTCTTAGTTTAACGCCATCTATGGCCAAGTAGTAGAACCAAAGAAACGCTATTACTACACAATCAAAATTATCAATTTTTTACAGACATAAAACTATAAAAGGTATTATCGATTATGATGGATGGACTGTGTGAAAGATGATATGGCTAGAAAGGGGGTGACTACCGAGATGACGACTAATAGAGAAGTATGGAAGAAAAGGACACGTTGCACCGACCACAAATAAATTGGGATAAGGGCAGGAGACTGATGATGAGGTCTTATCGATTATAGTTTAATTTCTGAAAAACAGTCTATTACAATTATGTTCTAAAATTATGTTAGAACGAATAAAATGCGAGAAACGGGTGAAAACAAAACACACGTGAATTTATGTGGCAAAAATCAACACGACAAATCTACGAAATGGAATATTATTAATTCTATCTGGCTCTCTACGAGTATACTTAACAAAACGACAACGTTTTAAACAAATTTCACGTAAATCAAAATATTATCACTGAACGGCACAACACACGCCAAAACTTTCGGCTGTAATAGGTACCTACTATAGATTTTAAAATTATGTTGAGAATGTAACTAACTAATTAAATGCAAAAGAAAACAAAATAATAGTTAATTTATCTGTCAACAATTCGACTCAATAACCTATTTGCAAATCTACGAAATTCAACAACACCTCATTCTATCTCGTTCTCGCATTTTCTCTTTCGCTCCCGGTAATAACTCGCTCGAGAACGGCTTACCTCGCACCGTAACTAGCAGTGTTTGGGAACCCCCGATTGCTACCGAAGTGTGCCCGAAGTAGCGTGGTCTGAACTACGATTAGTACTGTATTCTGACACACCACGTGCGGCTTATTGGCGCTAGTGTGGGAATAAGACAAAAATGTAAACTGCGTTCGCGATTTAGGATAGACTAAAGTTACGTGTTGTTGTAATGTTTTTTATCTTATGATGTATTAAATACTTGTAATGTGACTATGTATGTAGTACCATAGTATTTAAAATAGTAAACTCAAGTAGAGTCGTTGTTCCGAAGGGAAGCCGGTAGGAATGGGGTTGTTTAAAGCCATCGCCCCTGCTGTTTGCTATATCATTGACAAATATAATAAACAGTATTGGGCCCAAATGGGAACCTTGTGGGACTCCGGATGTTGAAAGGTAAGGTAGAGACTGGTGACCCTTTACTACCACTTTGTTTTCTGTCGGTCAGATATGATTTAAACCACAGCCAAAGCTGACCAAATATGCAGAGGTTTGACAGCTTTTGCAGCAATATTTTGTGGTCTACCTTGTCGAACGCACTGCAAAAATCGGTGTAAATAGAGTCGACTTGCTTGCGTGAGTCCACTAATTTGCAAGGTCAGTAACGTAAAGAACTAAGTTTGTTGTAGTGGATTTTTGAGCACAAAAACCATGTTGTTGTGGAGCTATCTCTATTTTGGCATCGGCGATTAAAATAGGACACAAGAGAGACTCGAAAACTTTTTAAAATACAGACAAAATGGAGATGATAACGTAAAGAATTACCGTCCTGGTAATTCTTTACGTTATCAGCGTCCCGTTTTTTTAAAGACGGGCACTACATGTGCTAGCTTCTACTTATCAGGAAATTGAGAAGTTTAGTGTGGTTAAATATTATTTTGAATGGAAGAGATAGACTGACTGCACAGTTTTTGACAAATATAGGTGGATACCGTCTGGACCTGCACCTTTGCAGACATTAAACTTTCTCAGTTGCTCTGATTACGTGTCTTTCCGAGAAAGCAACGCGGCCCAACGTATTGCAAGAGTATATCTGCTTATCATCACAGTGTAAGGCGCACGATTGAGTAAATGTCGACGAAAGGTGATGTGCAAGAAGATCGTAAATGCCGTCACCCGAAGTGGCTACCTCAGTGCCCAACTTCAATTCCGACGGCTTTTCACTTGAGCCTGATTTTTTTGCTTTGACGAAGGACCAGAAGAGCTTGGGATTATGGGTTATGCCCTCCTCCATCTTCCTAGAGAAGTTATCATAGCTACTTTTGATAACTTAAGTAGCTCTCTGGCTCAATCATTTATATTCGTAGTCGTCACGGGGATTTTTTTTTTAATACTTTTTGTACCGTCTTCTAAGTTTTTCCTTTTCGTTCAGAATGTTTATAAGACTTTTAGGGAACCATACGGGGTATTTATTGCATTTTATTTTGAATTTTGGCACAAATGAACCTATGATGTTGTCCTTTTATCACGACATAGGGGCCAGAATATACGTCATCTAACTTAGAGTTCACTTTACTAACGCTGTTGGTTGGTGCTTGTCGCCATAATACATAGTCACCTCTTTTATTAATAGTGCTATTTTTACGTTTCTTATCGTAATTTCGCTTTTATTCTTGTACTAGCTACCTGAATACATTTTTGAGCTTTAGCACGCATAGTCTGAACAGATTCTGATACCTGATTAGGAATGGAAACATATCATGCAGGCCTACCAGTTTGAGCAATCATTTGATCGTACGCCTTTTATCCTGTAGTGGCATTAACCGTACTATTTATAACCCAAATGACGTCAGGTAAGCTGTTATCCTAATTGTGAGAAGCATCACTGGGTTCAGTGATCCATAGAGCATCCAATATGGTACGGCTGGTGCGTTCGACCTGGGCCTCAAGTCTGCTATTACAATAGTGTCAGAATGGTCGATCATTGATTTCATAATAATTGTCAATTTTGACAAGTTCCAATGGTCGGCCACTGACACTACATTGAAAGAAATTTCATATAATGGTAATCTCGTACATAATGACATTTCTACTAATAGGTTTTATAATAATGGCAATACGACAATGCGACCGACCAATGATCGACCATTATGAATTTACCAGATTACGAACTTTTAGCAAAATGACAATGGCATGACAATGGGATCGTGTTGGAGTGACTGAATTTATAAAAATAGCAGACTTGGGCCACTGTTCGAACATCAATGTTGACGTCACTTGGGCCGGACACTCGCCGCAGTTCTAAACGCGGTGTGGCCACAAGACACGCGCCGCCCTGCTTTCTTCCGTCCGCGCGATCGCAGCGCAGTATTGTATAACCAAAGGGCACTATTTCTGCGTCATGAATAGATTTGTTGCAGCCTGTTTCAGTAATGGCGAACAAATCTGCTTCTGAAGATGACACACCTGCATAGAACTCTTGCAATTTTGTACGCAAACCTCTCACGTTTTGGTAGTAAATCTCAATAGCTGTGCTAGTTATTTTATGGTTTTTTGGTTGTTCTACGAAACCACAGCCATTAACAGAATTGATGAAATGTTTTCTGCCCAATTTTCCGATTGACCTATGGTATTATAACTGCGTTCAGGTACACCTCCAATGACAAAAGAAGCATAATCTCTTTCAGTCTTATGTTTTATTACTTCTACCGTGACTGGTACTAACGATCCACATACATTCTTCACGTATTTTTCCAAGTTTTCTACTGTAGTTTCCTTACAAAGTCGCCATATATGCAAAAACTTTTTACGTTCAGTTCCCTTTACGTCTGATGCACTCGTGCTCGCACCTCTTTTTACTTCAGTATTCGGATATCTACTTTTTTTCTTATTTACTGTTATCCAGTTTCTTTCCTTTTGAGATACTAACTCCTCTGTTTCTGCTTTTTTTTTTTTTTTTTTTCCAGACATCGCTTCCAATTTCTGGTCCATTTATCTCCTTTACCACTGCATTTTTTTTTCCGATTACTTCTTTATTAGGTGGTTTCGTGGCCACACACTCTTTTGTCAGAACTTTATTTCCAACTACCCGCTTTTGGTTTTGTTTAGTTGTGGCCTGCAATCCTATATTCCACTCTTCTATAACATCTTTCTTCTTTTCTACCTCCATGTCTTTTATAAATTCAGTCTGTTCTATTGGCATTAGGTTAGGTTAGGTAAGGTTAGGTTGTTGGGCGCGGCTGGGGCGTTGTCAACGCTGCTTCCCAATCTGGGGGGCCCGAGCGCCGCCTGTAGGCGGCTCTACGTGGGGATCGTGCGATCGATGGCCCTTTATGGGGCCCCGATCTGGGCGGCTGACCTGACGGCCGGAAGCATCGCAGTCCTGCGGAAGCCGCAGAGAGCGATGGCCGTCAGAGTCATCAGGGGATATCGCACGATCTCCTACGAGGCGGCTTGCGTACTGGCCGGATCCCCGCCCTGGGACCTCGAGGCGAAAGTACTCGCGTCACTGTATCGGTGGCGCGAGGAAGCGAGGGCGCGGGGCGAGTGGCTGATGCAGCGACATGTGGAGTTGCGTCGGTCACAGCTTCGCGCAGCCCTGGTGGCGGAATGGCGGGACAGGCTTTCACGCCCTACCGCCGGCCTCGCCACCATCGAGGCGGTCCGGCCGGTACTCGAGCCCTGGCTCGGGAGGAGGCACGGCTCCCTGTCGTTTCGGGTGACGCAGGTGCTCTCGGGGCATGGTTGCTTCGGGAAGTACCTGTGTCGCATAAACAGGGAGCCGGACGCCCGGTGTCACCACTGCGTCGACTGCCGGGAGGACACGGCGCGGCATACGCTGGCAGAGTGTGCCGCTTGGGAGGAGCCTCGCCGTGCCCTCATCTCAGGAGTAGGCAGTGACCTATCGCTGCCGGCCGTGGTCGAGTCGATGGCCGGCAGCGAGGAGTCCTGGGACGCGGTGGTATCCTTCTGCGAAACAGTCGTGTCGCAGAAGGAGGCTGCGGAAAGGGAGCGGGAGATCTCGTCCGCTCACCCGGCCCGCAGCAGGCGCACTGGGCGTCGGCAGAGGGCAGACAATGCCCTCTTCCGGCCCCCCTAAATGGGTCCAGGGACGGCGGACTCGGGGACGTCCGCCGCCCCCTATCACACTGGACCCGAGGTGGCGGCGCGTAGTGTTCCACGCGCGCCCCTTTGAGACGTCGCGGGGGGGTCTAACACCTCACCCCCCCCGCAGACTTGAGGTGGCCCGCAGAGGCGGGCCGGCACTAGCCGGGGATCACGGAAGTAATACTAGCTCCCAAGATCCCCGGTGCAAGTGTGAGAAGGGAACACCGGGGTGGTTTTTAGTCAGTAAGAGTCTGACAGACCCCTCCGCCCACCCCAGGGCGGAGGACATCCATGAGGATTTTCCACCCCGGCAACAAAAAAAAAAAAAAAAGGTAAGGTTAGGTTCGCGTCACTGTATCGGTGGCGCGAGGAAGCGAAGGCGCGGGGCGAGTGGCTGATGCAGCGACATGTGGAGTTGCGTCGGTCACAGCTTCGCGCAGCCCTGGTGGCGGAATGGCCGGACAGGCTTTCACGCCCTACCGCTGGCCTCGCCACCATCGAGGCGGTCCGGCCGGTACTCGAGCCCTGGCTCGGGAGGAGGCACGGCTCCCTGTCGTTTCGGGTGACGCAGGTGCTCTTGGGGCATGGTTGCTTCGGGAAGTACCTGTGTCGCATAAACAGGGAGCCGGACGCCCGGTGTCACCACTGCGTCGACTGCCGGGAGGACACGGCGCGGCATACGCTGGCAGAGTGTGCCGCTTGGGAGGAGCCTCGCCGTGCCCTCATCTCAGGAGTAGGCAGTGACCTATCGCTGCCGGCCGTGGTCGAGTCGATGGCCGGCAGCGAGGAGTCCTGGGACGCGGTGGTATCCTTCTGCGAAACAGTCGTGTCGCAGAAGGAGGCTGTGGAAAGGGAGCGGGAGATCTCGTCCGCTCACCCGGCCCGCAGCAGGCGCACCGGGCTTCGGCAGAGGGCAGATAATGCCCTCTTCCGGCCCCCCTAAATGGGTCCAGGGACGGCGGACTCGGGGACGTCCGCCGCCCCCTATCACACTGGACCCGAGGTGGCGGCGCGTAGTATTCCACGCGCGCCCCTTTGAGACGTCGCGGGGGGGTCTAACACCTCACCCCTCCACAGACTTGAGGTGGCCCGCAGAGGCGGGCCGGCACTAGCCGGGGATCACGGAAGTAATACTAGCTCCCAAGATCCCCGGTGCAAGTGTGGGAAGGGAACACCGGGGTGTTTTTTAGACAGTAAGAGTCTGACAGACCCCTCCGCCCACCACAGGGCGGAGGACATCCATGAGGATTTTCCACCCCGGCAACAAAAAAAAAAAAAGGTTAGGTTAGGTTTTTTATTTTTTCTGTTCCCTGTGACTTTATCAAATTTCACAGATCTTGCTACTCTTATTTAAAACTACGCATTATACATTGAAAAAATCCACCCTAGTAGGGTCCTACGCTAATTATAATTTCTAATTGCTCTACCGTCTCTATCTTTCTCCATTTTCTTTACAGGCGGTCCTTTTGTATACACAAGAACCGCTTGTGCCTGTCCTCTTTTTTCTTTTTACATTTTTCTTACAAGGTGTACTTTTTACAGTTCGTACACTCCTTGTGCCTATCTCTACGTATATCGATTTCACATTTTTCTCACAATCTAGGTTGTGCCTAATTTGTTATTCTATTTTGTATCTTGATATATTTATTAAACTTATTTTCTATCTCTTAATACTACCCTTATATATTACAGTGCTTACTTTAGAGGCTCTATACATACCTATTCTTAACTCTATAAACTTATTCTCTACTATTCTGTTTTATTTTTACTACATTAATATATTCTTATAATATATATTGTAGTAAATACTTATTTATCCTTATTTCTATTTATTACTAGACTTAATATTTTTATACAAAATTCTATAAATTTATTACGAGTATGTTTATCGCTTAGTAGAGTCTCTAGGTTATCCTTTTTTAGTTGTACGTCAATTGCCTGCTGTAAATCTTACCTGTCCCTAATGTGTACTGGGCATTCCAGAAGAAGATGGAAAAAAGTTTCTGCAGTATCAGGGTCACAGACACATGCAGGACTCTCCCTACGCTTAAAGCGATGCAAGTATTGGGAGAGCCCCCCATGTCCCGTGAGTACCTGCGTCAGTAAGCCCGCTGGCCTCAGATTCCTAATAACTCTATAGGCGTCTACAGCATCCGGGAGGAACACTCTCGTTACAGAGGCTGTGATGCCAGACTTGTACCTCCGGTTCCACTCGTCAAGGGAATCCTTTCGGATTATTCGCCTGACGAATGAGACTGGAACCTGGTCGTAGTCGGGGCTCCTCTTGCTCGAGAGTGCAGCCTCCTTTGCGAGCTGATCAGCGCGTTCATTACCTGTGAGACCCGCATGCGCTTTCACCCAGTAGAAATACACAGCTTTCCCCTGGGTGAAAGCCCTCCTCAGGTTTTCGTGCGTCTCTACCGCCAATGGATGCAGAGCATTGTAGTTGGTGATGGTCTCCAGGGCCGACCTTGAGTCGCTGTATATGCAGTATTCTTTATTTTTGCGCTTCAAGGCCTCTTTCGTGGCTCTGCATATGGCGAGGATCTCCGCTTGGTAAACGGTGCAGTACGCGGCTAAGCTTAGCTTGATGGCCTTGGTCTCTGTCGCACCATCCCATATGGATAGCGCAGCTCCGACCCTACCATCAAGCTTGCTGCCGTCGGTGTAAATTTTCACCGCCTGCCCGTTGCTGTTGTCTACCTGTTGTTGCGTTGACAAACTTCCAAAAATCAGCTCCACACGCAGAGCTGGATGGGGAGTCTCCGCAAATCCCACCACACGTTCGGTCTCCCGGTCTACCAATACGAGCCGGGATGACCCTCTTCTTGCTTTATACAGGGCGGCTGCCTCCTGTATTCGAAGGTCCAGAGGCAGTATCCCGGCCAGTACCAGCGCCGAGTTCAGCGAGACCGTGCGGTAGGACTTGCACAGTTTCTGTGCGAAGCCTCTCTGTACTGCATTCAGCGCCTTCTGCGTTCCGATTTTCTTAGCTGCTGGTGCCCATGCACTTGCAGTGTACAAGATGACCGGCTCAACCACTGCCGTATAGATGGCTCTAATGACTTCAGGGTGCAGTCCCCAGCTTACTTTTGCAGCTCTGGAGAGCTGTTTGTACAAGTCTGCGGCTTTTTTACAGACTGTTGCAACGTGGGTGTTAAAGGTCATCTTGTCATCCAGAGTGAGTCCCAGAATTTTGATCTCCCTCGACATTCCGATGTCGGTCTCCCCCATCCTCAGGAGTGGGGTGTCGTACTTGAGCTTACGCGTCAACACCATAGCACAAGTTTTGTGTGGCGCAAACTTCAGCTTGTTCCGGACTCCCCACTCCCGAACATAGGCGAGAGCGACATTGGCCTGCCTCGAGACCTCCAAACCAGTATTCTTGCTGAAGACCATCACCACGTCGTCCGCATACGCCTGACAGTATACACCCTCTTTGTCCAGACCGTGCAATAGGGGGTCAAGGAGTACGTTCCAAAGTATCGGACCGCCAATGGATCCCTGGACACAACCTTTCTGGGTGTTTCTAGTGTGTTCCTCCCCAGCATACCTCAGCCTGATTTTTTTGCAGTCGAGATAGCTATCCAGTAGCCTCCTTAAATTGACCGGACACTTTTCCTCAGCCATTCTGACTCTAATAGCTGGCCACCAGGCGCTATCGAAGGCCCCCTCTATATCCAATGAGACTAGGGTTACGAGCTTTTTCTGCTCTATGTTCCCCTTGATATGGTTCACTAGGTTGTAGAGGGCGTCCTCGGTGCTCCTTTGTGGCATGAAGCCGTACTGGCGAGTACTAATCCGCGGTACTAGGTGCCACCTGATCCTTGCTACTATCATCTTCTCCAGGATCTTGCCCAAGACTGGTAGCAGACCGATCGGCCTATAGGCTTTGGGATTCTGATAGTCGTCCTTGCCCCGTTTTCTCAATACCACCACTGTGGCTTCCTTCCATATGTCCGGGAAGTGACCCATCTCTAGGCACTTATTGTACAGGGCAAGGAACACGTCCAGATTCCCGGAGATTGCTCGACTGCATATGTCCGCCGTGAAGCCATCCGCTCCGGGTGCCTTCTTTGGATTAAAACTCATACTAGCGGTCTTTAGCTCTTCTACCGTAAACGGCGGATCATGTGTTTCATTATGACACGGGGCGTTTACTTGCTTCACAAGCTCTCTAATTTGGCGATGATGTGAGTTATCCTTCTCTTCGGAGTCCTCAGGGTAGAATGTTTCGGCTAATAGGGTTGCCGATTCTCTTGGGTCTAGGAACACATCGTCCTTTTTAAGGGTCAGATCTTCTTGACGTTTGGCGGTCTTACCGATCACTCTGTATATACCTTCCCATACTCCTTCTCTATCTTGTTTTTGGCAAAAGGTCTTCCAACTTGCTATTTGGGCTTTCTTGGCTTGGCATTCGTAACTCTCTTTTGCTTGCACTCTTTGAAGACTTTCTCTTTGCGGTCCTTCGCTGCATTGCGAATCCTCCGCTTTTTTGTGGTGACCTCGTTTTTTAACTTGATGAGCTCCTCTGTCCTCCATGGCAAAGAGAATTTCGTGTTTGCCGACTTAAGTGGCATGCTGTCTTTACAGGCTGAAGTTATGCCTTTAGTAATTGTCTTTACCATGTCTTCCAGCTGCTGCTTGAGCTCGATTCTACCTATTCCAGTTGCGTTGATGTTGTCTTCCGCTTGAAATTGTTCCATTTTCGAAATGAAAATGTCCCAATTTGCCTTCTTGGTATTGTAGAGTCGAGTGGTCCTTTGGATGTTGATCCCTTTTTCCCTCTGTAAGCGCAGCTGAAACAGGATCGTGTTGTGGTCCGAGCTCGTCACTCCCTGGTCAACTTTCCAGTCTTCCACGAGACCCAGCATGTCTGTCGAGCAAGCTGTTAAATCGACGAAACTGCTGTATCTCGTGTTGCCCCTTACTGTGTCAAATGTGGGTATATCCCCTCTATTGAGTACCTGCATATCCGACTCTTCCAGGGTCCCGGACATTTCTGTGCCCCTGGTGTCATTAACGATGCTGCCCCACCAGGTGTTCTTAGCATTGGCATCGCCTCCAATGAGCAGTTTTCTTGGCCCAGCTTTCTCTATCGTCCTTCGTATTTGGTCCATGTATGGTTCAATGGGCTGGTCCGGTTCGAAGTAAAAAGAGACTGCAGCGATTTCCCAGGCTTTGGACCGGATCCTCACCACTGCGATGTTGTTCGTAGTGAGTTCTGGGCACTGTATGACGTCTAAGTCATGATCGAAAACGATCACGGCCGCTTTCACAGTCCCTCTTCCATCGTCCTCGCACTGGTAAACCCTCACGCCTCGGTAGCTCTTCATCCTTCGAATCCCGCCAACATACGGCTCCTGGACCATGGCGAAGGCGATTTTCCGGTCAGTGGCTTCTGCCATGAGCTCGGTTGTTGCCAGCTCCTTTCTTTGGAGGTTGGCCTGGGCCACTGCGTATACTCCGGTGGAGTTGCCTGCCCTATTATGAATGTGGGTGCCCTCCGCGTTAGCAATATGCTACCCTCGCTCTCGCCATTGCCTCCCATCTTCTGCGCACAGTACATTCATTACTAAATGCACTGTGTTCCGTGCTGGCGTGTTTTGCTTGCAAGCAGCCCCATCATGCGTGATGATGGGGCTGCTCCGGCGATCCAGTCAGGGCACTGTGTTCTGGTGTGAGGGCCGCCGCAGTGGCAGCACTTATCTATGGTTTCTTTACAGAAACGCTTGCTGTGGCCATACACTAAACAGCATGTGCATTGGACCAGTGGAGACTGGTCTTCTACTTTAATGCGCTGGATGTCAATATGTATAGCCCCTTTGTGCAGTGTTCTATTCCATAGCTGCGGCGACACTCTCAGAATTACGTGGTTTGTGTGGGGGTTTCGGTTCTTCCTCCTGAAAGCTATTTCGACCCTGTCATCCTCACTCTTCAGATCTTTGAAGAGGTCTGTGTTCTGGTTTCTGAAAGCACCTAGGACGTCCTCATCAGTGTTATAATTAAAGACGTTCCTCAGAGCCAGCAGGGGGTCTTTGTTTTTAACTTCCTCCACTAGAAGGTCCCCTCCCACACGCAGCCTTTCCTTCACCTTTTGCCTGTCTTCCCTCGTTCTGCACCCCACTATTACCTTACGGTCTTTGGCCTTTCTCACTCTGTCCACTGTTATAAAGCCGTCCTTTGCATTCACAGCTTTCCGAATCTTCTCAATTACCTCGTCTCCAGTTTCTAACTGGTCGGTCGAGGCTACCACTATTGAGTGGAGAGCCGTGTGCTCAGGTGCTACATTTCTAGGAGCATTGGCTGCAACATTTGCGTACGTGGCTCTGTTTTCGACAATTTGTCTACCAGTCTCTAGCTCTTTCTTTAATTCCTCCATTTTGAGGCTGTTTTCTTGTATGAGCTTAGTGTTGCTCTATTATATGAGTCAGATGGCCTTGCTTTTTATCACCATTATTTTCCTGTACTGCTTGTTCTGTCTGTGTCCTTTCTACCTCTTTGCTGTTGTCAGCAGTTTTTGTACTAGATTTCGCAGATTCGGACTCCTTCACTAGTTGGAACAGTCGCTCCACCGCCTGTGAGACATCCGCTTTGATGTCGGCTCGTAAATTCCGGGATTCTCCCAGAGCCGTTTTAGCCCTCTTGATACAGGCGCGTGCTTCCGTCACTCTGTCAGGGTATTCCCTTTTTTGTTTCGGGGAGCTGACTGGTGCCTCTGCAGACATTCTGCGTCCTAATGGTTTGTCCTTGACTGCGGCGGCAACCTTTATATTTAGCTTCGTTGGTGCTGGCGGTATTGTTCTCTGCGGTGAGTTTGGGGATTTTTGTGCAGTTTTTGAAGCCTCCCATTCTCCTATGCTCCTCCTCACGTTTGAGGATTGCGTCGATGCCGTCGAGGGACCGGCCCTCTCGTCATCACCTGGAGATACGCGGGTGATCGTCATTTTCTTGGCCGGAGTTCTGATTCCGAACATTTTGTTTGGCCACAGGGATGCGTCAATAAGTCCGTAAAAGATTTATTGTCAAATGAAAAACGTGTAAAAATAATAAAAGTTAAAGATATAATTACAATTATAATTTAAAATAAAATGCTCTATATAGAGTCCGTTATCCCGATATAAAATTGCAATTAATATTCAAATATCAACGAGAAAAGCTAAAATAAGCAAAACAAAAACTATTATTGTAAGCTCTACCTAGAGCCCGTTCTATCTATTAATTGCAATTTGTTGTCAAATATAGCAAACGTACAATTAAAATAAAATACCCTATCAATCCTCCTAGAGATGCTTCATCCTTGCAGAAAGCCAAGGGTTTGCTCTATTCCAGACAGAAACCCAAAGTAAAACAATTTTTTTACAAAACTCTATGTAGAGACGATTTGCTATCGTCAATGGATAGGTCTTTGTGAGCCCTCTTAAAAGAACCCAAACTCGGCGCAGTTCCACCAAGGGGTTCCGGAGATATTCCAACTTAAAAAAGTGTTTTTTTTGTCAAAATGGCAACCGAAAAGTGGTTACAGAAGGTTATCTCCGGAACCACCGGTCCAAAAACTACCGTGCTTGGGCTTTCCGCACTTGCCTCGGTGAGACCCATCCACTGAAACAGTTTTCAGCCTAAACAATTTTGACAACCGAAAAACGCCTGAATAGTGTCCCACCCGACAGACAACAGTCAGTTACTGTAAACAGTGAAAATCCCGCTGCTCTACGACGCTCCGTTGCGGAGATATGGGTGTTTAAATTTTTTCAAAAATGGCGGCACAACTGTCAAAGTCAATATTTGACTGAAGATATCTCCGCTTTGGGGGGTGGCAGAATACCCGAGTTTGGGCTCTCCCAACTGAGCCTGAGCCCTGCTGTCTGCCGAAACCACTTTCAGGACCCTGAAAAATCTTAGCTCCAAACCGCCTGAAAACGTAGGGTAAAGAAGACAAGAAGCCCCCGAGTATATAATTGAAAACCGCAACCTCCCACGACTCCCGGTTCAGGAGTTATTGCGGTTTGAATCTAAACAAAATGGCCGCCGAACTGTCAAAAGTCAAATTAAAGAGTCCGTATCTTCGGAACCCGTCGTCGGAGAAAGTCCGGGTTTTGAATGTACAACCCGGCGTCACTTCAGGTATCTCCAGAAAGTAGTTTTAGCGCTAAAAAACTTTTCAGCCTGAAAATTCCTGAAACCTTACTATAACTAAAATATACAAAACGTTACAAATAATATAGAAAATCCGAAGTTGATCGGCACAGCGGCTCCCGAGATATAGCTTGTTGAAGTTTTAAACCTAAAAAACCAAAGTGATGGGAAACAGTATAAATCTCAATTTAAGAGATATATAACCCGTGTTTGGGCTTATAAGGATCACAATAGACGTATTGGACCCAGTCCCAATGTCAAAATTAGTTATTTCCTATTAAATTTTGAATAAATGCCAAAAAATAGATAAAAATCGATATCTCAGGACCCACTTACCGAAAAATTTTGATTTTTTTTTTTTTAAATAGCATAAATCTAGCGCTATACAGTGCATTAAACAAAACTACTAAAAACATATAATTCAGCGAAAAAATTTAGAAAATGTATTTATTTTGATAATTTTGTTATAATTAAGAAAGTATGTAATTTAAAAATCTAAATTTTTTTTAGTCTTATTCTATTAATGAGCGCGCCAGTGACTGCAGTTGAAGATCTTGAAAATTTTGATTACATCCAGAGATATAAAGGTCTAAATTTTGAGATTTCAATGTCTTCTTAAAAATCAGGTTCAATAGGTACGACAAAAATACTTGCGAAACCAGTCTCAGCCAATGATAAAGATGACGGCTGCAAAGTTTCAGGCATCTGGCACTGCGTATTCGATGTTTTCAGCTCCACGTGGTTTTTGTTTTTTCAGAATATCTCCAAGTAGCTTAGATTTTTAAGCTGTCAGGAAGGTGCGCGAGGTCAAACCCCTCCACTTTCTTCAATAAAAAGCGGAGTTATTTATCTGGATTCAGCAGTGATCACGATTGAAGATTTTGTTTCCAACCTTAACCTCAAATATTGAGGATTTTCTGGTTTTTACACAATTTTACTGCAATCCGGGTTTTTTTTTTTTTTTTTTGCTACCTCTTACATGATAAGAGTCCTTAATTATCTATAAGTGGGATATCTACGGGTTCTTTCTTTATTTCGTCGTTTATATCTTTATTATTATAATACTAAGTTTTGCCTGAATACGATACGGCTCTCTTATTCTTTAGTACATGTTTTAATTACACTATGTATATATTACATCCTTATGGGATCTACAAGGTTTTTTATACTTATACAAAAATTCTTATTTCTATTTTATTCCTATACTATCTTTACATATGGGATTACAGTTTCATAACGATATCATAACTTAACATATTAATTTACTTATTCTAATTAAACTACTACTTATACAAGACTTACTTTTTTCTAAACACCTTATTTTTAATTTGTTTACACATTTATTTCTTATATGCTAATCAATCTATTTAACCAATTATACATGACTTACTTTTCAAACACCTTATTTTTTACACATTTATTTCTTATACGAGTATGCTAATCAATATATTTATAGTAATATATTTATAACATAAATTTATTATTCTATTTACTTATTTCTATCTATAACCAGCTCAGCGATATCTTTAAAGTATTTAATAAACCTCTCCCTACGTTTTCTACTACCTAACATTAGTTCTGGGAAGTTATCTATTATCATTTCGCATTCCAATTCGTTCTCGACCTCAAGTCTTTTTAGGGCGTAAACCGGGCAGTCAATTAAAATGTGTTCAACCGTTTCGGGGGTCCCGGGCTGGCAGATGCACGATGAGTTCTCTTTGCACTTGAATCGGTTCAAGTACTCCGAGAACCCACCGTGCCCCGTCAGCACTTGGGTGACTATTTTCGTTGGAATTATTTGCCGGATCGTTTTATAAGTGTTTGCGACTTCGGGGAAGAATAACTTTGTCACACCTGCAGTTGTACCCGCTTTATACCTTCGGTTCCATTCATCAATCGACCCCTTTCGGATTTGTCGCTTGATAAATGAAACCGGGCAAAGGTCGTAGTTGGGTTTTGTCTTCATACACAGAGCTGCATCCTTCGCCAGTTCGTCCGCCCTCTCGTTTCCCGCGAGACCGGCGTGTGCCTTGATCCAAAACAAAGACACAGTTTTGTTTTGGTTTTCAATGGCGCTCAGGTTCTCGCGGGTGTCTACTGCCAGGGGGTTTGTTGAGCTGGGGTTTGCTATGGTCTCCAGAGCTGATCTACAGTCGCTGTAGATACCACAGCTAACCTCGCTTCTCCGCAGTATCTCCTCGGTGGCTCTACATACCGCGAGGAGTTCCGCCTGGTATACCGTGCAGTATGGGGCCAGATTGAGTTTAACGGTCTTCACCTCCGCTACACTGTCCCATAGGGTTAGTGCAGCTCCGACCTTACCCTCAATCCGGCTGCCGTCGGTAAATATCCGGATAGCCTGGATGTTGTGGCTATCTACCGACTCCTGGTTTACCAGACTCACGAACCCCCTCGCGGCATGCTTCGCCGGGTGAGGTATGCGAGAGTGAGGAGCTCTCCGCTCGACCTCCCTATCTACTAGCTCTGGCCGGGATGCACCTCTCCTTGCCTCATACAGAGCAGCTGCCTCTTGTATGCGGAGGTCTAGTGGCAATATTCCGGCCAGTACCAGCGCAGAGTGAAGAGAGACCGTGCGGTAAGCCCCACACAGTTTTTGGGCAAAACCCCTCTGGACAGCATTTAAGTGGCGTTGGACCCCCAACTTTTTAGAAGCTGAGGACCAGGCGCAGGCCGCGTAAGTTATGATGGGCTCTACCGTTGCAGTATATATAACTCAGACTATTTCCGGGTGGAGACCCCAACTGACCCTGGCGGCCCTCGACAGCTGTTTGTAGACTCCAAGTGCCTTCTTACAAACGTTAGCCGTATGGCTATTAAAGGTCAACTTGGAGTCCACTGTGAGTCCCAGGATCTTCATCTCCGAGGACATTCCAATGTCGATCCCCCCCATGGCCAGACGTGGCGTGTCATATTTAAGCTTTTTCGTGACTACCATGGCACAAGTTTTGTGTGGCGCAAACCTGAGCTTATTCATGACACCCCACCTCCGAACATGTTCGAGAGCGGCATTGGCTTGTCCCTCGATTTCCAGGGCTGTCTCCCCCGAAAATACGAGCACCACATCATCCGCGAAAGCCTGGCAATAGTCGCCTCGTTCCGAGAGGCTCTCCAGCAATGGGTTCAGCAGGACATTCCACATTATGGGGCCGCCTATTGATCCCTGGACACATCCCTTGTTGGTGCTTTTTGCGAACTCATAGCCTGCATACCGTACCCGGACCTTGCGGTCGCTTAGGTAGCTGGCTATTATCCTCCTGAGGTTAGCTGGGCACTTTTCCTCCGCCAGTCTGATCTTAATGGCTGGCCACCAAGCACTGTCGAAGGCTCCCTCTATATCCAGTGAGACCATCGTGATGAGCTTCCTCTCTCGGAGTTTGCCTCTCACGTGGGCTATCAGGTCATAGAGGGAGTCTTCCGTGCTCCGCTGTGGCATGAAGCCATACTGGCGAGGACTTATTCGGGGTGCCAGGTACCAAACCAGCCTTCTGACCACCATCTTCTCCAGGATTTTCCCCATTACTGGCAATAGTCCAATAGGCCTATAAGACTTGGGACTGGTGTAATTGTCCTTCCCAGGCTTCCTCAGCACCACCACGGTGGCCTCTTTCCACGCTGTGGGGAAGTGCGTCAGATGCCAGCACCAATTGAACACTGACAGGTGCAGCTCCATGTCCCGTGATATTAAACGCTGGCAGATGTCGGCTGTGAAGCCGTCTACTCCGGGTGCCTTCTTCGGATTGAAGCTCTCCGTCGCGAATCTGAGCTCCTCCGTCGTAAACTCTGGGTCATGGATCTCATGATGGCTCCAGTCATTTACCCGGTCAGCAAGAGCTCTGATCCGTCGATGGTCTGAGCTATCCTCCTCCTCTATATCCTCCGGGTAGAATGTTTCTGCCAGTAGTTTTGCAGATCCTTCCTGCCCCACTTCCCTTCCGTTCCATACCAGTGGCAGATCTTCTTGTTGCTCGCAAAATCCCCTCCAACTCTCAGTGGAACTCGGTTAGGTTAGGTTAGGTTGGGGTGAGGCGAAAGTACTCGCGTCACTGTATCGGTGGCGCGAGGAAGCGAGGGCGCGGGGCGAGTGGCTGATGCAGCGACATGTGGAGTTGCGTCGGTCACAGCTTCGCGCAGCCCTGGTGGCGGAATGGCGGGACAGGCTTTCACGCCCTACCGCCGGCCTCGCCACCATCGAGGCGGTCCGGCCGGTACTCGAGCCCTGGCTCGGGAGGAGGCACGGCTCCCTGTCGTTTCGGGTGACGCAGGTGCTCTCGGGGCATGGTTGCTTCGGGAAGTACCTGTGTCGCATAAACAGGGAGCCGGACACCCGGTGTCACCACTGCGTCGACTGCCGGGGGGACACGGCGCGGCATACGCTGGCAGAGTGTGCCGCTTGGGAGGAGCCACGCCGTGCCCTCATCTCAGAAGTAGGCAGTGACCTGTCGCTGCCGGCCGTGGTCGAGTCGATGGCCGGCAGCGAGGAGTCCTGGGACGCGGTGGTATCCTTCTGCGAAACAGTCGTGTCGCAGAAGGAGGCTGCGGAAAGGGAGCGGGAGATCTCGTCCGCTCACCCGGCCCGCAGCAGGCGCACCGGGCGTCGGCAGAGGGCAGATAATGCCCTCTTCCGGCCCCCCTAAATGGGTCCAGGGACGGCGGACTCGGGGACGTCCGCCGCCCCCTATCACACTGGACCCGAGGTGGCGGCGCGTAGTGTTCCACGCGCGCCCCTTTGAGACGTCGCGGGGGGGTCTAACACCTCACCCCCCCGCAGACTTGAGGTGGCCCGCAGAGGCGGGCCGGCACTAGCCGGGGATCACGGAAGTAATACTAGCTCCCAAGATCCCCGGTGCAAGTGTGGGAAGGGAACACCGGGGTGGTTTTTAGTCAGTAAGAGTCTGACAGACCCCTCCGCCCACCCCAGGGCGGAGGACATCCATGAGGATTTTCCACCCCGGCAACAAAAAAAAAAAAAAAAAAAAAAGGTTAGGTTGGGGTGCCGTGATGCGGCTCCGGGCCAAGAACGTGGCTCCGGGGCCCGACGGGATCCACGGCTGCGTGTTGGCCCTCGCTCTGAAGGAGCTCGAGCCCCAACTGAGAGGACTCTACACAGCGTGTCTTGAGCAGGGCCAGTTTCCCACTTTGTGGAAATCTGGTCGTCTGGTCCTGCTCAGGAAGGCGGGGCGCCCGGCGGACTCGTCGTCCGCGTACCGGCCCATAGTGCTGCTAGACGAGGTGGGCAAGCTGTTCGAGCGAGTAATCGCAGCCCGCCTCGTCGGCCACTTGTGCAGAGAGGGGCCGGACCTGGACGACAGTCAGTTTGGGTTTCGGCATGGGCGCTCCACGATACACGCTGTGTCGCGGGTTAGAGTCCTGGCGGAGGAAGCGGTGTCTCGGGGCGGGGTGATGTTGGCGGTGTCCTTGGACATATCCAACGCCTTCAACACCCTGCCCTGGAGTTGTATTCGGGAGGCACTGCGCTATCATGGTGTGCCTCCCTACCTCCGCCGCATCGTTGGGGCTTATCTGTCGGAGAGGTGTGTCACCTACGCGGGACGTGATGGCGGAAACCAGCGCCGCATGTCGTGCGGTGTTCCACAGGGCTCGGTCTTAGGGCCGCTCCTGTGGAACATCGGGTACGACTGGGTGCTGAGGGGCGAGCTCGGTGCCGGGGTAGACCTGACGTGTTACTCGGATGACACGCTGGTCACTGCCCGGGGGAGTTCGCACAGGGAGGCAGCGTTGTTGGCGACGGCTGCGGTCTCACAGGTGGTGGGCCGCATACGTCGCCTAGGCCTGGAGGTGGCCCTCAGCAAGTCGGAGGCTATGGTGTTCCATGGCCCCCGGCGGGCGCCGTCACCCGGCTCACACATCGTGGTCGGGGGGGCTCGGATCGCTGTCGAGGGTACCATGAAGTACCTAGGATTGGTCCTCGACAGCCGGTGGGACTTCGGGCCCCACTTCCGACGGCTGGCGCCCAAGTTGCTGGGCGCTGCTGGAGCGCTCTCAACGCTGCTTCCCAATCTGGGGGGCCCGAGCGCCGCTTGTAGGCGGCTATACGTGGGGATCGTGCGATCGATGGCCCTTTACGGGGCCCCGATCTGGGCGGCTGACCTGACGGCCGGGAGCATCGCCGTCATGCGGAGACCGCAGAGGGCGATGGCCGTCAGAGTCATCCGGGGGTATCGCACGATCTCCTACGAGGCGGCTTGTGCACTGGCCGGATCCCCGCCCTGGGACCTGGAGGCGAAAGTACTCGCGTCATCGTATCGGTGGCGCGAGGAAGCGCGGGCGCGGGGCGAGCGACCGATGCAGCGACACGTGGAGCTGCATCGGTCTCAGCTTCGCGAGGTCCTGGTGGCGGAATGGCGGGACAGGCTTTCGCGCCCTACTGCCGGCCTCGACGTCGTCGAGGCGGTCCGGCCGGTGCTCGAGCGCTGGCTCGGGAGGAGGCACGGCTCCCTGTCGTTTCGGGTGACGCAGGTGCTCTCGGGGCACGGTTGCTTCGGGAAGTACCTGTGTCGCATAAACAGGGAGCCGGACGCCCGGTGTCATCACTGCGTCGACTGCCGGGAGGACACGGCGCGGCATACGTTGGCAGAGTGTGCCGCTTGGGAGGAGCCACGCCGTGCCCTCATCTCAGAAGTAGGCAGTGACTTGTCGCTGCCGGCCGTAGTGAACGCTATGGTCGGCGGCGCCGAGTCCTGGGACGCGGTGGTCGCCTTCTGCGAGACGGTCGTCTCGCAGAAGGAAGCTGCGGAAAGGGAGAGGGAGATCTCGTCCACTCACCCGGCCCGCAGCAGGCGCACCGGGCGTCGGCGGAGGGCGGATAACGCCCTCTTCCAGCCCCCCTAAATGGGTCCAGGGGCGACGGACTCGGGGACGTCCATCGCCCCCCACACATCAGGACCCGAGGTGGCGGCGCGTAGTGTTCCACGCGCGCCCCTCTGAGACGTCGCGGGGGGAGTCAAACACCTCACTCCCCCCCCTGACCCGCGAGGAGGCCCGCAGTGGCGGGCCGGCACCAGCCGGGGGTTGCGGAAGATTTCAAGTTCCCGCGACCCCCGGCGTAGGTGTGAGTCGGAACACCGGGGTGGTTTTTAGTCAGTAAAAGTCTGACAGACCCCTCCGCCCGCCCCAGGGCGGAGGACATCCATGAGGATTTTCCACCCCGGAAAAAAAAAAAAAAAAAAAAAAAGGTTAGGTTGAGGTGCCAGCAGATGGCACGAGAGGGCGAGGCCGTGCAGCGGCGAGTGGAGCCCCCACTCGTGTGGAGCGCGACGTGCGGGGTCGGTTCAGGTCGGTTTCCCGGCCTGATACGCCGGCTCCGGAGGACGTCGAGGGCGTGGGGAGCGACCCCGGGCCCACGATCGTGGACCCCAGCGAGGGCATCTTGCTGGGGTCTAATAAGGCGGAGGCTAATGCCGCTAGACGGGCGCAGCGAAAGGCTGTAGCAGCTGACGAGATCAGCGAGCTGGCCCGTCAGGCGCGAGACCGGCGTTCAGCCCAGAAGACTGCCGGGGGCAGCCCATCGGCGGTGGCGCTCAGTCGCCAAGTTTTGGACGGCGTGGATGTCGTCCTGAAGGTTGCCACCAAATCGGGCAACCTGAAGGGCACATTCACGCGTGCTCTGAAGGAGGCGGCTGACAATATCAGGGAGGCAGTTGAGGTCCTCCTTAGTCGCACCAGCACGGAGGAGACGGCGAAGTTGTGGGAGGAGAACAGCCGTCTCCGGTCCGAGCTGGAGGACCTCAAGCGGGAGTTTGCTGCTCAGAGGGCAGCTCCCAAGGCCACCGGGTCATCGCCCATCCCATCGTCGGCTCCATCATCGGCCCCTGCTGTGGATCAGGACAGCATTGCGCGCATGTGCTTGATGCAGTGTGGCGCGATGGTGTCAGCCCGGCTGGAGGCCATGGAGTCGAGGCTCCCCCCGGCCGAAATCCTCCGTCCACCGCTCGCTGCAGACAGGCGGAGGAAGGAGGCGGAGGCGAGAGCAGCGGCAGTGGCTGTGCCGAATCAGTCCGGGAAGGGGGCCAAAAAGCCCGCGAAGGGGACACAGAAGCCCGTGGAGGACGTGCGGACGGGTGACATCCGCGCCGACGCTTCCGGGCTTGGCACGATTTGGGTGCGGTGCCCGGTGGCGGCGGCGAGCAAGGTCGCCAACGGTGGGCGTCTGTTGGTGGGATGGGTTGCAGCAAGAGTTAAGCTGCTGCAACCCAGGGCATTGCGATGTTACCGGTGCCTGGACATGGGGCATGTCCGGGCACGATGCACCGCTGCAATAGACCGCAGCGAGCAGTGCTATCGCTGCGGTCAGCCCGGCCACAAGGCGGCCCAGTGCTCCGCGGCACCAAACTGCAGCCTCTGTACAGCTGCAGGGAGGTCTGCGGGGCACAGGGCTGGCGGAAAGGCCTGTCGTGCGCCAGCAGCGAAGAAGAAGAGGGGAGTCATGGCTGCCGGGGGCTCTTTACCCCCCCCTCAGCCTGACTGCCCTACGGCCGACTCCCGGCCTGTGAATGGTGCGGAGGGGATGGACTGCGTCTAATGGCGCTGTACCATTTCCTCCAGGGCAATATCAACCACGCTGCCAGAGCTCAGGATCTCTTGCTCCAGAGCATGGCAGAGTGGTCGATCGACGTGGCTGTGGTCGCCGAGCCGTACTTTGTCCCCCCCAGGGATAACTGGGTGGGAGACCTGGACGGCTTGGTGGCCATCATTGGCGGGGCTCTCGTCAACCCGTCCCGAGGACACGGCTGGGTAGCCGCCCTCGCGGACGGCATTGGCACGGTTGGGGCGTATTTCTCGCCCAACAAGAGTCTCGCCGACTTCGAGAACTTCCTTGTCGAGTTAGGTGCCGTCGTAGGCCGACTCCACCCTCACCCGGTGCTGTTGCTCGGGGATCTCAACGCCAAGTCTGCGGCGTGGGGATCTCCGGTGACCGATGCTAGGGGTGAGGCACTAGAGGAGTGGGCGGTCACGACTGGCCTGGTCGTCCTGAATCGGGGCTCGGTCCACACGTGCGTGCGGCAGCGGGGCGGGTCTGTAGTGGACGTCTCGTTCGCTAGCCCTGCTGTCGCGAGCCGTGTCCGCGACTGGCGTGTCGCCGTGGAGGTGGAGACGCTGTCGGATCACCGATACATCCGATTCGACGTCTCCACCCAGACCACCGGCGGCCGTAGTCCATCGGCCCCGCGAAGGGACGGTCCGCGCTGGGCGCGTAAGCGCATCGACAGGGAGCTTCTCGAGGAGGCCGCTATTGTGCAGGCCTGGATCCGGGAGTCGGCAACGAACGGACCCGTCGACGTCGAAGAGGAGGCGCTGTGGTTCCGCGGGGCGATGACGCAAATCTGCGACACGTCCATGCCCCGCGTCCACTCATATCCAGCGAGGCGCCAGGTGTACTGGTGGTCTACCGAGATCGCACAATTACGTGTCGAGTGCGTAGCGGTCAGACGCCGGTACACCCGATACCGGAGGAGACGTCGTCGGGTCCCTGACGAAGAAGCCGCGCTGTATGAGGTGTACCGCGCGGCGAAGCAGGCCCTGTGGCTGGCCATCGGCGAAGCGAGGACGCGAGCCAGGGAGGAGATGTTGGAGACTCTCGACGGAGATCCGTGGGGGCGCCCCTATCGTGCGGTTCGAGGGAAACTTCGAGCCGCGGCGCCTCCACTCACGGAGAGTCTCCAACCTGAGCTGCTGGAGGAAGTGGTTGCAGCCCTCTTCCCGGCAAGAGCGGAGCATACTCCGCCGCCGATGGCTTTGCCCACAGCCGCAGAGTCTGCAGAAGAAGAGGACGCCATCAGCGTCCCAGAGGTGACACAAACAGAGATGGGGGCAGCCGTGACGCGGCTCCGGGCCAAGAACGTGGCTCCGGGGCCCGACGGGATCCACGGCCAAGCGCTAGCCCTCGCTCTGAAGGAGCTAGAGCCCCACTTGAGAGGACTCTACACAGCGTGCCTTGAGCAGGGCCAGTTTCCCACTTTGTGGAAATCTGGTCGTCTGGTCCTGCTCAGGAAGGCGGGGCGCCCTGCGGACTCACCGTCCGGGTACAGGCCCATAGTGCTGCTAGACGAGGCGGGTAAGATGTTTGAGCGGATAATCGCTGCCCGCCTCGTCGGCCACTTGTGCGGAGAGGGGCCTGACCTGGCCGAGAGCCAGTTCGGCTTTCGGCACGGGCGCTCCACCATCCACGCTATATCGCGGGTGAGAGTCCTGGCGGAGGAAGCAGTGTCCCGGGGCGGGGTGATGTTGGCGGTGTCCTTGGACATCTCCAACGCCTTCAACACCCTGCCCTGGAGCTGTATTCGGGAGGCACTGCGTTACCATCGGGTGCCTTCCTACCTCCGCCGCATCGTCGGGGCTTATTTGGCGGAGAGGTGTGTCACCTACACGGGACGTGATGGCGGAAACCAGCGCCGCATGTCGTGCGGTGTTCCACAGGGCTCGGTCGTGGGACCGCTCCTGTGGAACATTGGGTACGACTGGGTGCTGCGGGGCGAGCTCCAGCCGGGCGTGGACCTGACGTGTTATGCGGACGACACACTGGTCACGGCCCGGGGGAGCTCGTACAGGGAGGCAGCGTTGCTGGCGACGGCTGCGGTCTCACAGGTGGTGAGTCGCATACGTCGCCTAGGGCTGGAGGTTGCCCTCAACAAGTCGGAGGCCTTGATCTTTCATGGCCCCCGGCGGGCGCCGCCGCCGGGATCACACATCGTGGTCGGGGGGGCTCAAATCGCTGTCGAGTCCACCATGAAGTACCTAGGATTGGTGCTCGACAGCCGGTGGGATTTTGGCCCCCACTTCCGGCGGCTGGCGCCCAAGTTGTTGGGCGCGGCTGGGGCGTTGTCAACGCTGCTTCCCAATCTGGGGGGCCCGAGCGCCGCCTGTAGGCGGCTCTACGTGGGGATCGTGCGATCGATGGCCCTTTACGGGGCCCCGATCTGGGCGGCTGACCTGACGGCCGGAAGCATCGCAGTCCTGCGAAAACCGCAGAGAGCGATGGCCGTCAGAGTCATCAGGGGATATCGCACGATCTCCTACGAGGCGGCTTGTGTACTGGCCGGATCCCCGCCCTGGGACCTCGAGGCGAAAGTACTCGCGTCACTGTATCGGTGGCGTGAGGAAGCGAGGGCGCGGGGCGAGTGGCTGATGCAGCGACATGTGGAGTTGCGTCGGTCACAGCTTCGCGCAGCCCTGGTGGCGGAATGGCGGGACAGGCTTTCACGCCCTACCGCCGGCCTTGCCACCATCGAGGCGGTCCGGCCGGTACTCGAGCCTTGGCTCGGGAGGAGACACGGCTCCCTGTCGTTTCGGGTGACGCAGGTGCTCTCGGGGCATGGTTGCTTCGGGAAGTACCTGTGTCGCATAAACAGGGAGCCGGACGCCCGGTGTCACCACTGCGTCGACTGCCGGGAGGACACGGCGTGGCATACGCTGGCAGAGTGTGCCGCTTGGGAGGAGCCACGCCATGCCCTCATCTCAGAAGTAGGCAGTGACCTGTCGCTGCCGGCCGTGGTCGAGTCAATGGCCGGCAGCGAGGAGTCCTGGGACGCGGTGGTGTCCTTCTGCGAAACAGTCGTGTCGCAGAAGGAGGCTGCGGAAAGGGAGCGGGAGATCTCGTCCGCTCACCCAGCCCGCAGCAGGCGCACCGGGCGTCGGCAGAGGGCAGATAATGCCCTCTTCCGGCCCCCCTAAATGGGTCCAGGGACGGCGGACTTGGGGACGTCCGCCGCCCCCTATCACACTGGACCCGAGGTGGCGGCGCGTAGTGTTCCACGCGCGCCCCTTTCAGACGTCGCGGGGGGGGTCTAACACCTCACCCCCCCCCAGACTTGAGGTGGCCCGCAGAGGCGGGCCGGCACTAGCCGGGGATTGCGGAAGTAATAACAGATCCCAAGATCCCCGGCCCAAGTGTGGGAAGGGAACACTGGGGTGGTTTTTAGTCAGTAAGAGTCTGACAGACCCCTCCGCCCGCCCCAGGGCGGAGGACATCCATGAGGATTTTCCACCCCGTGAACAAAAAAAAAAAAAAAAAAGGTTAGGTTAGGTTAGGTTCCGGGAGGACACGGCGCGGCATACGCTGGCAGAGTGTGCCGCTTGGGAGGAGCCACGCCGTGCCCTCATCTCAGAAGTAGGCAGTGACCTGTCGCTGCCGGCCGTGGTCGAGTCGATGGCCGGCAGCGAGGAGTCCTGGGACGCGATGGTATCCTTCTGCGAAACAGTCGTGTCGCAGAAGGAGGCTGCGGAAAGGGAGCGGGAGATCTCGTCCGCTCACCCGGCCCGCAGCAGGCGCACCGGGCGTCGGCAGAGGGCAGATAATGCCCTCTTCCGGCCCCCCTAAATGGGTCCAGGGACGGCGGACTCGGGGACGTCCGCCGCCCCCTATCACACTGGACCCGAGGTGGCGGCGCGTAGTGTTCCACGCGCGCCCCTTTGAGACGTCGCGGGGGGGTCTAACACCTCACCCCCCCGCAGACTTGAGGTGGCCCGCAGAGGCGGGCCGGCACTAGCCGGGGATCACGGAAGTAATACTAGCTCCCAAGATCCCCGGTGCAAGTGTGGGAAGGGAACACCGGGGTGGTTTTTAGTCAGTAAGAGTCTGACAGACCCCTCCGCCCACCCCAGGGCGGAGGACATCCATGAGGATTTTCCACCTCGGCAACAAAAAAAAAAAAAAAAAAAAAAAAGGTTAGGTTAGGTTAGGTTAGGTTTTTTTTTTCCTGTCCGGGCGCAAGGCCCGGCCCGCGAGCTACCTCTAACATTATTAGAGTCCTTACTTATCTATATAGTGGGATGTATCTACGGGTTTATTCTTTATTTCGTCTGTTTATCTTTATTTTATCTCAGTCATACATTGTGCCTCGATACATACATCTTATCTTAATTGTCAATACATATTCTTATTCTTATACATTGTATATATATATTCTATTCTGATGGGATATACAGGGATTGCTTACATATCTATTTATATTCTATACTTAGTACACTATTTTTCCAGATGGGATTACACGTTCTTATTAATATCTTATCTTAACACATTGTTTTATATTTACTTAACTAATTATACATGACTTACTACTTCTAAACACCTTATTTTTAATTTGTTTACACATTTTTCTCTTATATGCTAATCAATCTATTTAACCAATTATACATGACTTACTTTTCAAACACCTTATTTTTTACACATTTATTTCTTATATGCTAATCAATATATTTATAGTAATATATTTATAACATTAATTTATTATTCTATTTACTTATTTCTATCTATAACCAGCTCAGCGATATCTTTAAAGTATTTAGTAAACCTCTCCCTACGTTTTCTACTACCTAACATTAGTTCTGGGAAGTTATCAATTGTCACTTTGCATTCTAGTTCGTTTTCGACCTCGAGTCTCTTTAGGGCGTAAACCGGGCAGTCAGTCAAAAGGTGTTCAACCGTTTCGGGGGTCCCGGGCTGGCAGATGCACGATGAGTTCTCTTTGCACTTGAATCGGTTCAAATACTCCGAGAACCCACCGTGCCCCGTCAGCACTTGGGTGGTTATCTTGGTTGGGATCATTTGCCGAACTATTTTGTGGGTGGTAGTTACCTCGGGAAAAAACAGTTTTGTTACCCTTGCCGTGGTACCCTCCTTATATCTTTTGTTCCATTCATCAATCGACCCCTTCCGGATCTGTCTTTTGATGAATGAGACAGGGCATAAGTCGTAGTGGGGTTTTATTTTCAAGTGCAGGGCTGCATCCTTCGCCAGTTCGTCTGCCCTCTCATTTCCCGCGAGACCCGCGTGTGCCTTGATCCAGAACAAAGACACAGTTTTGTTCTGGTTTTCAATGGCGCTCAGGTTCTCGCGGGTGTCTACTGCCAGGGGGTTTGTTGAGCTGGGGTTTGCTATGGTCTCCAGGGCTGATCTACAGTTGCTGTAGATACCATAGCTAACCTCGCTTCTCCGCAGTATCTCCTCGGTGGCTCTACATACCGCGAGGAGTTCCGCCTGGTATACCGTGCAGTATGGGGCCAGATTGAGTTTAACGGTCTTCACCTCCGCTACACTGTCCCATAGGGTTAGTGCGGCTCCGACCTTACCCTCAATCCGGCTGCCGTCGGTAAATATCCGGATAGCCTGGATGTTGTGGCTATCTACCGACTCCTGGTTTACCAGACTCACGAACCCCAACGCGGTATGCTTCGCCGGGTGAGGTATGCGAGAGTGAGGAGCTCTCCGCTCGACCTCCCTATCTACTATCTCCGGCCGGGATGCGCCTCTCCTCGCCTCATACAAAGAAGCTGCCTCTTGTATGCGGAGGTCTAGTGGCAATATTCCGGCCAGTACCAGCGCAGAGTGAAGAGAGACCGTGCGGTAAGCTCCACACAGTTTCTGGGCAAAACCTCTCTGGACAGCATTAAGGTGGCGTTGAACTCCCAACTTTTTCGATGCTGAAGACCAGGCACCGGCCGCGTATGTAATTATGGGCTCCACCGTAGCGGTGTATATAATGCGAATTATTTCCGGGTGGAGACCCCAACTGACCCTGGCTGCTCTCGACAGCTGTTTGTAGACGCCAAGTGCCTTTTTACATACGTTAGCCGTATGGCTATTGAAGGTCAACTTGGAGTCCACTGTAAGACCCAAGATCTTCATTTCCGAGGACATTCCAATGTCGATCCCCCCCATGGTCAGCCGTGGTGTGTCATACTTAAGTTTTCTGGTGACCACCATGGCACAAGTTTTGTGTGGCGCGAACCTGAGCTTATTCATGACACCCCACTTCCGAACATGTTCGAGAGCGGCATTGGCCTGTCCTTCGATTTCCAGGGCTGTCTCCCCCGAAAACACGAGCACCACATCGTCCGCAAAAGCCTGGCAATAGTCGCCTCGTTCCGTGAGACTCTCCAGCAATGGGTTCAGCAGGAGATTCCACATAATGGGGCCGCCTATTGATCCTTGGACACATCCTTGGTTAGTGCTTTTCGCGAACTCATGGCCTGCATACCGTACTCGGACCTTGCGGTCGCTTAAGTAGCTAGCCAACATCCTCCTGAGATTCACCGGGCACTTTTCCTCCGCCAGTCTGACCTTTATGGCTGGCCACCAAGCACTGTCGAAGGCTCCCTCTATATCCAGTGAGACCATCGTGATGAGCTTCCTCTGTTGGAGTTTGCCTCTCACGTGGGCTATCAGGTCATAGAGGGAGTCTTCCGTGCTTCGCTGTGGCATGAAGCCATACTGACGAGGACTTATTCGGGGTGCCAAGTACCAAACTAGCCTTCTGACCATCATCTTCTCCAGCATTTTACCCATCACTGGCAACAGTCCAATAGGCCTATAGGACTTGGGACTGGTATAAGTATCCTTACCAGGCTTCCTCAGCACCACCACGGTGGCCTCTTTCCACGCTGTGGGGAAGTGCGTCAAATGCCAGCACTTATTAAACATGGCCAAGTGCATGTCCATGTCCCGCAATATTACACGCTGGCAGATGTCGGCTGTGAAGCCGTCTACTCCGGGTGCCTTCTTCGGATTGAAACTCTCCGTCGCGAATCTGAGCTCCTCCGTCGTAAACTCTGGGTCATGGGACTCATGATGGCTCCAGTCATTTACTCGGTCAGCAAGAGCTCTAATCCGACGATGGTCTGAGCTATCCTCCTCCTCTTTATCTTCCGGGTAGAACGTTTCCGCCAGTAATCTTGCAGATCCTTCCTGCCCCACTTCCCTTCCATTCCATAACAGCGGCAGATCCTCCTGCCTTCGTTCCGTGCTCTTTATTACCCTATAGATTCCCTCCCAAACCCCCTCCCTGGTTTGTTTCTCGCAAAATCCCTTCCAACTCTCTGTGGAACGTTTCTTGACCTCCTGTTCATATTTTTCTTTTTCTTGCAGGTATAACGCGACCACACCTTCTCTACGTGACGGCGCAGCGCATCGGATTCTTCTCTTCCTGGTAGCGACATCATGCTTCATTGCTTCGAGTTCCTCGGACCACCACGGCATAGTGAGTGTCTGGTTTTCTTTCTTTTTTGGTATTGATTCGTTACATGCTTCGGTTACTATTTCTATGTACTTTCCAATTGTGTTGTCTAAATTTTCCTTGTTATTTATTTGTTCTATATATACTTTATTGATTTGATTTTCTATTTTTAATTGGTCCATTTTTGCATCAAAAAGTTCCCAATTAGCTTTTCTTGTATTGTATTTTCTAGTAGTTCTATTGATACTAATACCCTTCCCTTTTTGTAGTTTAATTTTTATTATTATGCCGTTGTGGTCCGAGCTCGTTAGGTCTTCGGCCACTGTCCATTCCTCTACCAGGTCGAGCAGGTCCTCTGTACCTAAGGTCACGTCGACGTGACTTGTGATTCTTCGTCCACCTCTGATGGTATCGAAGGTGGGTTTGTTCCCGCAGTTGAGTACCTGCAGATGGAGCTCTCCGATCATTCCGACAAGTTCGTCACCTCTATCGTCTATGGCACTGCTTCCCCACCACACACTTTTAGCATTAGCGTCCCCTCCAATGATGGCTTTACCAGGCTTTAGCTCATTAATAGCAGCCGTTAAGTGGTCCAAGTATGGCCCAATGGGTTGGTCTGGCTCGAAGTAGTACGAGACGGCGAGCATCTCCCACGCGCTCGTTCGCAGCTTCACCACCACGATGTTGTTGGTGGTGAATTTAGGGCACTGTATGACATCGATGTCCTGACTAAACATGACTATCGCCGCCTTTACTGTGCCCCCGCCACCGTCCGAGTTCTGGTAGACCCTGGCCCCCCCGTATGACCTCATTGCCTTAATACTTCCCACATACGGCTCCTGGACCAGTGCGAAGGCTATTTTTCGCTTTTTAGCTTCGAGCATGAGTTCGTTGGTCGCCAGTTGTTTTCGTTGGAGGTTGGCTTGCACTGCAGTGTATAGATGAGTAGCTACCGTCCGTGTAACCCCCGTGACCACCTTAGCAATACGCTATGGCAGCCCGCGCCAATGCATCCCACTTTCTGCGTACCGGGCAGTCCTGACTATACACCGTATGGCCTGTATCGTCATGTTTTCCTTTGGCGCAATTCTTACACGTGGGTCTGTCGCCCGTGACTAACCTGGTACATTCTGCCTTAAGATGTGGCCCCCCGCAATAGTTACAGAGATCCGCAGGCTCCGTGCACAACTTTCGGCCATGCCCATATGCCAAGCACCTCGTACATTGTATCAAGGGCGTTTGGTCTTGGACTCTGACACACTGCAGATCGATGAAGATCCTACCAGCCACTGTGAGTCTCTGCCACAACTTTGGTGTCACCTGTAGGACGACATGGCTCTCCAACGAGTTCCGTGCCCTCCTCCGGTACTTCACCGTGGCAGTCGCTTCCTCGGCCGTCAGGTCCTCCAGCAGGCGGGCGTTCTGGGTCTTCAGGGCAGTCAAGATATCCTCGTCACTGTTGTAGGACAAGAGGTCTCTGATCATTACTAGTGGGTTCCGATTTTTTGCCTCTTCCACTTTCAGGTGTTTGTCCTTTTGGAGATGGGCTGTTGTTTTTACCATCTCCTCCCTGTTGGTAAAGCTCAGGATAACCCTCTTGTCCTTCACTTTTCGGACCGGTTAGGTTAGGTTAGGTTAGTTTAGGTTTTTTTTTTTTTTTTTTTTTTTTTTTTTTTTTTTTTTTTTTTTTTTTTTTTTTTTTTTTTGGCAGGAGTGGGAAATCCTCATGGACGCCCAGACTGCCCCATTACTGAGCCAGTCTGGGCAGTGCCGGACTCTTACCGGCTAAAACCACACTCCTGCCTTTCCAGTGTCCCTCTGACATTATCAGAGCCCTTTTTTATCAACTTGGACATTTAAGATAATTTTGTTAAATTTCTAAACTTTGTATGATAACTAATTTTAACACTATAATATAATACTTCGACTCGATGCTACTACACGCTTATTCTAAGGGAGTGGTATACTTATCTTTATCACATTAAAACTACACACGCATGCACACCTTACATTATATTTTCTTTTTTAACTTATTTCATATTTACATAATAATTATATCCTTTTCTATTTTATATCTTTCTCATCAGACATGATATTCATTATATACTACATTATATATTGATATCATGAATTCTTACACTATTTATTTCTTTTTATAACTATGTTTCCTATTACTATGCAATATTCTAAGAACTTTTTAATATTATTTTTCTTCATTAGTTGTGCCATATTATCAGCCTCAACCTTTATGCCAATACTCTGCTCCACCTCATATCGCAATCTGGCAAAGATGGGGCATTCCAGTAGCACATGTGGGACAGTTTCGTCCACACCCGGCTCACAGGAGCACGATGGGTCCTCCTTACACTTGAAACGGTACAGGTATGCAGAGAACCCACCGTGCCCCGTGAGAATTTGTGTCGAAATCTTTGTGTGCTCCATCCTTCTTACCGCTTTGTACGCTGCGGTTGCGTCAGGGAAGAACATTTTAGTAATTTTTGCGGTCGCCCCGGATCTATATCTCCTGTCCCATTCGTCAAGCGTTTCCAACCGGATTCTGCGTTTGGCGAATGAGACCGGAGCAAGATCATAGTCTGGTCTCTTCTTCAACCGCAATGCCGCCTCCTTTGCCAGTTGGTCGGCCCTCTCATTACCTTCCAATCCTGCGTGTGCTTTAATCCAAAACAGAGAGACGCTCTTGTTTTGGAGGCTACAGCTGCGTACGGCGTCTCTTGTTTCTACTGCCAGGGGATGAAAGGCCTTAGGGTTAATCACCGTCTGGAGGGCCGCCATAGAGTCACTATATACGGCGAAAGATGTTTCGCTACGTCGGAGGGCCTCCTTCAGTGCTTCGCGAATGGCCAGCAGCTCGGCTTGGTAGACGGTACAGTAGGTCGGCAAGGCAAGTTTGAGGGCTTTAGTTTCGGCCTGGCTATTCCATATGGATAGCGCAGCGCCAACTTTACCCTCAATCTTGCTGCCGTCCGTAAAGATGCGCACTGCATAATCGCTGTGGTTGTGATATTGCTCGTCGTCTACCAAGTGTCCGAGTTTAATTTCTTGCTCCTCCGCAGGATGGGGGGCTTCGATTGCCGATGCCATTCGCTCAATCTCTATGGCTGCAGGCTGGGGTACCCCCCGCTTGGCCTCGTACAGTGAGGATACTTCTCGGATTCGAAGATCAAGGGGGAGTATCCCAGCCAGCACAAGTGCTGAATTCAGAGACACCGTACGGTATGCGCGGCACAGTTTTTGGGCGAAGCTTCTCTGGATAGCATTTAGTTGCTTCTGTACACACACTTTGTTGGCTGCAGGCGCCCAAGCACATCCCGCATACAGAATAATGGGTTCGACTGCGGCGGTGTATATGCATCTTATGACCTCCGGATGAAGTCCCCAGTTGACTCGAGCAGCCCTCGACAGCTGTTTATATATAGCGACCGCCTTGGAGCATACGTTGGTGACGTGGGTATTAAAGGTGAGCTTATGGTCCAGCGTGAGTCCCAGTATTTTAAACTCACTAGACAGGCCAATGTCGGTGCCACCCATGCTCAGCCGTGGAGTATCGTGTTTCAGCTTTCGCGTTATGAGCATGGCTTTGGTTTTATGCGGAGCAAATTTAAGCTTGTTCGCGACACCCCACGCCTGAACATAATCTAAGGCGGCATTTGCCTGTCTCTCTATATCAAGGGCTGTATCTGCATCGAACATCAGCACGACGTCATCCGCAAACGCCTGACAGCGGTACCCCTTATGTCCAAGGCCCTTCAGCAACGGATCCAATAAAAGGTTCCACAAGATGGGGCCGCTAATAGACCCCTGTACTGTTAGGTTAGGTTAGGTTAGGTTTTTTTTTTTTTTTTTTTTTTTTTTTTTTTTTTTTTTTTTTTTTTTTTTTTTTTTTTTTTTTTTTTTTTTGGCAGGAGTGGGAAATCCTCATGGACGCCCAGACTGCCCCAAAATGAGCCAGTGTGGGCAGTGCCGGACTCTTACCGGCTAAAACCACACTCCTGCCCTGCCAAATGTACCTCTGACTTGATCAGAGTTCTTGTGTATCTTAATTGTCTGGTTGCTCACTTAAATTTCTGTCAATTTATTTAGTTTAAAATCCAATCTTATTTCTATTACATTTATTGTTATTACATCTATTTACATCCATTATCACTTTCACTTAGGTATCTTACATTGTTATCCTTTTATCTATATTGTATAAAGCATTTGCATTTTTCTTCATGCCTTCATCCATGCAAATATAGCAATTATATTATAAATTTATTATTATTTATGTCTTCATATCATTAATATTATATATTATTATCGTTATTATTAATTATGTCATTATATCATTATTATTATATATTATTATCGTTACTAGTAATTATATCATTATTATTATATATTATTATTATTGAGTTCCTTAATTCTTTCACAGTTATATCACAGTTTCGGACATTTTCAACAATCTGTGTTATGCTACTGTTATATATTATATACAAATATGAATACTAAGCATAATTTTGTTTACTTATTCCTACTAATTGCTTTATTGGCTAGTTTCATACAGAACTCAATAAACTTAGCTCTAGTTCGCTTATCGGTTATTAATGCCTTTAGAGTATCCGTCGTTATTTCTGTACCCAGTTCCTGCTCGATCTCATACCTCTCCGGGCAGTACGCGGGGCAGTCTGTTAGTATATGTACCACCGTTTCATGTCTGTCCGGGTCACATATGCACGATGGGCTTCCCTTACACTTGAACCTGTGCAGGTATTCAGAAAACCCACCGTGCCCTGTCAGTAATTGCGTCAAAGTCCCTGTCGGTTTTATATCTTTTATGTATTTAAAAGCTTGGATTGCGTCAGGGAAAAACAGTTTAGTAACGCCAGCTGTATCCTCGGATTTGTATCTCTGATTCCATTCGTCAAGCGTGTCTAAACGGATCTGCCGCTTGACGAATGAAATCGGGCATTGGTCGTAGTCTGGCCTTGTTTTGCTTTTAAGGGCGGCGTCCTTTGCAAGCTGGTCTGCTCTCTCGTTACCCTCTAGTCCTGCGTGGGCTTTGATCCAAAAAAGTTCAACTTTTTTGGATTGATCCTTGCACTGTCGCAGATTTTCCCGGATTTCGACTGAGAGGGGATGGAGCGAGCGGTGATTAGCGACGGTTTCTAGTGACGATCCGGAGTCGCTGTAGATGCCGAAACTATTCTCTCGACTACGCAAAATTTCCCTTGTGGCCTTACATATAGCCAAAAGTTCTGCCTGGTAGACGGTACAGTGGGGCGACAGCTTGAGTTTCTGGCTTTTGGTTTCAGCATCATTGCTCCAGTGAGACAATGATGCCCCGACCTTGCCCTCGATCTTGCTGCCGTCCGTGTATATCCGCACTGCTTGAGTGCAGTGGTTGTTAGCTTGATCCTGGTCTGCCAGGCATATGAACTGCAGGCTTATATGTTTGGCTGGGTGGGGGACATTGTTAAACGCAGTACGTCGCTCAATCTCCTTGTCTCCTAGCGCTGGCCAGGGTACCCCCCTCTTCACCTCATATAGGGCCGCTGCCTCTTTTATTCGAAGGTCAAGGGGTAGTATCCCAGCCAGCACTAGTGCCGAGTTCAAGGAGACTGTGCGATAGGATTTGCACAGTTTCTGCGCAAATCCCCTTTGAACTGCGTTCAATTGTTTGCGTATCTTCAACTTCTCAACCGCTGGTGCCCACGCACTTGCCGCATACAGGATTGTCGGTTCAACTACTGCCGTGTAGATGGTACGAATGACATCCGGATTGAGTCCCCAGCTGATCCTGGCTGACCTAGACAACTGCTTGTAAAAGTTTAATGCCTTTTTGCAAACATTAGATGCATGGGCATTAAAAGTCAGCTTGTTGTCTATAGTCAGTCCCAGGGTTTTGATCTCCTGCGACATGCCAATGTCGACCCCGCCCATGCTCAGCAGTGGGGTGTCATACTTGAGTTTCCGCGTAACGACCATTGCATTCGTCTTGTGTGGTGCGAATTTTAACTTATTACTGACTCCCCACCGGTGAACATACTCGAGAGCGCCATTTGCACGTCGCTGGACCTCCGACGCGGAGTCCCCATCGAATACCATAACTACGTCATCAGCGAATGCTTGGCAATAGTCTCCCCTTTGTACCAGGCCTTTAAGTAGGGGGTCGAGTAAGAGGTTCCAAAGGATTGGACCCCCTATCGATCCCTGCACGCAACCTTTATTGGTTTCCCTGGTTACCTCCTGTCCAGCGTATCTTAACCTAACCCTTCTGTGTTCCAGGTAGCTGTCCACAACTCTCCTTAGGTTTACCGGGCATTTTGCTTCCGCCAGCCTGGTTCTTATGGCCGGCCACCATGCGCTGTCAAAGGCTCCCTCTATGTCCAGCGATATCATGACAATCAGTTTTTTGTCTTTTAGTTTACCTCGTATGAATTCTAGCAGGTCATAGAGGGAGTCTTCGGTGCTTTTTTGTGGCATAAAACCATACTGGCGTGTGCTGAGTCCGGGTATGATGTGCCATTTCACTCTGCCTATCAACATTTTTTCCAGGACTTTCCCCATGGTTAGGTTAGGTTAGGTTAGGTTGGGGTGCGTGCAGAAAACCTCCTCGTGTGCCTGACTGCTGCTCGTTCCTTACGAATACGTTCGGGGGAAAGAGCAGTCGTCTGGCCGGTGCACCCTGGGCGCGGTCAGCGGTCAATAGTCTCTCCATGCCGGAGAGGGTATTGACTGCGGCGGATTTCTGCGGGGGGGGAGAGCCTAAGGCTCTTGGGCCTGTCAAGGCCGATCGTCGGTCGTCCACTCCCCCCTCTGCTTACAGAGGGAGGCCGAGTGGGCGCAGAGTGGGGAGGCGGACGACGGACTGTCCGCGGTAGAGGGGCCCACAGGGTAGGTTAGATTAGAATAGGTTAGGATAGGTTAAAAAAAAAAAAAAAAAAAAAAAAAAAAAAAAAAAAAAAAAAAAAAAAAATGTATATATAATTAGGTTACGTTAAGTAGGGACCCAATCCTAAGTTTTGAAGCGCGGCGAGAGGATGGATGGCTGGAGGGAGTCCAGTCGTTAGCGTTTCACCTGCAGATACCTGCCGACCTCTGCAGTATGTAGGCTTACCGGGCATCTAGGCTCTGCCCGGTGGACGAATATTACCTATATCTACTCGTGGGATTTATATGGAAGCAACAAAGATAAAAACAAAATTAAATAAGGAGAAAGTGCCGATCGTTCTGGTCGAGCAGATGGGTGTGGGTGCGGTGTCAGATTCTGACACCGCGTCCGAAAGAATGAGTGTGGCGAGCGTGGCGAGCGTATGCTCAAATCGCTCACGCAAAAAGAAGCGCGCGGGGTCAGGCTCTTCTAGCGATGAGAGCCAGCCGGCCCCTAAGGTGCCAACAGATGGCATAAGAGGGCGAGGTCGCGCCGTGGCGAGTGGAGCCCCCGCTCGTGTGGAGCGCGACGTCCGGGGTCGGTTCAGGTCGGTTTCCCGGCCTGATACGCCGGCTCCGGTGGAGGACGTCGAGGGTGTGGGGAGCGACCCCGGGCCCACGATTGCGGACCCCAGCGAGGGCATCTTGCTGGGGTCTAATAAGGCGGAGGCGAATGCCGCTAGACGGGCGCAGCGAAAGGCTGTAGCAGCTGACGAGATCAGCGAGCTGGCCCGTCAGGCGCGAGAGCGGCGTTCAGCCCAGAAGACTGCCGGGGGCAGCCCATCGGCGGTGGCGCTCAGTCGCCAAGTTTTGGACGGCGTGGATGTCGTCCTGAAGGTTGCCACCAAATCGGGCAACCTGAAGGGCACATTCACGCGTGCTCTGAAGGAGGCGGCTGACAATATCAGGGAGGCAGTTGAGGTCCTCCTTAGTCGCACCAGCACGGAGGAGACGGCGAAGTTGTGGGAGGAGAACAGCCGTCTCCGGTCCGAGCTGGAGGACCTCAAGCGGGAGTTTGCTGCTCAGAGGGCAGCTCCCAAGACCACCGGGTCATCGCCCATCCCATCGTCGGCTCCATCATCGGCCCCTGCTGTGGATCAGGACAGCATTGCGCGCATGTGCTTGATGCAGTGTGGCGCGATGGTGTCAGCCCGGCTGGAGGCCATGGAGTCGAGGCTCCCCCCGGCCGAAATCCTCCGTCCACCGCTCGCTGCAGACAGGCGGAGGAAGGAGGCGGAGGCGAGAGCAGCGGCAGTGGCTGTGCCGAATCAGTCCGGGAAGGGGGCCAAAAAGCCCGCGAAGGGGACACAGAAGCCCGCGGAGGCTAAGGCCACGCCCACTTCCCGAACGGCTGCTCCACCGACGACCGCGCCCGGACCCACCACGGAGGCCTGGACGACGGTCGTCAAGAAGCCAAAAAAAAAGAAGACGGCGCTGCCAGCACCCGCTAAAGTACCGGCACCGGCACCGAGGAGGACCCAGAAGCCGCCTAAGACGAGAGCCCCCCGCTCCGCGGCTGTGGTGGTAACACTACAGCCCGCAGCCATCGCGAGGGGCGTCACCTATCAGGCGGTTATGGCGGACGTGAGGAGCAGGATCGCGTTCCCCGACCTTGGCACACCGGCTGGCTTTATTTATAAGCAAGCCATTACGGGGGCGCGGCTGTTCGAGGTGTCGGGTGCCTCTAGCAGCGAGAAGGCGGACACGCTGGCAGCCAAGCTGAGAGGGGTCCTCAACCCGGAGGACGTCCGGGTGTCCAGGCCAATGAAGACCTCTGAGCTGCGGGTCGATGGACTGGACGACTCGGCGACCCCGGCTGAGGTCGTGGCGGCCGTAGCCAAAGCCGGCGGATGTCCGCCGGAGGACGTGCGGACGGGTGACATCCGCGCCGACGCTTCCGGGCTTGGCACGATTTGGGTGCGGTGCCCGGTGGCGGCGGCGAGCAAGGTCGCCAACGGTGGGCGTCTGTTGGTGGGATGGGTTGCAGCAAGAGTCAAGCTGCTGCAACCCAGGGCATTGCGGTGTTACCGATGCCTGGACATGGGGCATGTCCGGGCACGATGCACCGCTGCAATAGACCGCAGCGAGCAGTGCTATCGCTGCGGTCAGCCCGGCCACAAGGCAGCCCAGTGCTCCGCGGCACCAAACTGCAGCCTCTGTACAGCTGCAGGGAGGTCCGCGGGGCACAGGGCTGGCGGAAAGGCCTGTCGCGCGCCAGCAGCGAAGAAGAAGAGGGGAGTCATGGCTGCCGGGGGCTCTTTACCCCCCCCTCAGCCTGACTGCCCTACGGCCGACTCCCGGCCTGTGAATGGTGCGGAGGGGATGGACTGCGTCTAATGGCGCTGTACCATTTCCTCCAGGGCAATATCAACCACGCTGCCAGAGCTCAGGATCTCTTGCTCCAGAGCATGGCAGAGTGGTCGATCGACGTGGCTGTGGTCGCCGAGCCGTACTTTGTCCCCCCCAGGGATAACTGGGTGGGAGACCTGGACGGCTTGGTGGCCATCATTGGCGGGGCTCTCGTCAACCCGTCCCGAGGACACGGCTGGGTAGCCGCCCTCGCGGACGGCATTGGCACGGTTGGGGCGTATTTCTCGCCCAACAAGAGTCTCGCCGACTTCGAGAACTTCCTTGTCGAGTTGGGTGCCGTCGTGGGCCGACTCCACCCTCACCCGGTGCTGTTGCTCGGGGATCTCAACGCCAAGTCTGCGGCGTGGGGATCTCCGGTGACCGATGCTAGGGGTGAGGCGCTAGAGGAGTGGGCGGTCACGACTGGCCTGGTCGTCCTGAATCGGGGCTCGGTCCACACGTGCGTGCGGCAGCGGGGCGGGTCTGTAGTGGACGTCTCGTTCGCTAGCCCTGCTGTCGCGAGCCGTGTCCACGACTGGCGTGTCGCCGTGGAGGTGGAGACGTTGTCGGATCACCGATACATCCGATTCGACGTCTCCACCCAGACCACCGGCGGCCGTAGTCCATCGGCCCCGCGAAGGGACGGTCCGCGCTGGGCGCGTAAACGCATCGACAGGGAGCTTCTCGAGGAGGCCGCTATTGTGCAGGCCTGGATCCGGGAGTCGGCAACGAACGGACCCGTCGACGTCGAAGAGGAGGCACTGTGGTTCCGCGGGGCGATGACGCAAATCTGCAACGCGTCCATGCCCCGCGTCCACTCATATCCAGCGAGGCGCCAGGTGTACTGGTGGTCTACCGAGATCGCACAATTACGTGTCGAGTGCGTAGCGGTCAGACGCCAGTACACCCGATACCGGAGGAGACGTCGTCGGGTCCCTGACGAAGAAGCCGCGCTGTATGAGGTGTACCGCGCGGCGAAGCAGGCCCTGTGGCTGGCCATCGGCGAAGCGAGGACGCGAGCCAGGGAGGAGATGTTGGAGACTCTAGACGGAGATCCGTGGGGGCGCCCCTATCGTGCGGTTCGAGGGAAACTTCGAGCCGCGGCGCCTCCACTCACGGAGAGTCTCCAACCTGAGCTGCTGGAGGAAGTGGTCGCAGCTCTCTTCCCGGCAAGAGCGGAGCATACTCCGCCGCCGATGGCTTTGCCCACAGCCGCAGAGTCTGCATATGAAGAGAACGCCATCAGCGTCCCAGAGGTGACACAAGCAGAGATGGGGGCAGCCGTGACGCGGCTCCGGGCCAAGAACGTGGCTCCGGGGCCCGACGGGATCCACGGCCAAGCGCTAGCCCTCGCTCTGAAGGAGCTAGAGCCCCACTTGAGAGGACTCTACACAGCGTGCCTTGAGCAGGGCCAGTTTCCCACTTTGTGGAAATCTGGTCGTCTGGTCCTGCTCAGGAAGGCGGGGCGCCCTGCGGACTCACCGTCCGGGTACAGGCCCATAGTGTTGCTAGACGAGGTGGGTAAGATGTTTGAGCGGATAATCGCTGCCCGCCTCGTCGGCCACTTGTGCGGAGAGGGGCCTGACCTGGCCGAGAGCCAGTTCGGCTTTCGGCACGGGCGCTCCACCATCCACGCGATATCGCGGGTGAGAGTCCTGGCGGAGGAAGCGGTATCCCGGGGCGGGGTGATGTTGGCGGTGTCCTTGGACATCTCCAACGCCTTCAACACCCTGCCCTGGAGCTGTATTCGGGAGGCACTATCTTACCATCGGGTGCCTTCCTACCTCCGCCGCATCGTCGGGGCTTATTTGGCGGAGAGGTGTGTCACCTATACGGGACGTGATGGCGGAAACCAGCGCCGCATGTCGTGCGGTGTTCCACAGGGCTCGGTCGTGGGACCGCTCCTGTGGAACATCGGGTACGACTGGGTGCTGCGGGGCGAGCTCCAGCCGGGCGTGGACCTGACGTGTTATGCGGACGACACACTGGTCACGGCCCGGGGGAGCTCGTACAGGGAGGCAGCGTTGCTGGCGACGGCTGCGGTCTCACAGGTGGTGAGCCGCATACGTCGCCTAGGGCTGGAGGTTGCCCTCAACAAGTCGGAGGCCTTGATCTTTCATGGCCCCCGGCGGGCGCCGCCGCCGGGATCACACATCGTGGTTGGGGGGGCTCAAATCGCTGTCGAGTCCACCATGAAGTACCTTGGATTGGTGCTCGACAGCCGGTGGGATTTTGGCCCCCACTTCCGGCGGCTGGCACCCAAGTTGTTGGGTGCGGCTGGAGCGTTATCAACGCTGCTTCCCAATTTGGGGGGCCCGAGCGCCGCCTGTAGGCGGCTCTACGTGGGGATCGTGCGATCGATGGCCCTTTACGGGGCCCCGATCTGGGCGGCTGACCTGACGGCCGGAAGCATCGCAGTACTGCGAAAGCCGCAGAGAGCGATGGCCGTCAGAGTCATAAGGGGATATCGCACGATCTCCTACGAGGCGGCTTGCGTACTGGCCGGATCCCCGCCCTGGGACCTCGAGGCGAAAGTACTCGCGTCACTGTATCGGTGGCGCGAGGAAGCGAGGGCGCGGGGCGAGTGGCTGATGCAGCGACATGTGGAGTTGCGTCGGTCACAGCTTCGCGCAGCCCTGGTGGCGGAATGGCGGGACAGGCTTTCACGCCCTACCGCCGGCCTCGCCACCATCGAGGCGGTCCGGCCGGTACTCGAGCCCTGGCTCGGGAGGAGGCACGGCTCCCTGTCGTTTCGGGTGACGCAGGTGCTCTCGGGGCATGGTTGCTTCGGGAAGTACCTGTGTCGCATAAACAGGGAGCCGGACGCCCGGTGTCACCACTGCGTCGACTGCCGGGAGGACACGGCGCGGCATACGCTGGCAGAGTGTGCCGCTTGGGAAGAGCCTCGCCGTGCCCTCATCTCAGGAGTAGGCAGTGACCTATCGCTGCCGGCCGTGGTCGAGTCGATGGCCGGCAGCGAGGAGTCCTGGGACGCGGTGGTATCCTTCTGCGAAACAGTCGTGTCGCAGAAGGAGGCTGCGGAAAGGGAGCGGGAGATCTCGTCCGCTCACCCGGCCCGCAGCAGGCGCACCGGGCGTCGGCAGAGGGCAGATAATGCCCTCTTCCGGCCCCCCTAAATGGGTCCAGGGACGGCGGACTCGGGGACGTCCGCCGCCCCCTATCACACTGGACCCGAGGTGGCGGCGCGTAGTGTTCCACGCGCGCCCCTTTGAGACGTCGCGGGGGGGTCTAACACCTCACCCCCCCGCAGACTTGAGGTGGCCCGCAGAGGCGGGCCGGCACTAGCCGGGGATCACGGAAGTAATACTAGCTCCCAAGATCCCCGGTGCAAGTGTGGGAAGGGAACACCGGGGTGGTTTTTAGTCAGTAAGAGTCTGACAGACCCCTCCGCCCACCCCAGGGCGGAGGACATCCATGAGGATTTTCCACCTCGGCAACAAAAAAAAAAAAAAAAAAAAAGGTTAGGTTAGGTTTTTTTTTTTTTTTTTTTTTTTTTTTTTTTTTTTTTTTTTTTTGGCAGGAGTGGGAAATCCTCATGGACGCCCAGACTGCCCCAAAAATGAGCCAGTGTGGGCAGTGCCGGACTCTTACCGGCTAAAACCACACTCCTGCCCTGCCAAATGTACCTCTGACTTGATCAGAGTTCTTATGTATCTTAATTGTCTTGTTGCTCACTTAAATTTCTGTCAATTTATTTAGTTTAAAATCCAATCTTATTTCTATTACATTTATTGTTATTACATCTATTTACATCCATTATCACTTTCACTTAGGTATCTTACATTGTTATCCTTTTATCTATATATAAAGCATTTTCATTTTCTTCATGCCTAAATCCATACAAATATAGCAATTATATCATTATATTATATATTCATTATTATTATATATTATTATCGTTATTATTAATTATGTCATTATATCATTATTATTATACTTATATTATTTTTATTATTATTGAGTTCCTTAATTCTATCACAGTTTTTTATCACAGCTTCGGACATTTTCAACTATATGTGTTATGCTACTGTTATATATTATATACAAATATGAATACTAAGCATAATTTTGTTTACTTATTCCTACTAATTGCCTTATTAGCTAGTTTCATACAGAACTCAATAAACTTAGCACTAGTTCCCTTATCTGTTATTAATGCATGTAGACTTTCTTTCGTTATTTCTGTGCCCAGTTCCTGTTCGATCTCATACCTCTCCGGGCAGTACGCGGGGCAGTCTGTTAGTATGTGTACCACCGTTTCCTGTCTGTCCGGGTCACATATGCACGATGGGCTTCCCTTACACTTAAACCTGTGCAGGTATTCAGAAAACCCACCGTGCCCTGTTAGTAATTGTGTCAATGTCCCTGTCGGTTTGAGGTTTTTTATATATGGAAATGCTTGGATTGCGTCAGGGAAAAACAACTTAGTTACGCCGGCTGTGTCCTCGGATATGTATCTCCGATTCCATTCGTCAAGCGTGTCTAAACGGATCTGCCGCTTGACGAATGAAATCGGGCATTGGTCGTAGTCTGGCCTTGTTTTGCTTTTAAGGGCGGCGTCCTTTGCAAGCTGGTCTGCTCTCTCGTTCCCCTCTAGTCCTGCGTGGGCTTTGATCCAAAAAAGTTCAACTTTTTTGGATTGATCCTTGCACTGTCGCAGATTTTCCCGGATTTCGACTGAGAGGGGATGGAGAGAGCGGTGATTAGCGACGGTTTCTAGTGACGATCTGGAGTCGCTGTAGATGCCGAAACTATTCTCTCGACTACGCAAAATTTCCCTTGTGGCCTTACATATAGCCAAAAGTTCTGCCTGGTAGACGGTACAGTGGGGCGACAGCTTGAGTTTCTGGCTTTTGGTTTCAGCATCATTGCTCCAGTGAGACAATGATGCCCCGACCTTGCCCTCGATCTTGCTGCCGTCCGTGTATATCCGCACTGCTTGAGTGCAGTGGTTGTTAGCTTGATCCTGGTCTGCCAGGCATATGAACTGCAGGCTTATATGTTTGGCTGGGTGGGGGACATTGTTAAACGCAGTACGTCGCTCAATCTCCTTGTCTCCTAGCGCTGGCCGGGGTACCCCCCTCTTCACCTTATATAGGGCCGCTGCCTCTTTTATTCGAAGGTCAAGGGGTAGTATCCCAGCCAGCACCAGTGCCGAGTTAAAGGAGACTGTGCGATAGGATTTGCACAGTTTCTGCGCAAATCCCCTTTGGACTGCGTTCAATTGTTTGCGTATCTTCAACTTCTCAACCGCTGGTGCCCACGCACTTGCCGCATACAGGATTGTCGGTTCAACTACTGCCGTGTAGATGGTACGAATGACATCCGGATTGAGTCCCCAGCTGATCCTGGCTGACCTAGACAACTGCTTGTAAAAGTTTAATGCCTTTTTGCAAACATTAGATGCATGGGCATTAAAAGTCAGCTTGTTGTCTATAGTCAGTCCCAGGGTTTTGATCTCCTGCGACATGCCAATGTCGACCCCGCCCATGCTCAGCAGTGGGGTGTCATACTTGAGTTTCCGCGTAACGACCATTGCATTCGTCTTGTGTGGTGCGAATTTTAACTTATTACTGACTCCCCACCGGTGAACATACTCGAGAGCGCCATTTGCACGTCGCTGGACCTCCGACGCGGAGTCCCCATCGAATACCATAACTACGTCATCAGCGAATGCTTGGCAATAGTCTCCCCTTTGTACCAGGCCTTTAAGTAGGGGGTCGAGTAAGAGGTTCCAAAGGATTGGACCCCCTATCGATCCCTGCACGCAACCTTTATTGGTTTCCCTGGTTACTTCCTGTCCAGCGTATCTTAACCTAACCCTTCTGTGTTCCAGGTAGCTGTCCACAACTCTCCTTAGGTTTACCGGGCATTTTGCTTCCGCCAGCCTGGTTCTTATGGCCGGCCACCATGCGCTGTCAAAGGCTCCCTCTATGTCCAGCGATATCATGACAATCAGTTTTTTGTCTTTTAGTTTACCTCGTATGAATTCTAGCAGGTCATAGAGGGAGTCTTCGGTGCTTTTTTGTGGCATAAAACCATACTGGCGTGTGCTGAGTCCGGGTATGATGTGCCATTTCACTCTGCCTATCACCATTTTTTCCAGGACTTTCCCCATCACTGGCAACAGTCCTATTGGCCTATATGATTTAGGAGCTGTATAGCTCTCCTTCCCGGGTTTCCTCAGGATTACTACTGTAGCTTCCTTCCAGATCCTCGGGAAGTAGCCCAGCTCTAGGCACTTGTTCGCCAGTGATAGAAAGAGCTCCGGATCATGGTTAACAGATTGCTGGCAGATATCGGCCGTAAGGCCATCTTTCCCCGGGGCTTTTTTGGGGTTGAAGCTTCTCATAGTGGAGGTCAGCTCTTCCTGAGTAAACGGAGGGTCATGTTCTTCTTCATCATGGCCCCTCACGTTTAATTTTTCAGCTGCCATCCTACTAATCCTCTGCTCCTCATTATCTTCTTCCCTCCTATCCTCCGGGTAGAAAGTTTCCGCCAGCAATGTGGCAGATTCGAGGCGGTTTAAAACTTTCCCTTCCTTGGTCAGGGGCAGGTCCTCTTGTCTTTTCATAGTCCTGCCTATGACTCTATAAATGCCCTCCCAGAGTCCCTCTTTGTCCTGTTTCCCACAGAAGCTTTTCCAGCTTTCTGTTTGGGCCGTTCTTTCTGCTTCCTCATATTTTTCTTTTATTTGCAGGTACTCTTCCACGACTTTCACCCTCCGGATCGGCGCCGCACAGCGGATTCTGCGCTTCCTAGTGGCGACCGCCTTTTTTAGCATGTCGAGCTCATCAGACCACCAAGGTAATTTAATTTTGCTATTGGGCTTTAATTTTGGTATACTAAGATTACATGCTTCTACTATTATGTTTATGTATGATTCTATTTTAAATTCTAATTCGGTTTTAATATTTATTTTATCAAATTCTATTTTACTTATGTTATTTTCTTCTAGCAACTGGCCCAGTTTCCCACGAAACTGGTCCCAGTTCACTTTTTTACTGTTAAATATTCTTGTTGTTCTACATATGTCTAAGCCCTTTGCTCTTTCTAGTTTAATTTTAAAAATGATGGCATTGTGGTCTGAGCTCGTCATGCCTTCGTCCACTCCCCAGTCCTCGATCAGGTCGAGCAGATCCGCCGTACACGCCGTAATGTCCACAAAGCTGGTATACAGTGTGGTTCCCCTCACTGTGTGGAATGTGGGAGTGTCACCCGTGTTGAGCACCTGCAATCCCATCTCTTCTAGGGCTCCGGCCATATCGATCCCTCTTCGATCGATTTTGCTGCTACCCCACCAGGAGTTTTTGGCATTTGCGTCTCCACCCATGATGACTCTCCGTCCAAAACTCCTCTCTATCTTGATGAGCTGCTCCAGGTATGGCTCTATCAGTGCTGGTTTTGGTTCTAGGTAGAATGAGACTACCACGATCTCCCAGGCGCTTGTCCTCATCTTCACCACTGTGATGTTGGGCGTGGTGAAGTTCGGACACTGGATGACGTCTATATCGCCATCAAAGACTACGATTGCAGACTTGATGACGCCGTCTCCATCGCCGGTATGCTGGTATATTCTAGCACCGCGGTAATCTTTCATTCTACCCAAACTTCCGATGTACGGCTCCTGAAGCAGTGCAAAGGCCACCCCCTTTTTGTGAGCCTCAAGCATAATTTCGTTCGTGGCCAAAGCCTTTCTTCGCAAATTTGCTTGTGCCACGAGGTATGGCCTTTTTTGGGAGACAGAGTTTTCGCCGGAGACCACTTTAGCAGTATGCCACCTTCGATCTAGCAATCGCATCCCATTTTACCCTGATAGGGCACTCCTGGCTAAACGCATTGTGGTCCATCTTGGCTAACTTTGAACGCACACAGTTGCAGCAAGACGGACCCGCGCCCCCACGCCAATCGGGGCACTCTGCTTTCATGTGGGGTCCCCCGCAATGGCTGCACTTTGCCTGGGTCTCCTGGCAAAAACGCCTGCCATGACCATAGCCCAGGCAAAGCGAGCACTGAACTATCGGAGATTTGTCGGCCACTCTTATCCTCTGAAGGTCAATGAGGACCGACTCGGCATCTGTCAGTCTCTGCCACATTTTGGGGGACACCCTCATAACGACGTGACTTGTGTGGGGGTTCCTGGTGCGTTGTTTATATGCAATTTCCATTTTGTCCTCTTGCTCATCAAGGTTTGTAAACATTCTTTTGTTTTGATTTCTCAATGCACTTAGAATATCTTCGTCACTATTGCAACTGAGCACGTCTTTTAGGATAACGAGGGGGTCTCTGTTTTGAATGTTTTCTACTGTGAGACTTTCGCCGGACTCTTTAATTCTAATTTTGACTCGCTCTCTTTCCTCATCGGTTTTACAGCCTACTATTATTTTCCGGTCTTTGGCTTTCCTTATTTTCTCAACCGCGAATCCTCCCTCTTTGGCATTTACGGCTTTTCTGATTTTATTCATGACCTCTTCTCCTGTCTCTTGGTCATCATTCGCGGTTACTATAAAGGAGTGTAGGGCGGTCTGCGTCGGGAGCCGCTTACCAATAGGGGTCGCAGCTACACCAGCGTAAGACCGTTTTTCCATACCTTCTATCTTTTCCTTTAGCTGTCCCATGCTCTCAGTATTTTCTCTGATAAGGTCAGCATGCTCCTTAAGTTTTCCGATGAGATCTACAATCTCTTTGTTTCCTTCTTCCTTTCTTTCTGTTTTTGCACTTTGCACTAGCTTCTGTTTATTCACAGAAAGTAAGTCTTTTTGTTGTCCTATGCGCTTCCCTTTATCGG